>JBBPDE010000031.1:6287304-6310462 GCA_037974605.1 Nannopetersius ansorgii | reverse complement strand
ATTTACTTGCGCTTTTTGGTCCCTCTGTGATTCCGTATTACTTCAATCACGTCTTCTCCGTCATACCGTGTATTCTCTGAAAGACATCAAGTACCGAACCGTCACCCATGTACCGTGATGGTTCGGTACGAATACTTGTATCGTTACAGCCCTAGTAGAGGATGCTCTTGTTTACACGTATATAATAAACCAAACATATCTTTGGTTCATGGGTGTCTGAACTTTTGATTCTGATGTAACATAGGCCAGACTGTCCAAGAGAAACCTTGGTTATTTTGTGAAATAGGACAGGAAAGGCCATTAAATCTGTTAAATATTTTCAAAAATATTTATTTTCATTAAAACCAAGCACTCCTACCGTCTTGTTTTGGCCACAGGGCTCAGCAGCACAGGATGCACATATTTTGGTCACAGTTTTGCACAGAGCAGCCCAGTTCCCATACAGCAATCCATAGCAGTCAAAAAAATGACAGATTTTACCATCTAACATTTACTCAAGTCATTGGGTTAAGAAAAAATGGCCATTCTATCAATGACAGCTTTGACTTCTTTGCTTGACTTGATCATACATGTACTTCTCAATTAAAGGAAGACTCAATCGAGGAATACTTAATCGAATTCTTAATTTTTCAACCTAATTGAAGTCCCATCGGTCTTTATCATAACATCGATTACATACAGGCAGCAAACACGTCTTTCACTTGGCTTATTATGCTGCTGTTCCTTCTTCCAGTTTCAGTATTTAACCTTTAGACCTCTGACTGACCATCCATGTCCTGTTCCTGTTTTATTGACACCGTTTTCATGCATGTATATTTTTGTTTTTATTTGTAAACGAGGCTTAATCATGCAACAGTATTAATGCAACAGCACTAGGTCAAAACCATTGTGTGCTTAATTGAATCTCAGTGAAGTAGAATTGAATGCTGCTTGTAGTTTTAGAGCTTTTGTCTCGACGGCATTATTATTTTTCGGCTAATATAAAAACTCACTATCATACAAACCATGGAAAGTCAATGAAAGAGCTGCCTCTGATGGGACGTCCCAAACTGAACCGAATTTGACACAGAGTTTGACCAAAAGCGAACTGGGCCTCTTTGTCTCCTGGCTCTCCTTCGCCATGGCTTTGAAATTATGCAAGTGGATTATGACTCACAAAGGACTCGCTCAATCAATTTCCCTTTCCTTGCTTGAGTAGCGTGGAAGAGGCCGCCCTCCCCCCATTCTTCCAGACCACCCGGTCCCTCTGACCGCACTGCACTCCGCTGCACTGCCAGTAGAATTACATTACAGCTGACATCCAAAATCACCCCGGGGCCCGGAGCCACTGAAACATGAAGGCTGGGACAGAAATTTGTTTTCCCTGTGTATGAAATATGAATATTCGTCATCCTCGCTCAGGCACTGCAGCACTTCTCTTCTTGTATGGTGCTTAATTAGCAGTAAAAAAAAATGACAGATTTTACCATCTAACATTTGGTTAAGAAGAAAATGGCCATTCTATCAATGACAGCTCTTTGGCTGACGTGATCGTACATGTACTTCTCGATTAAAGGAATACTAGAGTTTTTCAACCCAATTTAAGTCTGTATCATAACATTGATTACTCCAGACAATTATTTTTTAGTGTATTATTTTAGTGTTTATGAAAGAACTGAAAGCTAATTTACCCAAAACCAAATTATAATAAGAGCCAATGGGCAGACGCTGCTCTCAGTAAGAGTGTGTGCTAAACACGTTTCTGTAGAACTCAGGAATGCCTTTGTTGGAACGTGAATCAAGCTGTAACGCTGTATAATTTGTTCTGTCAGATATGGGACTGGTCCTCCAGAGGGGGGCTTTTTATTGGCCTTTGTACTGGGTTGCCTCTGTGTTTTGCCTGTGGATAAAAAGGAAAGAGGTTTTATGGCCATTTTTATACTAAATACATCATAAAATAGGTGTGGTGATCACCCTGATGATGCACCAGGTAGTGATTTGGCTGAAAAACTCTGCAGTGTTCCTTTAGCAGGAGAATCTTTAAGGCATTGGGAAAGAAGCCTCTAAACTGAAAAGGTAAACAAGAGCTTACCAAGGCATCTGGGGTGCAGTATGTTGTGCTGTAGGCCTTGCAGTTCTAGGGTTTTTGTGTCTTTCAGACAGATTTGTTTCCAGCTTTAGGACATCTTTGGGTCATCAAGGCCAGGCCTACACTAGAGAGAGGCCATATCATACAGTACTAATAGTGCTGGACCGCCCGCTGGAACACCACCCACCTACAGCGGGCCATCAACACGCAGCCCCTCGCTCCTAATCCAGTTTCTCAGGTGAGACCTTTGTGTTCGTAGAGCCAGGATTTCTCAGGAATGCAAGTTGACAAATGGTGTCACAAATAATTCTTTTCCCTGAAGTCGTATGGTATAGATAAAATAAAAGAAGCTGTGGTCATTTCTAACCCACATTCTATAGTCCAAATTATGCAAAACACACTACAGTCCTACACCCTACTGATATAGTGGTCAGTGATCCTCTGCTAGGTTCTACTTTATAGAATGGTTCTTGGCCTCGGCTTCGTTCTAACCTGAAGATTTTTTTAACTGGTGTATATGGACTTTCTTTAACAGTGAAAACATACAAATAGTTTCAGAGGAAACTATTAGAGCGGGCAAAAGAGGTTCTTCTGTGACGAGAGCCATTCAGGCACCTTTACATTAGGGAGTGTATGACCAGACTGCCCTCCATGGGTGGCAACTATTATTTATTTTTAGGGAACCTCAACAGTGAACATCTCGCCAAAACAGCAATGACAGGCCTTCCTCCCCGAACACCCACCATCAGAAAAACATGGGCCAGTTTCTTGTCACATGCTCAATAAAGAACATGAAGGCTGAGGTCAAGGCTGCCAGAATAACACCTAAAAGATGGATGCCTCTCAGAAGAACCAAAAATGGAACGTTTGACGGAAAAAGATTTAAAATACAGAAAAGAAAAAAAGTCCAGAGCAAAAGCCCTCACCCTCCAAGATGGTACTGGAGATATTTTACTGCATTTAAAGCCCTCACCCTCCAAGATGGTACTGGAGATATTTTACTGCATTTAAAGCCCAGGCCTGCTCGACATCCTCAAGAACAAGAATCCGTTCCAAAGAATTTAGCATGATAAACCTCGAGGCTGTAATACACTTGGACTGGGCAGCAAGACAACGACCAAAAGGTCATGAGTAATTTTTTTCCTAAAGCCTATGAAAGCTCTGCACCCCACAATGACTGGTGCTAGAAACATCTCCAGCCTGTTTAGCTTGACTGACAGTTTCCATTAAGGCAGCAATAATAAGTCTGCAATTACAGCAAAGACAGACATAATATGAAGCACTAGGTCAATTTTATTTGCAGTTGTTTTTTTGTTTTTTTAAATATTGTATGCACTTAAGGACTGCCATGTGTTCATTCTGGCTCTTAAAATCAGTGTTAAAAATACACAAAATCCTGCAGGAAAGCACACAGGGCTATGAATCATGACATTCCCCCCTCGATACAGAAACAAAATTACCTGTTAAAATTCCAAAACGACAAGCAAAATGCATTTAGAAACTTAAAAGAAAACTCCCCACTGTGTTCAACATTGTTTTGTTGGCAGTGGCAGCAGGATGCTTGCAGTCATGGCGACGTGGGCAATGCTGGCTGTTGCGTTGTGACCAAGACCACTCCGGAAGTAACGATGGAAAAATCTCGTGTATAACAAATCGAACACATGCCCTCTCTTCAGGTCGGTTGCATGTACAGTTTTTTCCTTTGCACTGGCCAATGTGCACGTGGGGAGGACGTTGTTTTGAACGAACATCCTGAGCAGTGCACTTAACACAGAACAGACACCATTCAAAACAGTACATCAAGTTTATTTTTGTTCTCTCATCAGCAGAGTTGTTAAAATATGTCGTCATTCTTGATGAAGTGCAACAGTAGAAGGCAAACAGGATTCTTTACATGCTAGATAGTCACTCATACACAACCATGATTTGACTTGGCAACAATTCCAAATAAAACCATACTTGCACTTTGACCTGACAGCGGGCGCTAGCAATACACAGGATTGCCCGAGCAGTAAAAACACGTTCCTTTAAGAAACAGGGAGAGAACGCTAAAACCAAAAAACGTTGGGTTTTACCTTTTCCACAATTCAAGTAGTTTTGTTTGTCTACAACAAATTCAAGTTCAAACTCAAATACGAGGAGTCCAGATAAAAGGGGGAAGCCACTCCTATGCCCTGGAGTAGCCCGGAAACAGGGATGAGGGAAGCCATTTGTTATTCAGGGTGACTTGCATCAGCAGTGATTTGACATGAGAGCTGCTTCACTGACGTGGTCCTGCGTAGCGCCCCTCGCTAGATCCTGCTCCACGGCCGGCACCAAAGCTGGGCTTCTGGGCCATACCACCTCTGGGTGGTGGACCTCTCGGTCCTCCTATTCTGTCTCGAGGACCTCCAGGGCCTCTGGGGCGAATGTCCCTGCGGTCTCCTTCACGGGCCGAACGAGTCTTCTTTTCCTCCACGTTCAGACGCACGTCACCTCGTAGCTTAATAGGCTATAATGAAAGACGACCAGCATTAGAAAAGAGCTTTAAGTTTTTAACCAAGCATGCATCATGTCAGCTACAAAGCGATATCTAAACATTGAACGCACCCGGTTGCTCAGGATCTTCTGTACTGGTTCAGAATCATCAAATACAACAAATCCGAAGTTGGGCAGTTTACCACCGCTGTTGATCCTCAACTCCAATACTGTGCCATACTCTGAAAGCAGACACATTTCAATGTTAACACAAACTCAGCAGATCATGTAGGCATCATGCAAGGGATGTTGACAGTAACTTTATACTCACGTTCAAAGAACTCCTTCAGCTCAGCTTTGTCCACGTCATGCGGTACATTTCCTACGAAGAGCTGCTGGCTGTCAGGATACCTGACCACCCTTCTCACTTCCGACTCCCCACTCTCACCTTCCCGAACTGCAAATGCCCAAGCAAATTACAATTCAGAAACGAAGCCCGTCAATTTACATTATAAAGAACTTTTGATTGGAAGAGATGCTATTTGTTTAGGAAGGACAGGTGAAAGCATGCTGCAGGCAGGTTCACTTCAATTAATTAATTCGCCAAAAAACAAAAAAAGCCATTCAAGTGCGGGTCTTTGGTAATTACTTTGATTAAAAAGACCTCATTACTTCCCAAGGGCATCCCTTTTTCAAAAAGTAAAAAATAAGATGCACTCTTCAGCTCAGGCTGCTGTACATTCTAGTCGGGGGGGTATGCAAAGCAACAAGGTTGCAGCACAGCCTCATGGGTAAGCCACTCTTCTTTTACCATGTTTAAGTACTTAATACTGCAGTATTGATTACTTCAATAATCCTAGACCAGGGGTGTCAAACCTGTCCAGAAAGGACTGCTGTGGGTGCAGGTTTTCGTTCCAACCAAAAAGGTGCCACGGCTGAGTAACTGAAAACTAAGACTAACTGATAACAGAGGTGGAATCAGGCATGCCTCCTGCCTCCTGCCTCCTGCCTCCTGCAAGCAGTCCTTTCTGGACAGGTTTGACACCCCTATCCTAGACAGATTGTTCAGCTATATGAAAGATTAGTTGTACTGGGAAATATTTGTTGGAGCAGAAACTAGTCTTCACATTTAATAGTTTTCACTTAAACATACATACTCTGAAGAGTTTAGCATACAGCAAATATACAATACGGCATACCACCAGGTCTTGGAGTTCTCTGTGCTGGAGGCGGCCCTGGTCTTTGGTCACGTGGTCTCTGGTCTCTTTGAGGTCTCTGTGCTGTGGTCTGGGTTTCTGCTTTTACTTCCACACGAGGCTAAATTTTGAGGGGAAAAAAGTGCCTCAGTCCATAGAGTACAGAACATTAAAGCCTAAACATCAACTTAAATTTACTACTACCAGAAATGCTACTCATCAAAACCACTAGGTGTCCACACAAAAGAACATAATTAAAGAGCCGTTTATGACAGCATACCTGAGTTGCTGGAGCTTTGACTACATGAGGGGAAAGTCCTGAAGGCGGCACCACTCCTCCTTGGGGGAGATTCTTACTGGTGACTAAAGCCCATGAGAAAGGCTGAGAGAAGAGGGAGAATGTGAAAGCCTCAGTCTCATTCTGCTCAACTAATCAATACCAAATAGTTATTACCTTAGTGGAATAACTATGGTAGTCTAACTTCAGGCTACAGCTTGTTTATTTAATTCATCCCATTAAAACAAACGCTACATATTTAAGCTCCCCTGACATCTTTATGTAAATAAAACCCACAACAATGACCAAACTAACAAATGCAGACTTACTCGGTTGTCCTCGGGTGCGACAGGCGCAGGATCAGCAGGTGTGGGTGAGGGGGGAGCTCTCTGGGCCTTTTCCAAAGGATGAGACTCTGCTTGACTGACTGGTTCCTGTTTCAGCTCTACTACAGCTGGCTCAGGCTCCGGCTCAACCTCTGGCTCAGCCTGGGGCTCTGGGGTTACAACTACTTCCTCCTGAGGGGCCTCTGGGTCAGGGCTGCAATTGCATGCAAACACTACTGTTACAGCCACCTCAGATCTCCATTTGAAAAATTAATCTTTATCTAGGACAGTCTACATTTTGCATGTTGTGCTGCTTCATCCCATATAAAACACTTGATTTATTAAAAAATGTTTAGAGCAAAAACATTGCTGCTTCCAGATGTAACAGAGTTAACAGCATTTAACATGTACAGAAAAGAGATGGCAGTACCAAGGAGTCTGTTCGTAGAATGCAGCAGTCTCTTCCTGTGCCACCTCAGGTGAGTTCACCCTCTCCTCCAGGTCCTCCACTTCCTCCTCAGATTCTGCAAAAGCATGAGAAGAATGACCATCTGTGATGCACTAAGGCTGCTTACACTGAGGACCGTTTAAAGAACTTTGGACTCACCCTCAGGAGGTTCAGAGTCCGAGTCCCCAAAGACCTCATCCTGATAGCGGAATATGTCGTTGTGTACGTAAAACTTGTTAGCAACAGTGCCCTGAAATTGAAGGTATTACAAGGAAATGACAGGATTACTCTACAACGAACACAGTACAGTAATACAAGTGCACAACAAGAAATTCACTGCGACAAATTGCCGCGTTCACAAGCGGAGCCGTTTTTGTATGACATGTGTGTTATTTTCAAACTCCAACAGCTCCATGTTAGGCAAGTGTGACAGCTGGAAAACTTGACAGACTGAGAACATACCTCAGGAGCCAATACAAAAGTCTGCATGAATTTCCTCATGGGCTGCATGTTGTTGGACAGCTCTCCCATCACCTGCACCACAACTCCTTCATTCAGGGTTGCATGGGCATCAACGTGTCTGATTTTAGTGTGGCAGTCCCGGAAGCTCAGTGCCATCACTTTTTTATGAATTTCCTGTACAGAGGAATTCAACATCAAAGCCTTAATATTTACAAATGCTGCCTTGTAAGCATGACATGAATGAGGGAAAGACAATGAGCCTCTGCACATACAGACTGTCCATAGACTGCCTCCACTGGCTTGCCATTGTTGTCCAGACCTCCATGCACATAAGATGAGTTCTTCCCATAAAACCTATGAAATCAGAAACAAGCATTTGACTTTCATTGAATAAATTGTAATAATCAGTTACATTAATTTAAGTGTGCATTCTCTTTATTTCATAAGTGTCCTCCAACCTTAATAGTAATTGAAAGAAAAAAATTGCATTTTACCTGTGCAGGTAGTCAGGAGCCTGGTTCAGAAGGGTGTAATACTGTCGGACAAACTCTCGCCCGACAAGCTGGGCACTTGGCTTCTCCATCACCATTTCTTTGGTCAGCTGGTTTCAACTAAAAGAAAGAACAGTTAAAAACTTAAGCAACGTGCATTGCAATAAAGAGCCACCCTTCTTCGCTACCTGTCTAAAATGCAGAAGTATTAAGACTAAGCTTGAAATTATTTTTCTGCCTCTAACCCTGTCACTCAAGTGAAGCAGCAAGCAGCCAGTGATGCAGCACCCAGGGAGCAACGTGAACCTTGCTGAAGGGTCTGTCAGTGAGGCCACTAGCAATCCCAGGATTCAAGCCCACAGCCTTGTGATTGCAGGGGGCATATCTACACCTACTGGGCCACCAGCTGCCCCAATCAAGATGGAGGCGTGTTGCTTTGTCCTTCAATTAAGTAACCAATTTCTGTTGGGCTCGATTTGTTTTATATGAGTATTGTTTCGTTTCCAAGACACACCCTTTCAGCCCTTCGAACTACGAGCCCTCCACAAGCTAACCTGAGACGCTGCTAGCCGAGACGCTAACGAGGCCCATGTGATTAAGACTCGTTCAGTGATGCCTCGTTGCCAACTTGAGGTGCTTTGTTCTACCCCCACTAACTGGGATTATCAATCTGTTAAATAATGATCGCTATAGCCGCGAATACGCAGATTGATACCATCCCTTAATCGTGTTTCCAGAATATTTGACATGTAAATTTCAGAAACCAGCACGTGTTCCATTATTTCATGTTAGCAAAAGGCTAGAGAGCTAACAAAGTGACTTTTTACATGATGCGTAGCATGACAGATACGAGTTAAAATAAAAGACAAAACAAGTCAACCCACTCTTAAACCAAAAACGATAGAATATGCATCGAAATTTTGTCTTATTCTCACAGTTTTGCCGTTGCTTTCACCTTGTTGCTATGCTACGACTAGCAGACTAAGTGGATGAGGCTTTGTACCATGATCGATACGACTCAAATAAAAGACAAACTACAAATGAATCTGCTTAGAAACAAAAAACGAGAAAGTATACATCGAAGTTCCGTCGCGTTATTGCATTTTTGCCGTTCGTCTATCGTTGTTGCTATGCTAAACTAGCAGGATAAGTGTATGGAGCTATTAGCCTAGCACGCTAACAAACGACACCTCTTTTCAACTCCACGCGTCCTTGTTCGGTTTACACCATCAAAATATTTTTTATGAATTAAACTCGGTATACATTGAACACGGAACCGACAAGGAAACATTAACGCGATAAGACTAAGGAGGAGCCATTAATCAACTCAAATAAATTAAGCATGCTAAGCTAAGTTAGCCATTTCTGGCTAAAGAACAAGACAAAAATAAATAGGTACAGTTACTTAAACGAGGAAAATGTTTCTTTAGTTCACTCGTAGTCAATCTGCTCACCAGGAGGGAAGATATTATAAACTCCGTGTATTTTGAGTCTCGGTGGTTTATGTAATCGCCTCCCTAGCCGGGTGGAGTGAGAATGGCAGCGCGTGCTGAACCGGTTTCGAATTCTCTTCAACTGCAGCTATGGCCGATTAATACTGACCAATAGGCTCACGGCACGGCATCGGGTCGACCAATCAGGAACCGAGTAGCCGAAAAAGTCCCTTCCCACGATGTTCCCCAATTAGAATTAACAGTGCTAATTTACAGTAAAGAATAGTGGCCCCTTATACTTAGCACACAGTGTGAACAATGTAAAAATCTTTCTCGGCATTTAATCCGTTCACCAACTGTGGGAAGCAGACTGTGGGGACAGTACCTTGATCAAGGATACCTCAGTGATGCATTAGCAGTCCTGAGATTAAAACCCACAACCTATTGATTGCAGGGGCAACGCCGCAACCACCAGGCCAACAGATGCCCCAAGTGAAGCTGTGGGATGGCCCACTAACAGGATGTGGGGTGCTGGGGAACAGTGTGTGGTGACGGTACCTTGCTCAAAGGTACCACTGGCAGTCCTGGGATTCAAACCCACTATCTGTGTAATAATCTAAAATCAATTCTGCAGCAAACTAAAATGGGATAGAATAATACAACAGAATAATGTGATTTCTACAGTATATATCCAGTGCACAAAGCAAGCTCAGCAAAGACATGGTTGGATGTGGAAGAACTTGGTCCACATAGAGCGCTGACCTCAAGCCCATCCAACACTTTTGGGATGAACTGGAACAGAGATTGCGAGCCAGACCTTCTCATCCAACATCATCCAACATCAGTGCCCTGACCTCACAAATGCTCTACAGAATGAATGGGGACAAATTTTCACAGAAACTCCAAGATCTCGTGGAACGCCTTCCAAGAAGAGTGGAAGCTGTTATAGCTGCAATGGGGGACCAAATCTTTAATAAAGTCTGGATTTTACTGCATTAGCTAAATTGAGGTCGTTATTAACTCGTTTATCTATCTTGGCAAAATACTGTATATATCTTTCCTCTTCGTCAGCTTAATTTGGACAAAGTGTATCCATACAAATGGTTTATGCTGATTCTCATTTTCCTGGAAGCAAAAAACACCCTCAGCTGCTTGTTGCTACTGCAGTCAAGAATCATATTAATTCAAACTAAATCTGCATGAGAAAGTAGAGAATGTGGACAAAAACGCTGTAAAATACTTTCTAAATCTGATGAAATAGAAACTGAAACAGCTTCTCCCATCTCCAAGCACTACCATAGAATACCACAGATTTAATACTGAAGAAAAAAATAGTTGGATTCTAATCTAAAGTGTGGTGGAATGATTTACCCGTAGCCCTTTTTAAAACTTAATGTGAACACACCACAGCACACAGTGTGAACAGCACAAACTACTTCCTCTGCATTTAACCCATTCACCAAGTGAAGCAGGGGGCAGCAGGAACACGGCGCCGGGGAGCAGTGTGTGGGACGGTACCTTGTTCAGGGTACCTCAGAGGTTCCTAGCGGTCTTGGGAATCGAACCCGGACTTTTTGATTGCAGAGCGAAAGACCTAACCACTAGGCTACCAGCCCCCCCCCTGTGAATATTATATAAGCGAGGTGAGATTCATTGTTTAATCCAGCTTCTGGAGCCCCACAGTTCTTCAACAAGTCCCTGCCTCAACACACCTGATTCAGCTCATAAATGGCTTGATAACCAGTTGAGGAACTGTATCAGACGTTTAGAGACAAGAAAAAGCTGCAATTCTGGTTTAATCTCCAGGTGCAAGATTAAGAAACACTACAACATCGCACCACTAAGGGCCTGTGAGCTATATCAGTGCTGCGTTCGCATTATGACAGTAGAAATAGTGGAAAAACATATTCCGCATTTTTTTAACAGAGCACCAACGGAAAATTCTGCCGTGGGAATCCGAGTGCACCACGGCGCAAGTTCAAACGTCCCAACCCTTGCCGTCGGCTGCAGCGGTGGATTAAATCAGATGCTTATTTTTCATGTAGAACAAAGCTCAACCAAAACACACCATTAGAACATTGGTGACAAAAACAGTCTCTAGGACATCATGGCCAATGTCATCATCCCATACATGAAGAAAAACACAAGTCACCAGCACATCACTGATTACAGCAGCCCTGCACAAAACGACACCCTTTAAACACTAACATGGACACCCAACATTAGTGTTATAACGATACATTATGATACTGTAAGAGAGGTTCCTCGGACCAGTGCGGCAGAGAGACTCCCATTAGGTCAGATTTTATTCATGAAGCCTTGCAGAAAGCAAACGCAATCAGTATTGCCACTTTACTGTAATGCCTCAAAGCCTCAGTAAGATAAAACCAAAGAGAAATCTCACCCTGAAACCTGCATTGTTAAGTGCAATGGCTGGAATTGAATTAGCAAAATTTAATTCATCAACTGCAAAATGAGTGTAGAGTGAACAGTTCTTTGTAAGTAAAGGAAAACGTTGATTTTAATGATACAGATGCAGAACACAGAGATTAGGAAGAAAAACACTGGAGGGTTGCTTTAAGTTGCTCAGAAAGGTCTGATTGATGCCCTGCATCATTTAATATTTCCCTATAATACACCCAGTTAATGTCAGGACATATTTGTGTATTAGCTGACAAGATGTGTTGGAGCAGGGAAAACACTCAAATGTACAGGATCATTGACCAGGATTACAAAATATTGGTGAAAAGGTGAGCCATAACTCATCAAGGCCCACAGCTCAGCTAATGAACAACCTTGCCTGAGTTGGTATTGATGCGTTAGAGTAAAAAAAACCTAAAATATAAAAGGCAGAGGTACTCCAGAACCAAGATGGTGCCGCGTGTGCGGCAGCGAGTAACAGCAGCTCTGTCCTGTTTGTTGTTTCTTTTGGCATGTTTTAATGTTTATTTTTCTGCTTTTTTGTTTTTCTCTCGTTTTTCTTTGTTCTTATATTGCTATTTTTGATCCTACGGATCCTGTTAAACTGCCTTCTTTACTACTGCTGCTGTTTCTAAGGAATTTCCCCATTGTGGGATTAATAAAGTCAACCCAGAAGCAAGAATAGTAAACACCCTGAAACACCTGTGGTGCACTGTGTTAGTCCACCAGGGGGCGCTACTTACCATTCAGGAGGACATAATATGGACCATTGAGAAGGCCTTCTCGTTTAAGGAGGTCAGCCTCCTTCAAATGTTGTTTTTTTTTTAAAAAACCTAATTACAAAATGTAATTAAATGGTACAGAATGTCTCTATGAACAGAACGGAGCTTCAGCACTAATGTTATGAGTCAGGTCAGGGTTCTTAGTAGGTTTCTTTTTAAGAACACGTCTGACCAGGCTAACATTTTTTTAGCAATACTCATTTAAAACACACGCTAAACATATGGGCTTGCATACATGCACGTGTTCCTGACTTTTCCGTGCAGGGTTGTCTGTACTGGCAGGCTTGTGGCAGATTTGGAAACTTGAGGTTTTCTCCTCCTCCCTGTTGTGGAGGGGGCCGGCCCGCTCCGTCTCTTTGTGCTTGGAGCTCTGCCATTGTTTGAGATTCCTGACCAGAGTGTCTGGCTGGAAGGGTATCGCTGGTGAATGGGTGGAATCAGCTCAGTGCAGCACCGCTTTTCCCATGCCTGCACCGAAGCTCACCACTCCACAGGGACCAGCAGCTCATTTTCCCAGAATACTGAGCAACACACACGTGTTTATAAAAGTGTAATAAAACCCTGCCGTTGGATTTAGCTCAAGAGTTTAGGAATGGCTTCATGAAAAAGTACTATTCTCATAGATTTTTGTCGAATTACCTCAGAAATCTTATACGTATCTCAATGTTTTGCTTCTCTTTGTGCATAAGAAACATTTGAAAATAAAAATGATCTGAAAAAATACAAATAATATTGAGGTAAAGGCTGCAGTTTACTATGGGTTACATGTTAAGTATTACAGATCAGTATTAGACCATAGATATTGATTTCTATAATGACTGAGTTGTATAATAGACCATTTCTATTGTGATACAGAGAGATGTGTGTAGTATTGTATATGCTATAATACACTGGGGATTTTTTGGGTCTATTATATATTATATATTTAAAAAGCACCATAGATTCCCATTGCGGTTGATATAACGGTGACGTAGGGGTGTTTTTTTCAAGATCAAAATGTTATTTAATTATCGAAGAAGTATCCATTTCTTTCTATTTCCTACTGTATTATATATTTCTTTTTTGTTACAATTGCAGACGTGGGTCTCCAGCATGAACCTTAAACAAACAATCAAACAAACAAAAAAAAAGCTTCAAAATGCCCCTGTGGCCTTTTCTTTTTTATTTTGTTCAACACACCCTGCGTTATACATGAATGCACAAGTTGCGGCTCATGCAGGCCTGCGTTTATGGTTTGTAAAAATAACCTCTTAAGTATAGGGTAAAGAAATGTCCTCTCAGGCCAAAGCACAGGACCTAGATGCCCACTCCACCCTCGGGGAAATTGCAAACACGTGTGCTGCGGATCTCGACCGGAGCTCTTGTCATTTCTTTCTTAGCACATGCATTCTCCGTGTTTATATCGTAAGCCCACTTTCATGCAGCTTTCAGGGCTAATGATGCGTCCTTTAATACTTAGCGTTCAGTAAGAAATATTTAACATGGAACCGATCCACATCTGACTAAACCAGGCTGCACCACTCCTCAGCTCAATTCTGCGAGCTTTGCTGAATGGGAACAAAGATGCGAGGAGTTGGAGAAGCAGAGGGCCGACGGCGATCCAGAGCAGAAAGATGAAACATTGAGAGAATGCATGCAATGCTTGGGTTTGGAAATCTCAGTAGCTTTATTCAGGTAAAGAGGTTCATAGTGCTCACATTGTGGCAAATACTGCAAACGTACGCGAACAGGTTAGAGGGAGGAATGTCTCTTCCGGCGAGATTCTTTCCCCTTCGAGTTCAAATAATATTTCCTCATGTTGCTCAGGTTTCTCAACACTCAGCACGGTGCAAATAAACAAAACAGACTTTTTTTTAAATTATTCTGATTATTCTGATTAGAAGTATTCAGGGCTCAAATTTAAAGGAGCTTCTAACCTAACCACCAAAAACAGTGTACCCCCCACCGAAAGAGTGCGACAAAACAAAACTAAAAAGGTTTAGAAAGCAAGCAGAAAGAATATTTATTTGGAAACTTTATTTTCGTCTTTTTTTTTTTTCTTTACAAGTTCACCTCAGTAACTCCGAATTGACGTTAAATTCAAGCCCTGATTCCTTGAAAAATATGTAACTCTTCTGTAAAAAAAAAAAGAAAAAAAAAACAACCCAAAAAAGCCTTTCGACGTACAAAGTCCGTCACGGTATTCCCAACAGCGCCCTGCTCGGGCCTTTCAAGCGTCTACTCAGCTCCGTCAGCCAGCTTGAGCATTTGCACAATATTGAAACGAAAAAAAAAAAACAAAACAAGGGAAGTTATCACTTACTGTGACGGTTAGTGTGGACTGTGCATTTTCTTTTTACAGTTTGAATTTTAGTGGTATACATAGGTTACTGGAAATCGCAATTAGCACCATTAATGTGATTTTAATTTAATGGTTAGCACCTCATCCCAATAGTAGACTAACTAGGAAGCGTTCATGGCGGCCGCGGTTTAGATGACAAGGTCCTTGTCGACGTCCTCTGTAAGCAGAAACAAGCAAAAAAGAAGAATCAGTGAAGAAATCTATTCTGCAGGAGCAAACCAACTGTAAACGCACGTGAGGGATGGTGACATACGCTCTTTGAGGCCGAAGCAGCTGGCCCACTCCTCCAGTGCGATGTACTTGTCCTGGTCGGCGTCGCACTGCTCAAAGAAGCTGGTGGTACAGTGTTCCATTGGGATCAGAGGGGCACGCAGGGGAGCCAGCTCGGTGTGGGACAGGAACCTGAAAACACATGTGACGGTCAAACACTCACTATGGAAACATTTTCTTTCTGTGGCAGTAAGCAGGAAAGCCAGAAATAAATCTCAGCAACTGCAGAGAACTGTTTGTTCCATTGGTTCAAACAGGTGTGCCCTTGAACAAACAAGAAAACAGCCGCAACACAAGCTAACATCGTTTGCTAGCCGTGAACGTACCCGTCCACGGGGTGCTGGTCGAGCTGGCCGAACTGCCAGTGCACAGGGAAGATGTACATGTTGTAGTTCTTCTCGAAGTCCAGGGCCAGCAGGTCCAGAGAGTGGTCACCAGCCTGCAGTCTCTTCTCATTCTCGAAGATCTTCTTCACCTGAACAAGGAACACATTTGTTTCAGAGCACAGAAGTCACTTCTGTTTTGCAATGCTCAAAATATTTCTTGTTGCAGTTTCATGGTTTATTTGCAGTTCACTCAAGTCACAGTTAAAAATAAACCATCTTAAAGGCTTCTCGACGTGGTTTTAGGTTTTTCTCCAAGGAACCACCCTCTGAAAAGTTCTTTAGTGAACCTCTTCAATGGCATCACTCCAATGAACACTTTTTATTGTTAGGAGTGTATTGCGCCTCATTGGAAATGGAAGTATGCTGTTTATTGACTGCAGATTGCAGGCTGGTAATGTACCCGGCCTATTTTGGTAAGGAACAAAAGCTTATGGGACTGAAGTCAGAGAGAGGTAAAGACGGACCCTCAGCTTCTGCTTCTCATTAAGCATGTTGTTGTCCTCGTCGCGCTCGTACAGAGTGACCAGCACGTTCTTCAGCCAGTCCCTCATACGCAGGGGGAATTCGTTCAGCTCGTTCTCCAGGCAGGCGGGAATGTCTGGAAAAAAGGGCCAGCAGAGACGATCAGTGGAAGCAAAAAAAACCCATAAATGCATTTAAACACACACTGTATATAATAAACCACTCAGCAGACTGTGTACAAAAGTCTGTCATGAAACCGTGTGTTGCCCTTGGTGGTAAATCGATCCTTGAAGAACGACTTGCCCTGAAGCTTACAGTGGTGCTAGAGCTATAAGCTAATTCTCTGGTGTCAAAACACGTTTTTCCCGGTTCATCGGAGGCTCAGGCATCCTGCTTTGTTTGCTTTGCAGCATGGCTTTAACCGCAGCAGGAGCTCCATCTGAACCCTTCAGTCCAGAGCGTTGGCCCGGCCCAGCCCAGAGAGATTTAAAAGGGGATTCTCTCTGCTTTGCGGAGTCGAGTAACACGGGCTTGCCAGGGCCTGCCCCATGCTCAGCGTAAGCAGAGCCCTGCGAGGGAAGCCTCCAGCCTGGAGCTCATCAATCACTGCAAAGCACTCGGCTTCGCCCGGGCTTTTATGGTCCACACCATGACTGACTTAAATGTTAAACATCCTCTACGGCAAACACCCTGCACTTTCACTTAATCACATTCTTTTTTTTTTTTTTACAATTCGCAGAACTCCAGCAAGGTGCACTCACATTTGCAGGGTCCGATGTAATCCATGTGCAGCTTGTGGCCCTTCTTGGTGCCCTCCAGGGCGCACTTGGTGGCGAAGAAGTGGCAGGAGGAGTCGTAGGTCTTGTTGTCAGTGCCACAGACCTATAAAGGGCAAGAAGGCAACTCTAAATGCCACTGTTTCCAACCTGACAGATCTCGATTGCTGTTCGTCAAAAAGGTAGGTACCCCGGGCAGCAGAACGCCCATTTTCATAGCAGCTAACAGTTTAAAAACTTACATGCTCAAACTCTCCGGCGGGGGGAGGGCATGTCAGAGGATCCTGGCACACACACATGGGCTGGTTGCTGTCATCAACCTCACACACCTTGCCCTTCTTGCAGTGATGGTTAAGGCAGGGATCTAAAAAGAGGACATATGCCAGTTTATCTGAATTGTAAACTGAGCTTTTCCTTCTTTTCTCAACCCCCTCTTTCTGTTGAAACTATTCAGCGGCTGCTTACTGGATGTGTGGCACTTAAACTTGGTTTTCTAAGACTGTATCCTTGGCAACCCATAATTATAGTCTAGTTTTGACTTATGTGCAGTCTGTCATTACCAGAGGCTTTACAAGCCTGCTCCTGTATAATTCACTGATACTAACACAACATGGTGGCACACAGAGAAAATAGCAATAGCCGAGTAACTCGCCATGATTGAATCCTTCTAAAGTAAAGCGTTTTAAAGCTGTCCTCAGAACAACGACAAACCCTCTATTGCTTACATGATGTGCTGGTGCCCATATTATATCATGTCATACGTAAATAAATCAGTCGGATGCAGAACGTAGATGTTATTGAATTTTCTAAACACACCAGTTACTCCTCTGGCCACTGAGACCTTTTGAAGTCCTTGTTTTTGTGATGTTATAAACAGATTTGCAGTCCCAGTTAGGAGAGAACGTTATATACATTATTCTTAAAGGGACAGTACCAAAAATGGCCTGTTTAATTGTGAGGAGTAAAACATCTAAAAGCTGTCATAGAAAAGTGAACTATGGCATGTTGGACATGAGGCCTTTAACTAAACCTGACATTTTTAATAGTATTTGAACATACTCTCTGGAGCCTCTTCAGCATCCTCCTCAACCTCAATGGCCTCATCAAACTCTCCGGTCTCCACTTGGACTGGGTTGGTACCCACTTCTGCCTCCTGGGTGAGGAGAAAGCAAAGAACTATTGAAACAGCATCGACTGCCCATGGTGTTTTCTCACAGCACATGCTTAAAATATCACGAGACAATGTCAAACAGAAACCGACGAGTGTGGATGTCCTACATCTTTGATCAGGCATGCATATTTACTATTGGGGATTTCAGGCCTCTAAGGACTTGATGCTGTGCATATGCTACAAGTCATTTTTACCAAGTCCAAGTCAAGTCTCAAGTCTTTAAGTGGCAATGTTTACAAATGGCGACTCTAAATGTGGGACTTTTGAGCTGTAAATGTCGAGCTCTGAACGTTTAGAAGATATGCTAATTGGCCACGCCCCACAATTCCAATTGGCTGTTGCTTAGCAGGGGGCGGGGCTGCGTGCTGTGATATGCCCTCACCAACATGGAGGATTTGCCTTAAATGATCTTAAATCTAAATCTTAAATATGAAAATATATCTCTCACTCTAAATGTGAGACTCCACAGTTAGATGGGGCTCGGTGACCCCTTTCCAACGACCCCTCGAAAAGCGTTATTAGCTGAAAACCGCTCACCTCGGGAAAAAAGTAATGGGACGCCGGGTCGAGGTGAACAGTTTT
Organism: Nannopetersius ansorgii; assembly: GCA_037974605.1. Classification (NCBI taxonomy): domain Eukaryota; kingdom Metazoa; phylum Chordata; class Actinopteri; order Characiformes; family Alestidae; genus Nannopetersius; species Nannopetersius ansorgii. The sequence goes on along the minus strand of JBBPDE010000031.1, from coordinate 6,292,113 downwards.
CGGGTCGTTGGAAAGAGTGCGAGATATAAATAAATAACTCCATGAAATGAACATGCTTTACGGGTTATGACTCACGAGTCACAGCACCGAGTCCGAGTCAAGTCTCGAGTCGTTGAGGGAAGTCTAAAATCAAATCATAAGTCTTTCTTTGTGCGACTTAAGTGCGACTCGAGTCCCCATCTCTAGCATATGCACCCAAAATACTTCTGTCTTATACTGGAAAGTTCATTCCCTGTGGCTGATTCTAAGCCTTGGGAGGAAATGCCTTGCATGTCTTATTAGATCCTTAAGTAATTCCCCTAAGTTTAATTTATGCACAAATTGAATGGGTCTTACCTCCTCAACAACTGGCTCCTCCTCTGCCTGCAAATTAAATGGATCAAAAGAAACATCAGTTGCTTGTGAACTGTTTCGGCACGATTAGCTGCTTACTTTTGTCTGCATCCTTTTTTTTGCTGACTTCAGTCACCAAAGGAGTAGAAACTTCAGATCAATTTAATTAGCTTAAACAAACAAAGCTGCTTGTAAAACTACTGAATCATCATGTTTGCTTTTATTAAATTGCCCAAACACACCCACCCACACACACACACTGTATATGCTGGTGGCAACACAGCTATAGAAAAACACACGAGTGCTCAGGGAACTTACTGGAGCAGCCAGGGCCTTTCCAGCCAGGCACAAAAGGAAGACAATCCACACCCTCATGTTGGGATTCCACCTGCAATGAAACGAAAAAAAACCCCATTTAACTTATAACTCACAAAGCAGTCATGCCTGTACATCTAGCAGTTACATTCTGATATCATATCTACACTGTGGGTCAGTGAAGTGAATGCTGGTGAGTGGTTTTTCACATCATTGCTGTCGTAAGCCAGCTTCAATTGCTCCATTTATTTAGTGTTTTGTTATTTTTCCTTACCCTATCTGTGTGTATGTACTTATTAATGTACTTATAGAAGTCCCAAACAGCAAACGTTTTACGTTTGAGGTGTGAGATATGCATTACAGGAGAAGATTTGCTCAGATTTCAGATATTCTCATTAAGTTTAGCAGACTGCCTTCTAAAATGACCAAACAGAACCTTCCATTTGATGGCCATTCATGCGCCCATGAGTGCTTTAAAGAGACTGGTTGGGTAACAACCTAAATGTAGTAAACCTATAATCCCTGCACATTGAACCCTTCTGATTGAAAAATAGATATTAGGCTGAAAAGGTTCGTAGTTCTTACAAACTCCTGGTTTTTTTTTTTTTATCATTCTACAATATAGCTAGAAGTTGTGTGTTTGCCAACTAAACAGTCTTGGCCAGGTTACAGATCATCAAATATTATTGTGTGCAGTTAGAATTGTGTATAGCACAGTTTTCTGAACGTTGCTCCTGGATATACACTACTGTTTTTTCTGTTACTGCATTGCAAGCAATGACCTCGTCTAGTCGATTCTTGCTTGACTATTACATTTAGTATCCTTACATTTTTACTTTGCCACCACTAGAAAATCCTTTTTCTGTTTTCCACTATGAAATACTGGGATTTTAATCCCTCTTCAGAAAAGAAATTGCGGAGTTTTGAAATAATTGGAGGATGGAAGTGATGTTGAAGCTACAAGGGGGATGATTTTGTCATCTATCCTCAAAACATGCCTGGAATAGGATGTGTTTCCTGAAGCTGAGGCTTGAAGGCCAAACCTGGTGGCTGTTATTATACCCCCATTCCTGCTCTAGTCTGTTTGTGCTGTGGAATCAATCACACCTCAAATTTCACACTTGTAGTGGCCTTTGAGGGACAGGATAACAGCTAGCATTTTCCCATCAGACCTGTCATGTATAGTCTTGACTTGGCAGTCCACCGCACAGCCAGCAGTGAGCCTGCTCAACACTCGCACCTACAGGGAGGCCAGGTGCAGCAGCTGATTGTGAAAACGGCTTTGAATGTTTTTGTACTGCTGGAGCTCTTCTATCTGCCTCTGCTTCAGAGGGTCCCTCCAAGAGGAGCTGCAAACTGCACTTCCCTGCTGGTCGATAAGGCTCTTTGACTGAAAGCGCACTCCTCTGCCCTCTCTTTTTCCAGCCCAGCTTAGTCTCCTTTCTTCTCCAGCACACATTTTCCCTCCTGCTCAGAGCCCTCATAAACACTGGCAGTCTTTGTTTATGGCTGGATGTTCAAAGAAGCCACGAGCCTGCTGTCATTTCTGTGATGGTATCAAGTGATTGGCGCTAGATGTCTAAAACGCAGTGTAGATGAAAGCCAGCTGCTCTTTGTTTTGCCTTGTATCTATGCATACGTGAGTGCTGGGGAAACACAACGAGACGTCCCGCCATTTATGCACATTAAACAAAGGCTCGCCTTTAAATGAAGTGACTGAGATGGCACCAGTGTATCTGTGTCTGAGACGGCAAGAATCAAGTGTCAGAGCGAACAAGAGAAGCATTCACTGGCAGCCGGACTTCATTCTGAATGCTGGAAGGCCGTCCAGTGCGATCGCTTTGTGTTTTTTTTATGCCGTGGAAGCTCTTATGTGGCGAGCACCACAATTATTTCGCCACTCCTCAAGCTGTGATGGATGTGTTATCACATGACTGAATATGGAGAGGGATTATTGCGCTTTATCTGTACGTTCATAATTGGCCCAGCTGTAGCGTTCTTGGGGGGATTTATAGGCTCCTTGAAAGCACTGACCCATGAACAATTTGCCCAGCAACTAACTGAAAAACTCTCTTGGCTCCCTGCCACATTTCGGGATGGAGGGATTCTTGTGGCTCTTAACAAAGAGCTCATAGCGCTCCCCACATTCTTCAACGCAAAGCCTTCAACGAGATTCTTTGACGTGAATCCGGCATTGATCGGACTGTGATATGGTGAATGTCACATATCATGAAACTTTAGGCTGCTTTAGGCTGTACTACCAGAATGGTCCCTGGAAAAAACGTTCACATGACTTTTACATCATGCAGAGGTTTACTGATGGTTCTTTACTAAAGTAAAAGGCTCCTGAGAGAACCAGAAGCGTTTACTCAGTTCGAAGGTCCAGCTCACGAGTGACCTGGAACTGAAAAACAGGCACATGTATTCAAATGCGGTTACGGATCTCTGGGGAAGTAGCCCATCATTAAGAGGGAATGTCATTGCGATGCTGGTGAGATGATGAACGCTGTGCCTAGGCCAGTCCTTTAGCTGCAGATGCTCGCTGCTGTGTTGATGTGGCACAAGCCTTTGAGCTACTGGAGGAAATTTGCCAAACTGAGTTGGGTGGTTGGCACGAAAGACCAGCCAAGCCCAAGACAAGATCAGGCCAGGCCTCTTCCTCTTTTCTGTTTTCACTAAAAAGGAAGAAAATGAGCTTGTGCATAGAAGCCACTGTCAGGCAGACAGCCTTCAGCTCTGAAGGACTTTTAGATGTGGAAAAATACAGAAGCCCCGGCTTGCCCTGCCAAAAGTTGACGTCTCTAAACGTGGCACACAGGAAAGCTTCTCTCCAGCCGCTCAGGGAGCGGAAAAGGGTGTCAGTTCTCCAGGAGCTGGGGTCTGTTTAGGCAGACGAGATTAAACCTTGGCAAGAGAGCGAAGGAAATGACTTAGGATCGTCTCCTGTGTTTAGCCTGGAGAGGTCACTCCGTTCCGTTTGAGAGACGCTTCTACATATTTGCACGTTATTTCTTTTCCCCGAAGAGGCACAGGGCTGTTAGCTGGGTGGACTTTGCTGACGTAACAGCAAAACAAGCTGTTTTATTTGGAAAGTCGTACTCATAATCAAACAGGCCTGAAATTAGTCGACGGCAGTGGCATAAAGGCCGTCTTTTTCACTCGCTATTTGATTTAGGGGTTAGCCAGGCAGGCAAGCTCTGGGGCGTCAACAGGCAGGAAAACAGAAACACACAGCCCTGCTTTTGCTTTTTTTTTTTTTTTTTTTCTTTTCAGGCAAAGGATTAAGGAATTCTTTCTGCTTTTCTGGGGTGACTTAACAGGTGGCTTAGAGACTGGAAAAACAGGAGCTGCGACACTGCAGCCACAAATAAGTGCAGCCACTTTTTCCCTTTGCTTGAGTTTGCTGCGCCCAGATAATATGTATAATAGATCTATATTTACTCTCAGAACTGTTCAACACTGGCAAGATTCATCATATAGCCTTGTGGTAAACGCTGAGCACCATAATCAGTGCCCAAACCCATTGATTTATGGGGCAGGAAACCACCTGACATAAAAAAGTGGACTTTTACGTGAGCCACCTGTCCATTACCACGCAATTACTCCCCTGGGTCTGGGCCGCGTTCAGCACGGAGCAAAAAAAACAGGCCCCATCTCGTCACACGATATAAACAAGAAATGTGCCAGCAGGGCGGACGCATGGGAATGAAATGATCCAAAAAAAACAGTCAACTTTCAAACTGGCATGCATAAAAAGACCATAAAAAGCAGGCTGGGTGTTCTGGCCACAAACACCCAAGGTGTGTTGGTCATAGGCTGGCTTTGATGGTCTGCGGTCTGCAGGAAATGAGCATTTCTGTCACCACATAACCTCAAGCCCTCTCGTCTTAAACTTTGGGCCCCTCAGGTACTAAGCCTCCATTTCATTATAAAGAGAAAAGTTGAAGTAGCCACACTGTGAAACCCCATCCACCTCTGAAAAGGATGCCATTGAGACGTATGAAGGTGGACAAAAGCGAGTCAAAGCAGAGTGGTGTAATCTGTGTAACCTGAGCTTCTAGTCACCTGACCTTTCAAAGCCCTCTTGGGGGGGGGGGGGGGGGGGGGGGGGGGGGGGGGGGGGGGGGGGGGGGGGGGGGGGGGGGGGGGGGGGGGGGGGGG
>JBBPDE010000031.1:6213171-6230416 GCA_037974605.1 Nannopetersius ansorgii | reverse complement strand
CACGTGACAACATCAACACAGCGGATGTAGTACGTCCGAATTCCATGCATACTACCCTCATTCATACTATATAGTACATACTATTTTACCGGTAGAGCAGTATGTACTAATTCAAAATGTAGTACGTAGTATGTAGTATGCGATTTCGGACGCAGCCAACGTCTGCGTCTGTTTCGGTTTACCCTTTTGGTTAGTACACTTACTTTTCTTCCGCGTTACCCTGTGCACTCCCCTCTCCCTTTCTCGTCAGCACGTCCCGTTTGTACCACGTCCCTTTATCATGAGTTTCACGTGTGTCTCCTTTGCTTCGTTTATATAAAGCCCAGTTTCCTCGTGCTTGTATTTGTTATTCCTTGTGTGTGTGTGAGTTCATGATCTCTGTTTTCTTGTATCTGATTCAATGTGTAACGTTTCTTGTATATTGTGTTTTGCAGGCTCATGCTCCATTATAGCTGGCTCTCTGTTCGCGTGCTGAAGCGCTGGTTCTCTGTATCTCACACGTGCTCAAAGGCACGCTGGACTCTGTGTCACGTTTCTCTCGCCGGATTGCGAGAGCGGTTTCTGGTTCCTAATTTTCGTTTTGATTGGAGCACGAGCCTCAGTCCTGGTTTGGTTTTCTGGTTTTGTTTCTGGTTTGTTGTTCGCCTTTTTGGTTATCGTTTTTATAGAATCTGGGTTTCAGTTTCATTATTGTTATTCTGTCTCTGTCTGGTTATTTCTCATTCTGTATTGTCATTCCTGGTTTTCTTGTGTTTGTGTTGGTTTTGTATTTATTTTGTTCGTATTAAAGTCTCAGTTTCCCTTCCTATATTGCCGCAGCGTCCTCCCTTTTCCCAACCCTCACACCATCATGACAACTCCAGGGTTTTTCAGCCGAATATTCATCTGCAGCACACAGACCACAGACAATAAATGCAATGTACTTCTCATCTACAAAAAGGATCAATTTATTTAAAGCAGACACAACAGGAGTAACTGGGTAGTAGCTGAACTGATCATGTAAAGACGTTTGGAGTCTGAATTAAGCTTTTGGAGACGGGAGTTGTTTACCAGAAGGAAGAATATGTGGTAATACTTCATCAGTGTAGTGTTATGAGTGAAGTTGCCGAAGGCTTCTGTCTGGATGGATACCAAAAAAGCTTAATGAAAACAAAAGCAAAGCAGAGGCTGCTTTCTTTCACGTTACTCCAGTGGATAAAATGTCACGAAAACAGCTTTAGTAAGACGTTCTCTCTCGTTGAGTCATCTGACGACTGTTAAGCTGGTTCAAGTTTGAAATTTTAGATATTTATTCATAGATGTCCAGTGTCTTCTGTTAGTGTGCTAGTTTTCAGTTCTTTTCTGACACAACACAATTATTGTCAAAGGAAAATGCTTTTGCCACAAATATTCTGTCGTAATAGAAATATATTGAAAACACAATATGTTGAAAACACTAGATGTGGGTTCTTTTCTTGTATTTTCATTACTTCAGTACTATTTTCTGTGTTTAGAAAGAAGCACAAATGTACTTATTATACCAAGACAAAGTTTTCTTTACTGTTCAACGACTTTTGCGCTGTATTCTGTCGGGAGCACACTATTCTGGTCTGAGCAATAGATATAAGCCAGATTTGAATGAACAAACTGTTCTTCTCTGATGATTCAGGCAACCGAAACCATAGGAAACAAGTCCACGCTTGCTGTGGGAAGAGAGATGCAGCAGAAACCGCCCTCGTGTTCCAGCTTTGCACTCTTCTATGGCTGACACACTCACCTCTTCCCTGTCCAGTGCTGAGCGTACTTTGATGTGGCCAGAGCGAGGATCGATGCTGAACTGCTGCTGTGGGTCGCCACTCACGATGGAGTAGTGGATGAGGTTGTTTGGAGGCCCATCAAGGTCGACAGCTGTCACCTGAGAGAGGGAGGGAGAGAGAGAGAGAGAGGAAATTAGAGAGAAGAGTGATTGAGAGGAAAACAGAAGGGCAGAGTTGGTAAGAGAAGGGCAAAAAGGGAGATAAAGAGAGAGAGAGAGAGAAAAAGGACAGGAGGGCAGAGAATGAGAGAGAGAGGGAGAGAGAAAAAGAGAAGGGTGAGGGGAAGAAAGCTAAGGGCAGAGATAAATAGAGAGTGTCATCAAGAGACACTACAGAGTTAACCTTCCAGTGACCGAACAAAGGTGTGTGTGCCTCTCTCTCTCAGGTCACTATACGGGCTTAGGAGGGTCCAGCTTCTCTCAACCACTGTAGACAGTTTGCTTTGTACAGCCACATACAGAAGACTAATGATACACACACATTATGTGTGGTCTACTGAATGATCTTTCAAATTTTTCCTCATTAAGGCTTTATTCTGCCACTGGCATTGAAGTAAGGGTTACATTATCTGTTCATCTGATGGACAGTTTGGTGAGAAATCACAGTTTCCTCCTTAAACCCAATTTCCCCCTTAAACCCCCAATTGATCTGTTAAAACATTTTGGTGTTCAAAGTATGCTTCCTTAACTTTGGAGCTATAAGTCTTATGTAGCTAACAAGTAAAGGAAGTTTGCCAACAAGGAAGTTGAAGTTTCTCATGCTGTAAATGGGCAAAACCAAAACACCAAATTTAACCGTTGTTTGAACTTAAATAAGTTATGCTACACTTTTTCATTCTGACTAGAGTCAGCATATGCCTATTCAAGATTTTTTATTTGCCATTTGTGCATGAGATCTGCAGTCCATGCACACTGGAATTCTTGTGCAAAGTTCTCCGAGTCAGGTTACATTTTGGATAGGTAGAAAAGACAGGAAAACAAAGCAGAGAATAGAGCAATCTACTAGTAGTATATAATATCTAAAATATAAAACAATATATAAAAGATATAAAGATATAAGTATCACTGTACAAGAGGATTATCTACAAAGGATTTTTTTTTAAATACAAGTACTCACATTTTGAATATTGCACATTTTACTCTTGATTCTATTCTCTTGATTTACTCTATAATTCTACTAAATACAATATAATATGATACTTATATGCTAAAAAATAAATGTAGCAAAATTTAACATTCCAGTACTGGAACAGAATTCTTTTAAAACTAAATGGATTTAATTTACTGAATTTTACTGAAATTTACTGAAATTTTACTGAAATGTATTGAAATTTACTGAAATTTACTGAAATTTTACTGAAATTTACTGAAATGTTACTGAAATTTTACTGAAATGTATTGAAATTTACTAAAATTTATTTAAATTTACTGAAATTATACTGAAATTTACTGAAATTTGCTGAAATTTTCTAAGCTATTTCTTAAAGATCGTTTTCAAGTTCTTGATCAAACGACATCATTGGATCGTTTTTGAGAGTACTTACAGGCCTATATTTATATTTAGACTTTTGAAATATATTTAAGCTTCTATGACTGTTGGCCACTCTGGAAAGATTGCTCAAAACTGATTCTCCACTAATAGATGACTATTATCATAACTTTGGTGTAAATATGAGGTGTGAAGTGATGTCTGAGTGAATCTAAGTGTCACTGTCCACAGCTGTGGGGGGAATAAAGGATATGTTGGGACAGGAAGCGGCCGGACCTGACCACAATTGATAGCCTTATCACTAAAGCGGCAGTGACGGGTGAGGCAGACTGTCAGTGATACCTGCATCACCGTGTTTCCAGGAGAGATATTCTCCGCGATTTCAGAGCTGTAGTCTCCACGGCTAAAGACGGGCGGGTTGTCATTGATGTCGGTGATGTTGATAATAACCATGGCGATGTCACCCAGTGATGCTTTGCCTCGTGCCCCCTCCACTGACAGGTAATACTCGCGACACAGCTCAAAGTCCAGTGGCGCACTCACCCACAGCATACCTGCGGCACAAACAGACAATATCACAGCGGCTCCTGACCGGCACACTGCGCTCTTCACAGAAACGGCCTGGAGGAAAGGGAACGTCAGGTTTGCCTGAGCTCAAGAACAAAGCCTGTTCGCCATTCACTGGCTCTCTGGGATGAAAGACGCTGTGTGATAGAGCTTTGTAAACGCAAAGCTACCGTTACGAATGGTCCTGGCAGAATTAACACAGCAGAGGAAAAGGGCAGTGGGCTGGCTCAAAGCAAAGCGAGCTTCTACTGGGAAAAAAAAAGAATGTTAGCAATTCCCTGGTGGTGCCATCAAATTAGGGAGAGTTCTAAGTTCTAAGGAAGATCTAAAGGAACCAAGTACAAAATGATGCAGGATCCAGATTTCAGCCAGAGTTTCTTTCCAGGCAAGTCTGCACTGTTCTATACTGGCCCGAAATGACTCAAGGGTGACTCAAGCATCCGTAAACTACAAAAGCAACAACGTTAAAATAACTGGGCAAAGGGGGAAGCATGATTTCCCTCAATTGCTTTTCACCACTGACTCATGTACCAGATCAGTCATTCTCAGGGTCTGAACTGACTATAGGCCACTTATTTAGAAGCTGTTTACTCTATTACACTGAAAGTGAGTCAGTCAGGTTTCAAACAAATAAGAAATCTAATTCTTTTAACAAGCATCTGGCATATTAACAGTTAAAACGTGTTTTATTAGCTCCTGTTTACCCAGGGGTGTATTTCCACATGTGCAAAATAAGCCTCTTTGGAGTGGCTCTCAACCCTGATTCTGCCGTTGCCCTGTCTACCACATTTTAGTCTTTTCCCAAGTAATGGTCTAATTAATTATCTGGGTAGGTGAATCAGGTCTGTTACAATAGTGCAGTGTAGGAGCACTCCAGAGTCAGGATAAAGAAACACGGACACAAAGAATACAACTGAGGTTTCAAGATCCCAGAAGAATACAGACAGAAATATTCATTAGGTATCATTTTGCCCACTATATCTGCAGCAGACTGTGCACAAAAGAACAGACAGAGCTTACCGTGCCTCCCGCCAGCCTTACTCGCTACAAGACGCACATGACTAACTTCGTTCCCGATTGTCTCCAGAATCCAGGTTTCAACAAGTGCAAAGCTGCTCTGTGCAATCTCTCTTTTTATTGATTTTAAAGATCAAGGGCTCTGTTGTGTCACTTAATGGCTTTTCCCAGAGCTCAGCTGCCATGTTATTAACAGGACCCTTTGCCTCCCGTCTGTCAATAAAGGTGTGTTTGCTCCTGCGTTTGTATACATGGCTTTTTTCCATGCAAGAGTGGACAGTGGCAAATGCACAAAAGGCCCAGCATGAGAGTAAAAATGGTCAATTTCACAGCATTATTCTATGATGGCAAAAATGTATTGAATCCATGGAACACACTGTTCAGAACTGGGTGTTATGACAACAAACAGCTCATCATTTAAGTAAACTGTCAGTACTATGCAACATGTAATAGGCAAGTTTTCAATGCAATCCAATAGTAGAAGGTTTCAGTGTGTCTTCCTCTTGCATTTCTACATGCTAGCAACTAATGTTGAAATCACTCTCTTCCTGGGTTGGGAAGCATTGTTTCCGCATGCATTGTGCAGATTTCCACAAAAGGTCACAGTAGGAATAAGATGTAAAACTGTGACATCTACTGGAAGATGACAACACAGGACAAGCAAAGGGCCATCGACTGGAATTTAATACAGTACATGGCAATTAATGGCCGAGTGATCTTTCAGTCTATCCATCCTACCATTTTTTTACTCTTTCACAGTCAGCTTACTACGTACACAGACTTTGAATCCACACTCACATTTCATGAGCTCAACTCACTGTGCTCATGCACTTTGTACTTCAGTCTGTCTGTGATCTGCATCATTTGATTGCCCCCTTTAATTCCCAGCACAGCAGCCAAAGGGACACGCATACAAACATACCACTACAGTGTCGTGTCATTGCTGAACTGAGAATCAGCCACCACCCAAATAAGACCTGCTCAGTGGTGGTCCTGTGGTGGTCCTGAACACTAAAGAACGGGGCAAACAAGAAAAGATGCAAAAATCCACCTGTATTTATTAATTATGAATTAATTAATAAATACAGAATAAGTAAAATGTAAAAAATAATAAATGAGTGCAGATACAAGGTAGGTGTACCTAATAAAGTGACATAGGGCCAATTTCCCCATGCTCAAATGAACAAAACTTATAAAATATCCAACTGCTGATTACTATTAGCAATGCACTTTTATTCCATGTCTAGGAAACCGACATATTTTATGATAAAAACAATGTCTTGACTGACATTTATACAAAAGAAAATCACAAAATGACAATTTAAACAGTAAATGATTTAGTAATCCCCAAAAAACGTCAACTGCTAAAGCAACATGAACGATAATTTACTCCTTTAGTGTTCTATAGGTACTAGAAGCAGAAAAGGAAATAAGGAAATTCAACAAAAATGTCAACAAACTGTTTCTAGCTCAGCATTTTGTCGCAAACATAATGCAAACCTGGCGTAACAAAGCTGAGGCAGCCTTTAGGCATAGAACCAACAAGGCTGTGGGCCCATAGCACTTGGAACACACACTACTTCTAAATAACCAACTGTATTTCGTAGCAGAATGCCTGGTATTTGGCAGGTTTTAAACAAAGAAGTTGGCTTAGTCCTGAAAGAAAAGTGGTGTGGGCTAAAGGCTCTGAGGAGCGTAGATAAGAAAACAGTGGAGGGGGGGTTTGTGGGTAGAGCTGAAGCAATGAATGAGAGGTTCTGTGGTTCCAGAGCATGTCAGTACAGGCTCTCCAGCCCTGCACTCACTAATCCTCAAGAGGAAGTAGCAGGCTCTCTGGGTGCAGGGCACAGTACAGCCTACTTGAAAGGACACTAAGAGACAACGAGCCCTAAAAGTACCATAAGTCCATTGCCTCTGCATTATTACTGCATATGATGTTTGTTTCCTCATGACTGCAGTATATGTTCACCATTTAAATATACACTAGATCCCGATTCATTACGACTCATTCATTTGCAGAAACATGCACAAAACATTGCAAGCATTCTTTGGCTACTGTGATGGATGAGACTCATCTTAATAACAATTATGGCCAAATTAAAGTATGCAGCTAAATCAACAATGTATTAAACCAGGCAAATGCATATCAGATGTTAAATCATAATAAAACACCAAACTGGGAGGAAATGAAATAATGTGAAACGAAGTTGAACACTATTAGTTTTCCCAATTAAGAGAAAATGACAGTAATTTAACTGCAAAATCCACAAGGACGAAACCAATAACACACACTAGTCCCGGTTTGACTACTAATGTTTATTTGAATATTAATGATTGATTAATCATGCCTGTTTAATATTGTACACACAAGCGGGTCAGGGCACTGTTTATCAGAATGCAGAAACCATTACGATCACCAGCTCACAGGGACGAGTGCCATGCATATTCAATTCACAGCAGCCTTACCTGTCTCTGGATGGATCTGGAACCTTCCGTCCTCGTTGCCAGAGATGATGGAGTATCGGACAGGCTCGTCGTCGGAGCCATCTCTGGTGAGGGCGGACACGCTGAGCACCTCTGTCCCTACTGCTGAGGATTCTGGGAGCTGGGCTGTGTACTCAGGACTCTGGAACACGGGCTGGTAGTCGCTCAGGACGATGACATGCACAGTGACCGTAGCTAGGGAGGACTGGTGGTGAGGAAGACCCCGGTCTGTGGCTTTGACCTGCAGCTTAAAGGTGGACTGAGCCTCATCAGCCAGAGAGCGCTCCAGACGCAGGATTCCCGAGATTTCGTCTAGAGAGAAGAAGCCACTGTGCGCTCCCTGTAGGGAGTACCTCACCTCTGAGTTTATACCTGCCAAAGAGAGTGAGAGGAACCTCAGACAGTGAGCAAAGATCATCCTAGCATGCTTTAAAACTTCAACAGTGAATCGAATTTCAAGTCTTCCCCAATACTTTAAAAGGAGCAATTCTATATTAAACATATTCATATATTAATGCATAAAAATACGTACATTGGTAAAGAAATAATTGGCAGAAATAAGATAAGAAGGCAGTATAAAGAGGGCATATCTGGTTCCTTGTTTTGTAATTGGGACTAAAATAGAGGCAGGGTTGCAAACTAGGGTTAATAGTGACTTGCAATAAACAGAACTGCAGGGTTTTTGGATTTGTAATATAAAGCAATGCATTTCAGTGCCTGGTTTTTGGGACCATTAAGAACTACCAAAAGAAATCAATTAAGAAAATGAGAGTGTTTTGCAGCTACAGGTTTTGACAGGATTGCCACCAGAGTCAAAGTAGTTCACAATTTAGCAGGAACCAGGGAGCTACAGTGAATCCTGTACATGTTCCCACAGATCTCCAGGTGTGGTCTGGCACTCCTTTAAGAGTGTCTCTCTGCTCAGTCTTAGTTCAAACATTACACACCTTCACACTCGCTCCATGCTGTTCTGGCTCAGCAGAGAGGAATGGGAGCCATTCAATAAGAGCCTACAGTAAATGCATAATTTCAAAGACCTTTTTGTTCAGTATCACTGATACCAGTATACACTGTGGACATGCATGACATCACAACATGTTTCTGGGGGCTCATTATGCTTGCAAGCATTTTTGTAAGGTCACACATTGAAAGGTTATGGCATACCTGTGTCTGGGTCTTTGGCGTAGATGACGGCTATAGGCGTTCTGACGGTGGTATTGTCAAATACGGTAATCTCATAGTGATTGGTTGAGAACTGGGGTGGGTTGTCATTCATGTCCTGTACCATAAGCATAATGTCGGCCTGACACGAGCGTCCACCGCCATCGGTTGCCTTGACGACCAGGTCATACTCGGTTTCCTTTTCTCTGTCCAAAAGGGCGAGGGTGAACAGCTCCCCTGTTTACAACACAAGCTTGTTTGTGTTATGACTTACTCTGAAATGGTAGGCATTGAGCAAGGAAGCAACTACGAAGAACAATATCTCAAAAATCATGTTCAGACAGGTTATTATTTTACACGGGCTGAAATTTGACTGTGCTTCTAACCAAAAAGAGTCATTTTGCTGGCAATAATGGTGTGTGAATGGACTTTAGACAGGAACATAAAAAATATTTTGGAAATGTTGGAATCCTACAGACTACATCCAGTACACAATCCTTCAATCACTAAACTGCATTTACCATCATTCCAAACACCTCTGATCTTGGTAACCCAATATAGGATGCTGGGGAGATGATGGGCTTAGATAGGAAGGACTGGTAGGCAGATAAAACACGAAATCAAACAATAATGATTGATAAGCAGAAAGCTGTGTGGGTCTCCAGGCTTTGCCTTGTTTGTTGTTTTGAATGTTGTACTTTCATCAGAAGTAAGTTACGAATCCCTTCAGCAATAAAATATAAACATGACACAGAGAAGTCCAAGTGTGCAGAAACAAATACCAATATTACCAGTTTTGGAGTCGAGATGAAACTTGTCTGCATTTGGTCCATGAAGTGTGAAAGAGACTTGTCCATTCGTGCCGATATCAGGGTCTGAGGCAGCTACCTTCAGAATGAACAGCCCTGATGGGGAATTCTCCATGACCGCTTCAGTATAAAGCAGCTGAAAAATGAAGCAGATGGCAAAAGCATTCTTTGCATTCAGCTGGTTTCATTATTTTCAGCTCTCGACAGCACTAGCACTTCAGCCCTATTACTTACTTAAATAAATAATGAGTTCAAATGACAATGAATGATTCCAGCACATATTAATAAGTTGTTTTCTTTTTATTTCACACACAAACACAACTTACTTGTTCACACAATGGACTGTTGTCATTGATGTCAAGAATGTGGACCTCCACTGTGGCAGCCGTTTGAAATTTTCCATCAGTGGCTATTATCTTGAGTGTGTGCTTGTCTTTGACTTCCCTGTCAAGTGAACCTTTGGCAGTAACTCTCCATTCTTCTCCCACTGCGATGACAGAGAATTGGCCCAGTGGGTCTCCATCTGCAAAAAAAGGTAAAGATAAAGTAGAATAATTAACTGTGTTTGTTAAAATAACGCAACATGATGTGATGTTAAGCATACCCCTAAGTTACAAAGCTGAGACACTGTGAAATAAATTGAAATGTAAATGCAGCTGTAATATCCAGGAGTGACTAGTGATTGTTTTGACTGTTTTTTGGAGCCATCATGGAACTAACCTGTTATATAGCATGTGACCTGTTTGTTGTCTGAAGACACATCATTATCTATCGTCGTCAGAGTGACTATCACCTCGCCGGGCCTGCTGTTCTCAATGATGGAGCCTTGATAGAGCTCCTCTGTGAACTGAGGTGGGTTGTCATTTTCATCAGTGACTGTCACTTCCACAAGAGCTGAAGAGGAAAGCTTGACACTACCACCATGATCTGTGGCCACCACATAGAACCTGAAAAACTGCTTGGTTTCACAATCCATCTCCTTTATTGTGGTGATCCAACCAGTCTCTGAGTCAATGGTGAACATATCTATGATATCATACATTTCAGACTCCAGGGTGTATGTCACTTGCCCATTAGCATCTTTGTCTGGGTCATTAGCTGTTACCTGAATGACCTTGGTGCCAGAAGGCAAGTTTTCAGCCACTACAGCCTTGTATGGGTCAGCCTCAAACATAGGCTGGTTGTCATTCACATCCTGAACCTGGATGCTAACAGACACTAGAGAAGCTACATCTGTACCATTGTGACTGCCTTGAGCAAGTACATCAATTTGATACCACTTGGTCTTCTCATAGTCAATTTTTTTCTGCACGAGAAGGGTGCCACTGTCTTCATCCAGTGCAAACACTTGGTCCCTGTTGCTTTCCACAGTGTTGCCATCTACTAAGCTGTATATTACTGGAATGTCTGCATCTGCCTTGATTGTGCCTATCTCATAGCCAATGGGAAGATCCTCAGAGGCTGAGAAAGTATACAGTGGTTCAGTAAATCTCGGAAGGGGCACCTCTGGCGGGACAACTTTGACCTGGACTGGCACGGTGGAATTAAAAAATGGAATGCCTGAGTCTCGAGCCTTAACTTTAAAATTAAAGATCTTGTTCTCCATTCCAACTAGGCTCTCTTTGACACTGACGACACCAGTAAACGGATTAATCTCAATTACGTCTTCCGTCACTTCTTCAGCTTCGTCGACTGCATAAGTGACATCGGCGTTCTTGCCATCATCGGCATCGTAGGCCATAATTTGAATAACAGGAGAACCTTTGTTTACAGTGGACTGAATAGAGACATGGTACTGAGAGGCTTGGAATTGAGGGGCATTGTCATTCTCATCTGTAAGAATGATCTTCACAGTGCAAAAAGCTACTCTGCCGCCCCCATCCTTAGCCATGACCTTAATAGCAATCACTCTTTGTGAGGGATTCTCTCGATCCAAAGGCTGAGCAGTCACAATTTGTCCTTCGCCATCAATGGAAAATTTTTCATCGGCAAGCTTATTGATAATGGTGTAGTCGACACTGCCATATGGTCCGTCATCAGGATCAATGGCAGCTAGGCGAATCACACGTGTTCCTGGCTCTGCGTTCTCAGCCAGTTCAGCTTCGTAAAAGTCCTGGGTAAAATAAGGACTGTGGCTGTTGCTGCTGGTCATGTCTATGTTCACGGGAGCGGTCTTTTGGAACACACCATCCGAAACAGCAACGGTGAGGTTGTAAAATGGATCCAGGTTTTTCTTGCACACATTAGAGAATGATACGAGACCTGAGGATTCATTGATGGCAAAGTGCCTCCCTTCGTTACCCGAGAGAATTCTGTACTGGAGATCCTCCTTGCTGTCGGGATCAGAGGCCTGAATTTTAATGACTACATGACCACAGGTGGCCATTTCATCCAAAGACGTTCGATAGTGAGACTCACTGAAGTTCGGCGGGTTGTCATTGACATCTGTAACGTTCACGTTAACATAAGCTTCGCTGCTGAGTGGTGGCGTGCCGTTATCCGTGACTCTGATTTTCAGGCGGAATTGCTTTGTATTCTCAAAATCCAAGACCTGTGATGTTACTAAAAGACCACTCAGCGGATCCATTTTGAAAAACTCGGTCTCATTCTCCCCTCTGTCAACTATTTGGTAAGTTACGTCTTTATTTCTCCCCGTGTCTCCGTCAAAGGCTGAGACCTGTATTACAGACGTGCCTACTGGAAGACCTTCTAACACTTCTGCTGTGTACGTAAGGTTATCAAATACAGGAGCATTATCATTGACATCTTCAATATCAATCTCCACTCTGGCCTCACTAAAAGTACCCGTCACAGAGTCTGTGGCTCGAACGGTCAGCAGGTGCTTTGCCTGGGTCTCATAGTCCAAAAAGTCAGTGACACTCAGCATTCCTGTTTTGAAGTCGATGTGAAAATACTTGGAGGTATTTTCTTCTGCAAGATTGTAGATAAGGTGGTAGCCCTCTGGATTTCTTGCTTGAACATGTAAGATTTTTGTAAAAGGAGTAATGTTTTCAGGAAGCCTTAAAGGGTAAAACAAACTTTGAAATATAGGGTGGGACCGGTTTTGCACTTGGATGTACAGCTCTCCAAAAGTTGACAGGGTAGGTTCCCCTTCATCAGAAGCCCTCACAGTGAGAACGTACTTATTTAGTGACTCAAAATCGAGGGGTCGTTGAAGGGACACGTCGCCAAGATAGGGATCAATCCTGAAGAGATTGAAATGGTCCTCCAGTGTGTACATTATAGATCCATTTTCACCTGTATCAGCATCTGTCGCCAGCACTTGGAACAGAACATCCCCTGGTTCAGTCTCCTCAGATATAATCAGAGTATGAGGAAGGTTTGATATGATGGGTGCATTGTCATTGATGTCGTCTATGTAGACTTTGACGTCAGTGATGGCTATACGTGGTGGATTTCTCATGTCTCTGACCTCCACGGCCACATCATACTCATCCTGCTCCTCGCGGTCAAACGGAACACCTGTAGTCTGCAGTACTCCTGATGACTGCACCACAGAAAATTTATCTCCAGGGTTCAGAACAGTATAGATCAGTGGTTCGTTGAGGTAACTTCCTGTGGCTCTTAGTACCATTAAAGTTTCTACAGAAGTAGTGTTTTCCAATACAGTGCCAAGATGCATCCTTTCCTGAAATTTCAGACTGGTCTTTTTGATTTTAGTGACATTGACTTTCACTAAAGCAGTGTCTTTGTACAAGCCATCCGAGGCTACAACTTCGAGCTCATAATAGGTTTGGAAGTCAGATGCATTTTTTACCGTAATCTCTCCAGTCAACTGATTAATTTTAAAGATATTTTTGTGATTACTCTCTGAAAAACTGTACAACACCGATGAGTCTGCATCATGGGCCCTCACTTGGGTGACATTCATGTCTTTGAAAACAGGGGATGAGATGGAAGCTGTGTATACAGGTAGTGTAAATTTAGGGGGGCAGTCATTGAAATCTAGGACGCGGATGGTGACTTTGCAAGGTTTGGCAGAGCTTAAAAAGGGCTCCCCAGAGTCCCGCACTTGAACACTAAAGACAAACTCAGGCGTAGTCTCAAAGTCAAGCAGAGATATCAGAGAGATAGTGCCCATGCTCGGATCTATTCTGAACATTTTCTTTGCCTCTGGCTCTTGGATTTGGAAGATTAGCAAAGCGTTTGTGTCCTTGTCACCATCCAAGGCCTTAATCACCAAGGGGGTGTTGTTCTCCCCCATTACCATGCTGTTCATCGGTGCAGACTCGCTGACCTGACCATAGTAACTGTCCTGAAGGAAAACAGGCGCATTGTCATTTTCATCTATGACATACACATAAACAACAGCATCAGACGCGACTCCAGCTGTATTTGTGGCTGATATTTGCAGTCGGTAAGAGACAGATTCTTCATAATTGAGGGCTTTTTGGACCGATAGCAGCCCTGAGTTGAAATTGATGTGGAAGCTCCCATTAAGATCGCCATCTTTGATCCTGTAATTGACGGCAGACGGACAGCTGGCTGAGACAGAGAACACTGGAGAGCCCAGAGGACTGGCCTCACTTATTTCAGTGAAGTATTCATCCTGGGTGAATTTGGGCGCTGTGTGCTCAGACAGCTTCACATGAATGTTAACCGGGCAGAGGTCACTGCGCTGGGGGAAACCTTGGTCAGTGGCCTTCACTGTAAGGTGGTATTGCTCCTGGGAAAGCTTGTCTAAAGACTTAGCCACACTGATGCTTCCTGTCTCCTGATCAATATCAAAAGCTCCATTTGCGTTCCCTGTCAGAAACAGAAGTTGTGTTAATGTTATAAACACGTCATTACTCAATGTTACAGACACATCATTGTCATGGAAATGATTCTAATTTACACCCCCCCCCCCCCTTTACATTGTGTGAACACTGAATTAACATTGACATTATGATAATTTGACCAAATAATGGTTCAAAATGACTTGTAATAAGGTCTTGTTACATTAATGTATGTATTAAAACCTTTTTCCTTATATTAAGAGATAAACAATCACATATTCAATTGAAATATACAGCAGAAAAGCATCTAAACACCTCTGGTGCTGTGGCTTGTTACCCTTGTTTTACCGTCGATTTGTTAATAGGGCCAAATTTATTTAACAGATTGAATAAGGGGTGACAGTGCTTTATTACCAGAGTGTATGGAGTAGACAATCTCAGAGTTGCTGCCTGTGTCCTTGTCCAAAGCTTTGACCCGAAGCACTTCGCTACCGGTTGCAGCCAGATTACTGATACTCCCTTCATAATGATTGCTCATGAAGGTTGGAGTATAATCGTTACAGTCCTCCACATGCACCACAGCTTTCACAAAGTTTCTCTTCACCGGAATCTCCTGATCCCGGACCTGCATGGACAAAAACAGGGCGATACACATTACCAAGACACATTACTTCATAATAAAATCAAATCAGCTTTTTAATAGTGCATTTAAATAATTAAGCAGTTATTACCCAAAAACCTAATGACCTATTTTCCCTATAGCTAAGATTTAATATCCATGCTGGCATGAAAAGTACTTTACCATCACAACAAGAGTGTGTGTGGGGATGGCCTCATAGTCCAGTGTATCAGTCAGGACAAGCACTCCACTCTTTGGGTCCAGATGGAAATGCTTGAGGCTGTCTGGATGGAGGCTGCTGTGGATCGAGTAAAGCAGCCTACTGTTGGCATCTGCATCCTGGGCACTAATCTGTAGGATCTCCTTCCATGGCGCTGTGTCCTCTGGAACTCTCACCTCATACTGATTTTTCAGGAACATGGGTCGATGCTCATTCATGTCCAGCACTCGGATGTATGCCTGAGAGTCAGGAGTAAATCATGAATTTGATACAGTATGATAAAAAGCAAAAGACACCTTATAAGAACATGCAGGTTTTGAGACATATGTGACTATGTGGTTTGCATCATGTTGGCTTGTATTTTTCCTCAAACCATTACTTTAATGATGGCATCTAAGCTGCATGTAAATCACTGATTGGCACATTTTTCTTGTAAAATATTGGGAAAGAACATTTCTCCAAATATACCAAATATTTGTTGCCGGAGGCTGTCATATTGAACTCTACCTGCCCTGTACGATAATATGTTCAGTCATTCATTAAGTTGTCATGGTACAGCATGTGCTACACGTGCCCTTACCTGAGTAGTTATGATCTGAGAGCCGTCCGTGACGCTGACTGTAAGATTGTAATTGGATCTTCTGGCTGCATCCAGGCGCCGGGCTATCACAATACTCCCCACGTTCTTCTCTATGTAAAAGTCCCGGTCCTCATCGCCACCTAAGAGATGAAACAAGCTGCGGGTTAGAAAGAGGCCCCTCTGAGGAGTTCCGGAGCATCTAAAGGGCAACTGTCAGCGTCTCTCAGCAAAGCCCTGCATGGACCTGTGTGCATTAATGTATGAGTGAATACCACAAAATATTGCGGCACAGCTGGCCAAAACAAGACCTGAATGAGTGATAGGCTGGCTCTTCGTCTAGAACCAGCCCTTTTAATTGATGGCCACTCTAGCATAGTACACCACAAGTCTATGTGACTAAGCCTTGCTGAAAACCTACAACATATGTTTCATCCACATGCGTGAGAGTAAGGTGTTTATTCATCTTTCCAAGGTTGTGACGCGACCTCACAAATCTTCCGCTTTCCTGCTCCATCTTGAGGTTTTCAAATGCAGGTATTAAAAAATGCCTCTCCCCCTAAAGTTAACATGTATACAATGAAAAGCCTTTGTTTCAGGGGAAATATTTGGCAAGCATACACTCAGAACAGACACCTTAATCAGTAGGAGTAAACTCCCGCTGGCTTTGGCAGATGGTGTTTATTAAGAAATCCACCTTTTGAAGACTTGCTCCTTTTTTTCTGTTTTTAGAGAGGATGATGCTATTGGGCAGGCATTTAAATTCTATTCATTCCCCAAATTTATCAATTAAGCAGCCTCTGTACTCCGGTCTGATTTATGTAGAGTGACATCCCTTTTACTGATCCAATGACCATGGCCAACTGTGACTAATGTTGAGTTGACTGATCATGATGGAGTCTTTGAGGGAGTTTCTGGACAAAGCTTACGTTTGAAGCTGTTTCGATTTGATACATAATCGGCAGCGCCATATGGGGGTTGAAGATCAGCTGCCACAGTAAAGGCACATGCCTCATAAAGAACATAAGGCAGCTTGCAACTGTGTCTAATCAATGCTTTAGAAAGTTAGACTAAGTAATTTATATGTGATCTAATTCTTTCTTTTTGTGGCCATTTTGAGGCACCCTGCAATGCTTGCACTGGTTAGTATAGAATGGTATAGAATGGTAGAGAATGGTATTAGGCTACAAAATATTTACAGCAGTGTGTGTGCCTTGGCTTAGGGGGAATGACAGGAGAAATATTTACTCTGCCACTTGCTTTGTACTGTTTAGGACTCCCTTGTGCCACCAAAACTGCTCTGACCTGTGAATGTATGGACTCCACAAGAGCCCTGAGAGTCTATTGTGGCATCTGGCTCCAAGACATGAACAGCGGATACTTTAAGGCTTCTGAGAGGCGAGGCCCCCATGGATCAGACTAGTTTGTTCAGGACATCCCAACACTATGAGGGATCATTTAGGAATTATTTTAGACTTTTGTTACCCAAACACATTTGAAACACATACACATTCACATATTAAACCTGCCCACACGCATCCATACTACAGAAAACATACACACACACACACACACACACACACACACACACACACACACACATATATGAAACACTTATACAGATACAGATGAAAACGTACTCGCACACACATATAAAACGCTCATACAGATACATGTGCAAAGAACATGTGCACACACACATACATACACATTCACACACATATTTACCTCACATTTATTTCATTTTGTAAAGCTGCTTTGTGACAAT
>JBBPDE010000031.1:6128573-6141288 GCA_037974605.1 Nannopetersius ansorgii | reverse complement strand
TTTGAATAATTCAATTTTTGAATAATTCCATGTCACATGACCTCCATTGTTTTATTATCTCATATATTTATGAATGGCTGCACAAGTGTATGTGTCTACTAACACTCCAGATTCACAAATCAGTACATATTATTCAAAAACACACACACACATACACACTACACACACACAAACACAAACACACACACACATAAATACACATACACACTACACACATACACTATCAGTGTCATGGGCATAGAGTTTTATTAATTATTTTGTATCTGTTAGGACAGGGGTTGCCAAACTGAGAGCTCCTTCACGGATACTGAGCCACACGAAAGGCTACCCGTCTGATACACTAGAACAGAGTTTACCTAAACGTATCTAAACTTAATGTACAATAAACATGTTTTAAATGTTTTTTTTTAGATATTGTCATTTTATCTATATGAATGATTAAAGAGGAATAGCAACAGGATGAAATTAAATGTTAGACGCTGCTCACTGGGGAGTTGTAGAACAGGTCCGTGGTCTACCCATGTGGTCCTTGGGGACCATGTTGATGACCCCTGTTTTAAGATATTAAATAGATACAATTGCCTGTCGTTTTAAAATGTAATAAAAATGTTTTTAAGGAAGGAATGAAGGAATTAAGAAAGAAAGTAAGGAAAAAGGTAGCTGTTTAGGAATCACTAAAGAAAGTCGGAGAGGGCCAGCACACCATCTGATATAATATTAATAGTAAAGGTGAAGTTAAATGAATCAATCCGGTGTGAGAAGAAGTTATAAATCAGTACCAATCATTATTAATGGAAATTATTGCACTCCAGCAATATTAACTGTGTTTTTTTTTTAATGCGGTGTGCCCAATACAAAATGTGTTTTATAATCCGAATTGTTACAAGTGCCCCCCTCCCTGTGCTTAACTGTCCATGACTCCATAATGCAAGGCATCTGTTGTTATGCACCATGCCCAAGCAATGTAAGGAGTGAAAAATGAAAAGTGTGACAATTATGTGTGACTATAGCCTTCCTCTGTAGCTACATATATGTCCACATTCCCCTCTCAGGCTCATTTATTAGAAGAACGCAACACAACTGAGATTTGGTGCAAGTCTAAATGCATGTAGTGTATTTATTTCTCGTGATTAATGTTAAATGATCTGATCACAAAACACGATTTAACGTGTGTGTGTATGTGTGTGTGTGTGTGTGTGTGTGTGTGTGTGTGTGTGTGTGTGTGTGTGTGTGTGTGTGTGTGTGCGCCTCCACAAATCAACATTTGAACTTAATCCATTATCGCTACGTGAAATACGCAGACTTCGGAGGTTTGTGGCTGGGGGGGTTGGCTTTGCGCTCATAGCTAGGCTGCTTTTAACACTGCTCTCTCCTGCAGCCCCCGACTCCTGCTTGTGGAATCTGGTTCACTCAGTAAATTGGCTGCACAGACACCCTTCCTCTCTCCGCACAGCTCTGTGGCGCTCCCATTTAAAAAGTGAGAAATTATAATTATCAGAATTATGCTTTTAATGATGCGTTAATTAGACTCCTACAGTGAGATTAGCAAGTGCTTATGAATTATTAACTGTGAAGTCTTTCCAGAATTTTAACAGGCAGGACAACTAAGTTTGCTTTTCTTGGTGATTAGCTTGCTGCAAAATAACACAACAGACTGTGGTGCATATGCTTATGATTACAACTTTAAATGCATTTATTTAACTCAATCACACACTGGAGGTTTCGTGCCAACGTTCTATGCGAACCAGCCTTTTGGGCAAAGAGAGGAGTGTGTTTTTTTTATTCCCATTAGCGAAAACGTTTAATGAGTCATTCCTTTTTTAACACCATAAATCCTTTCAACACCACTGTACTGTCTCTGAATCAATGGCTGTTTGTTTTCTCATCCAACAACAGAATGATGCTGCAATTTTGATCACTTTTGCCGCGGTGGAATCCCTTGGTCTTCTGCTTCCGTTTCCAAGGTGAAAACAGTCTTGCAGGTAATGCTGCCTAAACCCTTTCACAATGTGCGTGTTAAATAAATAAGGCCGCTGAGAGCCCATCCCTTGCTGAAGTCTCATAAGCCAAACTTAACAGAGCATGGTAAAAAGATTTGGGTAATCCCTGGCTGTAATAACTCTGTCAGCTGTTTTGAATTGGGAGAGGAGCTCCTGGTTTGGCCACAGCCTGCGCGGCTGTCCTCTTTAGGCCTCGGTGTTCCGCTCAGCCTGCTGCTGTATAAACTTTTGGATGGAAATTGGCCTGCTAATTTGCAGGATGTGGGCTCCACCTCCTACTTAACATGCATGAGTGCAGATGAGGCCCTGGGGACTTTGCACAAGAGACACTTTAGGGGGAGGAAGGAGCCTGGTCCTTGCCCACAGTCAATTTTAAACAAATGCCCCCTAAATAGCCCATGCCCAAATGGCTAATTTAGACAGTGCTTACCACAAACCGATTTCTCCTGGGTTTATAGTTAAAGGGGGGCAGGATCTATCAATCGCTCTATAACAACTATTGCCATAGCAGCCTGAAGTACAGCTGTAAAAGGAAAAACAGTATTGTACAGACAGGAGAAGCTCCAGTTTTTGTCCTAAACAGTACGCCCAAAGTGTGTTGTTTGTGTGAAAGGACTAAAGGTCCCCTAAATGCTACTAGCATCCACTGAACTGATACCCAGAACATGACAGCATGTTTCTTTCTGTCTTTCTGATTTAATAACATCCTTGACTATTTCATTCAGGGGTTTTTTGAATGACTAATTGACTATTAAATAGTAATAGTCATGCAACTCGAAGTCTACATTGCTGTTTCTTGTAGAGGCCTCATTCTGATTTATGGGTCCTGCCCCCAGGTGACCATTGACAGATTTACAGTTTCCTGAAAGATGTGGACCCTCGGGGACACTTTTTGTATTATTAATGAATGAAAAATGAATTTATCTTTAAAATCTACTTACAGATCTTTATCAATAACATGGTGGTATGATAACCAACTGTAATGAAGGATACACTGACTTACTATAGAGACTATTAATGCTGAAAAGGTGTATTTCATGATGCACAATGCATATGCTTGAACATGCCTTCCATTAGGTCTAGTCTAGCATAGCTTGCTTGATTACATGAATCACATCATCAAACGTGAACAAAAATGAGAGCCTGTACTTTATAGTGAATGCATCCTGCTGAAGAGCATGCAAACTGTTCTAAAGAATGCTCAGTCGTATCAACTTTATACTTCTACAACACAGTTAATGATGTAAGTTTGCTTCTAGCATTGTTTGTCATATATGTGGCATTTTAATTAGCTATTGATTCTTTGATATCTTCTCCAGTAAGCTCCTCTGTGGGGTGCCACTAATGGTGTTAAGAGGCCTGGAGGGGAGAAAACAACACAACAAAGCCTTCACTACTGAGAAGACCTTCCTCAAGCAGGAGACAATGAATACGCATAGGCGTTTTTTTTTGCACAGGTTATGCAAATGAGTCCTCGTTGACTCACCAAGTCGTTATAACATTAATTAACAGAGCGCTACCTTGCTCAGTATTTGGTTACAGAGCCACTGTCTGCGGATGTAAAAATTTACAGGATTCCAATTTTAATGAGACAGCAGAGCACAGGTGTGCTAATGAAGAAAGCAGCTCATTTGAATAAAACAGTCCTGTTTAGGGGGAAAATTAATTAACGACACTGGAATAAACGATGACACTTCCGTACAGATAAGGCTTGAAATTATACCATCTTGATTTTTTTCTTCCATGGCAATTGTTCTCAGCTTATGGTTGCCCCAATTTGAGCCTGTTATTTGAGTTTGTTAATCATCTTCTAATCATCGTGCTATTAAAATATTACACAATTTTTCCTCCTCCTGGGAGTAATAATTGTAGCAGTACAATGGCACTGGGCCTAAATAGGAAGTGGCATTTTGCTTAGGCATGGCTATATCATTTATACTTGCTTAACATTGGATCGTTTTTCATTGGTCCTGTGTGTTTAGTCTCTATTTGAGGCTAAATTGACTTCCTCAGCCTCACCTCAGCTGCCTCAATTGTGCCACCAGAATTATTGTACTTAAGCCCTATTTCCAGTAGACAGGAGAGACTAACAGCTGCTTATTTAAAGATTAAAGAACACAATATGGAATTTTACGGCAATAATCAAGGATAAAAAAAGGGAAAAACCCAGAATCTGTTCTGCTGAAAGTGGAATGTGCCTTTAACCCGAGGCCTTGTATTATAACATTCACATGTGCTGCTTTAGAGCGGCAATTACGGAGCGCTGTGAACCAAGTGTTACTTACTAAAACACGTCTCACATCAGAGCTCAGAGCTTTAACACTTTGAATATGCATGTGGGAGGAAAAATGCTTCTTATCTTCAAAAATCAAGCATCATGTCCTTTCAGTCTGATACAGACCACACATCCACTGTCTGATGCAGACCACACATTTGTTCTTTGTATTCAGAAGCACACTCGCCCAAATTCGTCATGCTAAAGGGTTTGCCTGCAGCCATCATTCAGGTTAGCATCCTGTGTGGTGTGTCTTTGACACAGATTGATGGAGAACCGCCCTTTTCAGCACTGAAACGTCCAGCAGTCACTCTTCCTCAGGCAAACTAGTCTTTTTTCCTCTTGAAACAGCTGGATATAATTTCGAATTGAAAATTACATTCAACACTCTGCCAACCTCCACCACAGACCATGGTCTACATTCACCATTACAGCTAGCCACTCATCAGCTACGTGATTTAGCCTTAGCTTTAGCACTCATAAGCCAAATTATTTAACTTTAGCTTTAGCACTCATCAGCTACATGTCTTTAGCTTTAGCACTCATCAGCTATATGATTTAACTTTAGCTTTAGCACTCATCAGCTATATGATTTAACTTTAGCTTTAGCACTCATCAGCTACGTGTCTTTAGCTTCAGCAGTTGCTGAAGGTAAATTCATGTTTCCTGATGTTTTTAATTATCGAACAATTCAGTTGAGAGTGATTTTATCTGAGATTTTACAACCAAAACCTTCCGATTTCCAAAACCTTGAATGCCTCTAAAAGCTACCTCACAGGAAGGTAGCTTTTGAAATGGTTACAAATATGCTGCTACAGTTTTTGCCTAAAATTTATTTTCAAAAATATTCATGTCTCAGAAATTCACAGGCTCTTGAAAGGCAAAATAACCCCCAAATAGTTTTTCCACTATTTCAAGATTCAAGATTCAAGATTCATAGTTTTGTCTTCATACAAAACTATGAAGACACAAGTATCCTTTTAGAGATGATATAAAATGGTCACATTTGCAAAGCAGACATTGCAGCACTGGGTTCCTATCGCCATCATCTATCAGTAAGATTCTCTGCATTGCTGTGAGAGGCCAGGTTCCTCTGCTATGCAACATCAAGACTGTGTTTCCATCTCAACCGTTGAAATATGCAGACACTTTTTAAAAATGAGTGGAATTATTTCTTTAACGCTTATGCGAACCCCCATAGCCTATTAGCTCGGGCCTTTCGCCCAGGACCAGACCAGGCCCCTTTAAACAGCACTGCGCTGGAACACAAACAGCGGATGTGTGATCGCATCGGAGAAAAGCTGCTGTCGAGTGTTGATTTGTCTGGCAACTGCCAATGGCGACGCGCGTCAGTTTAGCAGGCAGGCCTGGAGGAGAGGCGTTGGCAGGGAAAAGAAAGTCTCTCATCAGTGTTTATTCATCATTGCCGCGATATGATACTGTAATAGCTGTGGTATTTTTACACGCTCTGAACACGCACGCAGTGGCTTTGGCTACACGAGGATCTGACTTAATTAGTCACAGGTCTGATTAAAAGCCATGCAGAAGTGTTTCTGGTATAAACAGAATGGCACGATTATCACTCAATCAACTGTCAGACTGAGTCATATCTGATGAAGCCCTGCTTTCTCTCTCTCTATAACAGCTCCATCACAGAGAACGTGTATTAAGAACATAATTACATTTGCACGTTACTCAAACGTACCAACAAAATGATTGCATTTTGCTTACTTTTGGCAACAATTGGCTCAGTATGTGTATACAGGTACAGAAAAATGCATATAAATACATTTATTAAGTGCCTCACCTTCATAAGGATGTGTGAAGGACTTATAAATGAAGCCAACAATATGACCGTCTCATCACACGGGTCAGCAATTGTTCAAACAAACCCTTGAAAAAAAGGGGTCTTCTGATGTACTCTAATTTTAGAAGGAAAGGGGTGTGGAAAGCAATGAGCTCTCCTGGTGCCACACATAAGTCACATCATATTTGAACCTACATTGTCATTAATGAAACCTCAACTAAACATTTTACATAATATAAAACACGGGTTATTGTTCTGCTCAGTTATTATCAGAGAGTCACTTAACTCAAAGTTTCAGTCCTTTGAAATAACTTGATTTTTTAAGATAAAGCATGTTATTTTTACAGGGTATATCTGACATTTCTAGATGTTGATCAATATGTTTAGACAGCACAGAGAACAAACTTCTCTTTGTTTGTGTTGGGCCTGAGAGTGCATGTTGGTGCTATCATGCATGTGACCAGATGTGTTTTTTCAACTAAGTGTCGTGACGCAGTTGCAAATGACGGGTCACTTTGAAAGCAACCCACTATGCTGTGTTTTCAGCTGCCACAGCACACTAATTGGTCGTCTCGCGGCTGCGTTTATGATCACAGAGTCTCTGTGTGTTTTACAAACACACGGCATCAGCTATCGAAAAGCAGATCACCAAATTTGAATATTTGTACGCTAAACACGAGGCGTGTGCTGCTTATTTGGGGTGTGCCAGTGGTTTAAGCAAGTGTCTGATAAGTGATGAGTGCAGCACATTTTGTAAGATGAGAAGCTACTTTGAAGAAGTAGGTGCAACTGAGAGACCAAGGAATGTGACTTCTTCCCCCCCCCCCCCCGCCCCCCCCTGTTCTTTTTGGATCTCACACACATTTGCCTTAATTGGTAACTCTCATAGTGCATTAATTAGAACCTCTAATGCTGATTCACAAAAAACAATCAATTACACATCTAGACCTGACTGGCAGCACCCTATAATTGGGCGGCTGCTTTCCTTTTCTCAAGTAGCCCACAGCCAATCCGTGCAGACCAAACAGGTGGCAGCAGAGGAAACAAGCTCTTCCAGTCCATAAAACTGGCTAACTAGCTCCTGAAACTTGCCAGGCTGTAATTATCATATCATTTGTGTTGTAAATCACACTGCCTCTTGTCATGGTATCATCAGACGTACGGCAATTTTGTGCTGCAAATCCACACAGACAATTCCTCGTAAAAAAACAGAGAGACATAGAAAGAGAGAGAGGCGAGAGGGAGAGAGAGAGAGAGAGAGAGAGAGAGAGAGAGAGAGAGAGAGAGAGAGAGAAAGAGCATGTGCAGAATGGATTGCACGTTTTGTGAGGTCCTTGTGGATCAAAAAAAAAAAGTCCTAATTCATGCTGTGATCAGCTGCTTTATGCATCTTTCATTATACCTTTACATCGATTATGGCCAAGCTGCTGCGAATAACATCCATTATAGAAGAGCTATTAACTTTTATAAGACGAGATTAAAGCAGCCTGTAAATCAGCCCTGCATGTGAGTTGTTGTCCAAAGAAGCATTCCCTGTCAATGAATGTTACACAAGCGTGTAAAATATAACCAGTCTGGACTTTCCCTTCCTCAAGCCCTGACACCCCCCCAATTCCTGTGCACCCACCCACAGCCCTGAGACAAAGCCACACACTCCCCTCAGCTACTGCAGTCATGTCAGCAACAGCATGCTCAGCTTTTATGATGGCAACTGTCAGTCATAACCAGAATGGCCTACTTTTGCCTTCAGCTATAATAATTGTTAAAAAAAAAAAAAAAAGGAGAGACTTTTTGAGTGTTTGATTCTTTTCTGATTCTCCCCATTTACAGACATAGAGCTCATCATTCATGGTATGCGGGTCATACACTTATTCTCATCATCACATCAGCTAACATGTTATGACACTTAAAGCCACATAGGACACAATGAATGCCACTGGTGTATTGATTTTTTTGTAGAAATGGGTTACAGGAGTTCATAAAGGATCTACTGGTAGTGGCTTGTTGCGCCATGATGGGAAAAATTATGCAGGTAATTATATCAATTACGCTGTCTCATTAAAATGCTCATTTTGCAGTAAGTATATTTATGGTCGTCCACTAGGACACATTCTTCTTTTTTTATACGGTTTGTGGCATCGGTTTGAGGGCGGCCGACGCAATGTTAAAGCTTACCTGATTGCGGTAGGAGAATCTTATGGATAGGTAACACTACGCGTAAAACAAGACATTATTAACATTATTATTAACAGGGGACATTATTAACAGGGGTGCAAAGATAATATAGTAAGAGAATGTAATATGAAACAGTTCTCTCTGTTGCACAGTGCCAGTATATTCCATCACATGAAAAAAGCTTGTACTGTACGTCGCTGGTCAACATGCATGTGCTTTACACGCAACACTTAATTTTAGTGCACATTTATAATATATTTGCTGATTTTTGAGTCAAATAAAATCAAAAGTTATGGTAGATGCTTTTTTTAACCGAGGCAATAAATTAGCAGAAACATGTATTTATATGTGTATTTAAGTGTGCTCCCTGTTAAGGAACCTTATTTTCACGCACACAAATGTGTATATACACATGGTTTCTCCAGCCATTGCTTGGATTTGTGAAACTCCATCAGCAGCTCGATTTAATTTAATGGAGAACAGATCGAGTCGAACCAGGTTTCAGATGGTAACCAGGAAAGATTGTGAAATGGTTTCACTTTGACACACATAAAGTGACTAAGTTGTTTGTATTTTGTCTTATAGCATTTTTGAGAAATGTATGTATATAATGTATATAATATATATATGTGTGTGTGTGTGTGTGTGTGTGTGTGTGTGTGTGTGTGTGTGTGTGTGTGTGTGTGTGTCTGTGTGTTTTGTAATTTAGGATAATTGTTAAATCAAGTCATTCCCTTGGTAATAATTGATGTTTAAATATTCATTCCATACAACTGAAAAAACGAACAGTGACAGTTATTATTTTTCAGTGAGCAAAGCAACAGGATGAACCAATCCACCATCAGCGGATCAAATTAGTGTGATTTAGCGGAACTACTTCACTTATCATAGCCGGGGAAAGAAGACAGACTGCTCCGCACACCTCCAAGATTTTCAACCATCTGTTCCTTTGTTTACACCTCAGCGTTACCACGGCAACCACGGGGAGCAGGTAGGAGTGCTGAAGAATTGGCCAACACGGCTATGGCAAAATAACTCGACGCTGTTTTCTAATGCACTCAGGGCAAAATCCGCACTCAAGGGTAACTTCCTCTACGAGGTCCGAAAACAGAGTCCCCTGCTGGGCGGGCGCTGTTTGGGCCCAAGGTTGTGTTTTTCGTGTGGTGGGGATGTTTCATTCAGGAATAGTTTTGCCCAAACTAGAATGATCAGTTGTGTGTATCATCTACACACACACTGTTTCTAGTTTTTCCTCCTTTTGTTTTGTATTTATTAAGGCTCATATCATTTGCTCTTTGCACTCAGCCATGCCCAGAGCTCCTACACCGGGTTTGAACTGAAGCACCTCCAATTAAAGAGAATATGAATAATTTGTTCTTCCATGTTCCTTCACAGTTTATATGCATATCTGACGATAATTAGGCTGTCTATTGTGTAAAGGTGCCGACCTCACACATCTCCATTGCTCCGGGCCTGCAGAATTGTCAGGTGTAATTCACGACGCATAAAGGTGACATAGATTAATCTTTCATCCAGTTAAATCCGAGGCCCGAAGCCCTGAACTCCTCATAGCTGGGGCTCATCTGTTTTGAACATTAGAAACACACTCAGGCGTGGAAAAGGTGGACCAGAGGTGAGAATCACAAGAGCAGATGAAAATAATTACGCGGAGGAGAGCTTTAATGAGGACAGCGCAAATGATAAGCAGATAAATCACTGTAGTATCAATATGGCAGAGTGATATAAAAGAGACATAATAAATAAATGAACAAGGCTGTATATTCTCAGCACTAATCATTTCATATAGAAATCTGAGGATTTGATTTGATCTGACAGTAATTTGATCTCTAGTTTTTGTGGGGAACACATTTAGTAGTGGGCTCTTTTCACCTTTTGTATCAGAATTTGAGTAATAATTATAAAATAAAATATGCAGTTGCTCTAATACTGATGCAGAGGGTGAAAAAATGGGGATAAACCATTTATAAATGTTTTATTATTAAAATGCACACTGGTTATTCTCCAGTACAATAATATAATATAATATAATATAATATAATATAATATAATATAATATAATATAATATAATATAATATCATGTAATATAATATAATATAATATAATATAATATATAATATAATATAATATAATATAATATAATATAATATAATATAAGAGCATGCAATGGATGTAAAAATAAAGAATAATTTCTGAGTTTGCTCATGTTTTTATTATTATTGTTATCTAATGATATGCATGAAACGGGGAAACAAATGACAAAACAAGAATTTCAAGACAAAAATGAAGTGGTAGGGCTACAGTGCAATCTTTTCATCCTCTCCTCTTCATTCAAACAAGAATCTGTGTTGAAGTGCTACAAACTGTTTCTGGACCATGAAAATTACACTACGAATGCTTTCATTTTGTGTGTGAAGCACAACAGACATATCTGAATTCGTTTTGGGAGTCTTTAGCCTTTCATTTTCTACATTTTTGTTTGAATCTGAATTTTAATGAAAAGCAAAAAAAAATCCCAAAGTCAGTTTCACACAAAAGACACTCGACATATTGCTTTTTTTGTTGTTTTTTTTTTCTTTTCTTTTTTTCTAAACCCTGATGTTCAACACAAAAAAATGTGACTTGGCACTCAAATGCATAGAAAAGTTCATTTAGAATAGATAAAAACCTTTTTAATGTGGCCTTCCTTAATAGTGTACTAACTGAGAAAAATCTGTTTGTTTGTTTGGATTTTCTTTCATCTGTTCTTATCGTGAATGCTGCTGCTTACACCTTCAATCTTGCTGTTGACTGTGGTGGTGGTGGGGGGGGAATAAAACATTTTATAAACACAGAAACCCAGAAAAGGTACATCTAAGGCTGATATTTTCAGCTGCAGTGAATTAAACTGTGAGGTTGAACAGGGTGATGATTTAACAGTACAAAACAAACAACCTACCCACCAAGTGTTTTCATAACCAGAGTGAATGTAATACATTTTGGGGGAAATGTTCAGGCAGACGGCAGGAGAGCAAGTGGAAACTGGAAAAGGAGATGTTCCTCGGCGCTCTGCGGTGGAGTCCCACATTGTAGAGGTCTATGTGTATTGCATACAGAAGTCTTGGCAAGAGTCTTTTCGAGCAGTTCAGCCCAAGCGACTGCGGCTCATTTTCGGGCGACTGCACGGATTCTGTTCTTTAATTTCAACCGCCAAGTCCATTCATGGCTAGGACAAGGAGTATACCTTGAAAGTCATTTACTGTGTGTTTTTTTGTTTGTTTGTTTCCTTTCCTCTCTGATGTTTCGTTGTTATTTTAGACATGGCAGAGTTCTACCCAACAGTGCGTGAGCCGACGGCTGCTGGAGAGGTATCGCACATGCTGTCGTCAGTGGGTGACGTCAGTCCTCGGAGGTGACGTCTATGTCCTCTGGGCTGCCCTGCTGAGTGGCTGCTCTCCAGCGGTTCACATGCTGGCTTCCTTTTCTCTTCTGCTGCGACTCGGGCGACTCCTCTTCCAGCTTCTGCCGCTTGTGCTTGGTCCGGCGATTCTGGAACCACACCTTCACCTTTCAGAGAGAAAAAGAGACCTGCTAAACACCTTGTCACCACTAAATCAAGGCAAAGGCTCCAAGACCTGTGGAACTGAGGCTTCCTTCCATTCCTCTCTCCTTTAGGAATTGCTGAGCCACTTTGCACTGTTTTTCATGTAATTACTGAAACATAAACCTTAGGACATAATGCACCTGGGAATAAAATGGGTTATAGACTATTCCCACATGATTGTACTGAAGACAATAATACCATCTAAGGGAAAACACACTGCTACTGTGAAGTGTATAATACCTTTTTGATATAGAAAACACTGGCATGTTTGAATTGGTTTTTGACAATAGAAGAGAGCACGAATTGTAACTGCTGTTTTCAATCCTTTGGAAAGGCCATGCCTGAGGCTGTTGTCGAAGTGAGGTACCGTTGTCCTATGAATTGACATAATCTTTATAAATCTCATGTGTTTGTTCTATTTCCCACAATCCAATCATACATTCTAACAAATTTGTCAAGCAAATAGGAAAATATCCACACTACTATATTCCTACACTGTTAGTCAGACCGTTCAATACTGAAATAGCTCAAAAACTGGAACGATTGAACTGAAAGAGCTGACGAACAACCTACACACCGTAGCACATGCGTCAACAAGCATGTGCGTCTAACACTGATTGTGAAATCCAACTATAAATGCATACTGAATATGTCTTAGCATTCTTTTGGCCCATCCCAAGGTGATGAAGGACGACTGACTTCCGTCCTGTGATGAAACTCTGTAGACCTAGAGCGATTGTGTGGATGAGATGGTGCGTGTTCACATCCCGCTGGCTCAACCCACTGGAATGTGGTCGTGTGTGTGTGTGTGTGTGTGTGTGTGTGTGTGTGTGTGTGTGTGTGTGTGTGTGTGTGT
>JBBPDE010000031.1:6072265-6094498 GCA_037974605.1 Nannopetersius ansorgii | reverse complement strand
CACCTCCACATCATTGCATTCAGTTTTTATTCACGATTTGTATAGTGTCCCAACTTTTTTGGAATCCGGTTTGTATTAAATTGCATTATTTAAATTCATTATGTATTATGTAGTCACTCAATGTGGAGACAAAAATAACTTAGTACGTTGTTGCTCCTCCAAGGGCCTAAATTCTTTAAGGTGTGGACTTCAATAATGAAAAACAATTATCTCTATCAGGGTGTTTCTGGCGTTCACCAACACATTGTTTCGCAGGATAAATTATTTTTAACTTCCACCATAATGACATTGAGATCCGGATTGTTTGCTGGCTGTCATTACAATGTTAGTTTTGTTGAAGAAAAAAGTTTGCTCTGTGGCAAAGAGTCATTTTCATCCTGAAAAAATGACCATTGCTGGAGAATTGTCCAGACTAACAGTATATTTCTCACTAATGAAGTGATATTTGTAATCTCTTCTGGTCCTTTACCTGACAAAGTCCCACATCATGAAAAAGTGGGGATTTTTCTTGTTCTTTAAGGCGGCTATTGTTATGATACATTGCTATAAAAAATAAAACCATGACAAAAGTACCGCATCATCTCCTTAGCCAGTGTTGACCTTGTTTTCTTCTCTGTAGTTGTTTATGCTGGTGGTGTTTTTTTTTCCGTTTTTCTAAGTAAATCCCATTTCCTTACATTTCTCAAAGTGCAGCCACACACACGGACTACGTTTTTGTTTCTCTTTTGTTTGGATTTCCATTTTCTATTGGCACATTTGAGTTTCCAATCCCGACACTTTGACCACTTCTCAGGTCTAACCTTGTTTTCCTTTAACCTTCCAATCTAAGCTTGCAACAAACAAGACTGGGAGTAACCAACATATTTTACCACGAGTCCAACAGGTGATTAAAGTCTGCGAGTTTTTGTCACAATATTTAATTTGAGGTATGTTCCACAAAGTCAGAGTTCTGCAAATAAACATTTTGTCACATCTGTGATTCATGTGTGACAAAATAAAAATCGCAAGATGAGCATAATTTAAGTGTGGGGTTCCATAATTCTAGGGCTTGTACAAAAAAAATTTCACCTTTACCCACAAATATACATAACCCTCCAAAAAATGCAAATTTAACATCGAGTTCACTTACTTAAGTATAAATAAATGTAAGTAGTAAGTGTAAGTAGCTACAGTCCGCGTCTGCAGCATTCACACTGGGAAAAACTGCTTACTCTATTAACAAAACTGCAAAAACACAAGCAGTTTAAACTGCTTACACAAGCAGATACGATAAAACTGCTACAAAAAGAAGTTATGTGAGGTCATTTTTCTGCATGAAAATGCATCTCTGCCACAGAGCAAGGGGTGCTAAAGCTTCTAGAAATGAAAAAGTTGTGAACATCGTTTAATATCTGAAAAAAGACTCTGAAAGAAAACTTCACATTTATTTCACACCTCGTTTTGTACAGTATTTCGGAAGGCCATTTTCCTGACAAACATTCAAAACGTTCTGATATACATGCTAAAGTTTCTGCCCAGCATTACACTGAAGTGCTGATAGATATTCTTCCAGTAAGTCCTGCAGAAATGTACAGCTTACTACAATTTAGGAAAAAAACATACATAAATAAAAACATTAAAATTAATTTACAGCTGGCTTAGAAAATATATACAATACAGTTGCATTACTGTTAAAGCTGAATGTTGCCCAGAGTAAAGAATGAGATATGATCCAGGTAATAGCAAGGCAATAGGTCACCTGTAAATAAGGCATTTATGGGTCTATTACACCATGCACATATTGTGAAAGGTTTACAAGCAATCATAGTTTCTTCTTCATACTGCAATATTCTGCATGATCTTCAGTGAGAGGCTGGGAAACGTCAGAGTTCCAGTCCCTCTGGAAAATCTTCTGAAGCTGATCCTGCACAGTTTGGTGTCCTTTTTCCACAACAGAGCCTGTCTGATTAACCACAAGTCCAACTCCAGAAGTCTGGGTGAAATAGTTTTCAGACCAGTTGGAAGTTCCTACAAACACAATGTTAAGGTCATCTTAAAGCAGATTACAGCTGGAATATAGCTTGAAATAAAGTCATAAAAGGTATCCAAATTGTGTCAGTTGTACTGGCCAAACAACTATCAACTTACCAATATAGGCAACTCGGTCAGTCACCATGTATTTGGCATGGTTAACACGTGCAAAAGGGATAAGTCGTTGTTCTGGTGTAGAAGGAACTTCAAAAACTTTCTGTGAAATACACAACAACAGGTTTAAGTCATTAAAAGACTTTGACAAGGAAGAAAATAAGAGCGCCAGGAAATCATTAATATACAAGAAAATCTTTAACGTACAACATGAATGTTGCATCCGAGGGGAGTCCTGCTGAGCACTGCTAAAGACTGCAGAAAGACAAACATGTCTCCAGGAGAATGGCTCCAGCAGCTGACCAGCAACTTCACTTCCACTCTTCGGGCACAAGCAGCCTCCCGAAGAGCCGAGTCAATAGCAGGCCAGAACCTAATTCAATGGACAGTGTAAAAAAAAAGTTGTAAAAGGTTTCCCCACACACTTTTGTTCATATTAATGCTTCTGCTCTGTACGTGAAACGTGAAAGTGACCATTTGTCATTCGTGAACACACCACTGCACACAGTGTGAACAGCACGAAACACTTCCTCTGCATTTAACCCATTCACCAAGTGAAGCAGGGGGCAGCAGGAACACGGCGCCGGGGAGCAGTGTGTGGGTACGGTACCTTGCTCAGGGTACCTCAGCGGTGCCTAGCAGCCTTGGGGATCGAACCCGGACTTTCTGGTCGCAGGGCGAATGCCCTAACCACTAGGCTACCAGCTGCCCCAGCTAAAATGAAAGGAACTTGCACTGAATCACTGAAACATCTAAAAATGATTATACCTGATAGGCTGAGTGAATTGAGACATGGGAATATAATCCATGACAGACACATAGACGAATTCCTTGGCATCAGTGATTACTGACAGGATGGCTGAGAGATCATCTGTCCGTCCAAATGCAGATAGCAGAGGTGGGGAACTCTATAAAAAAATAAACAAATAAAGCAAAACAAAAATATATGATTACATAATAAAAAGGCTATTATTATATAGAACATAAAGCATTTAGAAAGTCTTTCTTCAAAGACAACAAAGGCATTTCTCTACCACTAGATGAAGGATTCACAAAAGGGCCATGTTCATGCACTACATTCACTTCAAAGATAATTCTTTGAAGCAGCTGGATGCCTTTTTGGGAGAAAGAGCTCATCAGGAAGTTTCAGAAAACACCACACGTTGTGAAATTTACGTGAAAGGAGTCGGTGCAGACCAGAGGATGGGGAAAGAGTATGACAGCTGTTACAGAGGATGTGGTAATGGTACTTTTAAATAAAGAAGTGACTCAAGACCTATAACTGTGCACACTACGGCTGCACAACTTATTTCAATTCTAACCTTGGCAAAAGATAACACATAATGTACATTCAGCATTATGTAATAGAACGTTTTTTATTGAATTCAATGAATGTCATGACTAATTTCAAATATTCTGGTGTTTTTTAGAATACTACCAGAGAAAGCATATTTGTATCATGACCATATGATATTTTGTCCATACTGTGCAGCACTAGTACACACATCTTCAACCAACAGACACAAAGACATGTATGTTACACTGTGTGCAGTGACAGGCATCCATCTGATGCACTCGTGAGAGCAAGGCAATGAAACTCACAGACAGATAGACACGTGCAGGGACACCGTTGAATTTAACAGCTAATGGGTACTTAGAGCTGGAGAGAGCAGAGAATCTGCCAGGCCAGTAGGGTGGGAGGGAGCCGTTTTTCTGAGCACCGATTTCCCAGTAGACCCCAAATATCCTTGATGCATCCTGTGCCAAACAGCTGCAGTCCTCCACGGAAACCCCAACCTCTTTTACCTGCCAGAAAATGGTAATGGCATAAGGAGTATACTCATTAGGTGGTTCAGTCTAATTTTGTTATTCAGAATTCTAACCTAAACAGGGAAATTGCCAGAGTGCACCAGATGTTAGCACTTGCAGAAATACCTGGCTTAGAGAGCGCCAGTCCATGTTTGCACTCCCAACATACATATGCTTCTTGTCCACAACCCACAGTTTAGTGTGGACAATGCCCCCAGTGACACGCTGAAGATCAACTTCTCTGATCTCTGCACCTTAACCGAGAAAACAAATACGTCAAAGGCTAAACACTGCTAAATGATCCATGCTAAAGACAAGAGATCACACAGCCACATTTACCAGTTTCTGCTAGCTCATCTGTATCTGCTGTGAAAGTCTGCGGGGCATTAACTGCGATCTTCAAGTTCACTCCTCTAGATTCCAGCTGCTTCAGCTGGGTGAACAGTTCTTTGCCCTGGAATACAGCACAAATCAAACACATTGATAAGAAAACAGGAAAGGAAACGTTTTACAGTATTTGCCACTGTTAAGTGCGGCTATCACAGAACGCAAATGGCCTTCTGAGGTGTAGATAATATAAAGTACAGATAACAGACAGAAGCTGTTTTACCTGTATAGCACTGGGTTCAGTAAGGCCAATATCCGAGTCTCTGAGCGTCAGGTAGAAGGCAGCGATGTCCACTGAGCTGTTTGCTCTGCTGAGTAAGTTGGACCATGTATGAGAAATGCTCTGTAGGTGTGGAGAATCATGAGGGAAGCGCATTCCTTCCGGAAGACTCTCAACAAGGGTGAGCCTGATGGGCAAGTTCCAAACCGTGTTTAATTATCTTGGAAAGTTTTATACTTCTTTAATAGAGGTGAGATGTACTTGACACTTTCCTCACCTACAGTCTGAGCTACATTCCTCTTGGGGCAACCAGAAACCTTCAAGCCAGTGCAGTTCCAGTTGGACCATTAGGTGAGAGACAGATTTAGGGACCCCATAGAGCCAAATGTGCTGACCAAATCCACCCAGAAGCAGCAGAGCAGTCGGGAAGATACAGAAGAGAGCAAAGCTCTTTCCTTTAGACTGTGAAAAACCAAAAAAAGAAATAGTGGAGCCTTTATTTTCAATATCTCCTAGGGGAAAAAGGTCACATTACAGCAGTCACGCAGTCAGAACACACTAGCAAAATATTTTACTTGTGTTTTTTTGCTGTTTTATGAACAGTCATTTAGAAATCCCACACAATTTAATGTAAAATTATAAAAAGGAACAAACATAAATGGTGTAACTTACCCCTGAGCATGTGTTTTTATGGTGTTCTGCCTGTGACGGAACTTTTTTAGTCCTTGCACAGATATCTGGCACTTCTGGCTTCACAGGTGTTTCAGACGGTACTTTAGTCTTCTTTAACACCCCTAAATTTTCTTTTAGGCACTGCTTGCTAATATCGTCGACCGATTCTTTATTACAGTGAGGCAAGCATGCCGTTTCTTCTACATGTGCCTTTTCAGAGTCTTCTCCAAGACTCTCAATGTCCTGCTCCTCTGATACTTCCATCATAACATTAAGTGCTGGGACATGCTCCTCAGGAGGTGTGATGGAGCTGAGATCTTCTTCAACCTCTTCCTGATGAGCAGAATCTGATGCTGCTTCATCTTTCAAGAAAGATTCAATCCTAACAGACTGACGCTCCAGTGAAATTTCAGATTGTGAATCTGATGCATTTGGCTCTGTCTCCACTCTGAGACTGGGCCGCAGAAGTAATTCTTCAAGCATCTCAGAGCCTTTGGCAGCAGATACTTTTGGTTCAGGCGAGTAATTTCGGTTGGTTGGAAGGGGTGTGCCCTCTAAAGTCTCTGAGATAGGATGTGAGGAGTCAGCAAGAGAGAGATTATCAGTGCTGCTTGAGTGCATACGAGTAGACAGAACCGGCAAAGCTGTTTCTCGGTCCCCTAATAACGGCAATTTTGTTCTTACAGGCTCTGCAGAGCTGATCTCACTCTCTTTCGTGTGGGCTTCTCGACTGGATCCCTCATTCTTAGTTGGCAACAATGACTCTGCAGTTTGGGCAGTGGTTCGCTTGCGAGCCAGCGAGCTCTGGAAAGTAGGGATGCGAGACGTTGGTCTCCCTGTTTTACGTGCTTCGTCCCCCTCCATCCTTTTTTCAGCTGCTTCCTTGTCTTCATCTTCCCTTATAATCTGATGTTCAGCTGTCCCAAAACGCACATCATCTGTTTCCTACAAAAGATAAACATGAAGACATTTTAATCTAGATAATGGGCTCTTTCAGCTTGTGCCAAATGAGACGGTGGCACAGACAGACAGTAAACCTGAAGACAAAGCCTGATTTACTGCTTCCACTGCAGAAACTAGGAAGATTTGCAAGACATCTATATCTCCCACGTTTACATGACTCAAAAATCATAAAATCATGCTACACACTGTTGTTGGTCCCATAAAACGACTGGTAACTCCCATCAGAGAGAGGCACATTATGTAGGAAGTGAATGTCTCTTAAATGGCTAACAAGGTTAGCCGTCCCGTTAAGACATTTCAAGACACAAAAACAACTTACCATGACTTGAACTGGGGCAGACAGAGTGATGTAACTAAGATAAATACTCTACTTTAATGCTATAACTCTAAAATGTTTTTTTTCTCTCTTCAGGCTATAGGGGTGGCAGAAGTTGGGCTAGGCTAACGTTGTTAGCTGCACAGCTAAATTAGGAGACCAAGCTGGCTTTACTTGAAGTGCAACTGACTCTCTGCTGCTGCTGCTGCTGCTGCTGCTACGTGGCTGTGGCTCTGAACTGAGTCAGAGGAAAAAACCTCGCCTACTTCACTAGCTCCTGCTGAATACCCACCTCTTCTGCAGAAGGGTCAATATTTCTGAGTCGAGCGGACCGCCTCAGTGCTGTCTCTGGACCAGCCGTTCTCCTTCCTCCCATTATACAACTCAAATAATGCACTAAACCCTACAGCTAAGACACTTTAATTAACCTCCAAACAATATAAAAAGTGTAACGAAACTGTTGCACCAAATTCACAAGAACCCCCCGTACAAGAAAATGTATATTGGATTTATTCGCTTCGAAACTACACAACACAACTCAGCCCAAACAAATGTCAAGACGTTTTGATTCAAATCGAACCGACCGCGGTTTCCGGTCCTCAATCACAATTGGCGGTCGGGCAGAAGGGAGGGTGTTCGAAACATGTAAGGAATATACATTATGTGGCCAAAAGTATTGGGACACATCTGTTTTTCAGTGTTAGGGTTAGACCACTTCTAGCGTAAAACATAAAAAAACAGTAATGTCAACGCACTATCTGGACAAAAGTGTTGGGTCGCACCTTTATTGCTAGGCTTCCAGTAAGGAGCCATCTATCTTCTTAAACAATAGACCACTTACTTCTAGCGCAAAACATTAAAAACAGTAATACCAACGCACTATATGGACAAATGTGTTGGGACGCATCTATATTGCTAGGCTTCCAGTGAAGGGCTCTTTCTTTTAAAACAGTAGACCCTTTACTTCTAGTGAAGAGCTTTCTTTTTTGCTGTTGTTTTTGTTGAACAATACCGTTATTAAGTTTTAAATACAGATGTGATACCAAAAGACAGACAAAAATAATATCAATAATACCATGACAAAAGTCTTGGACAAATGTATTATGCATACTTTGGGATGAACTAGAACAGAGATCCAATATCAGTGCCTGACTTCATAAATCCCCTACAGAATGAATGTGCAAAATTCCCACAGAATCTCCGGACTCCTACATGAAGAGTGAATGCTGCAAACGGGGCACCAACTCAATATTAAAGTCTATGCATTTGAATACAAATCCATGTTGGTGTAATGGTCATGTGTCCCAATACTTTTTGTTGATATAGTGTGTACCGTGTAACACTGATTAAAAGGGTCTGTAGGACTGAAATCTTTTCTTGCCGTTACAGCCCAAGGGTACAGTAAATCACCGCCGCAAGGTGTGAACGACACCTACACAATACTGTATTATGAAACTCCACCCGAGTGAAGGGACTTTCTGTTTTAACTGTTAACCCGTTGTTGTGTTGTATAGCTTTTATTTCTACCGTTTAATCTGCTTCTCTGACATTGACAATGCAAATTACCCACACGTGGGATTAATCATTCGCATATCATATATTATATATTATTATTTTATATTATATATTGTATTACATTGTATTATATTGAGATAGTTCTGACTGTGCCGCTAGATGGCGTCCTGTCATGACGCCGTAGAAAAGCATTAATTTTACTGTTCTGCTTTCAGTTTTCAGCAGACTCTGGGAGGAACTGGACAAGACGACAGCCGAACTTTTGAACTTGCGGTCTCCTTTTTCCGTATTACAGTTACTCCTACATTATGTCCTGAAAATGCTGTTTTTGGGGGTAAGTGAACCGGTTTTCTTAAACTCGCCTCTTTAGCTAGCCGGGTCACTGTTTTTAGCCTGTCTGCTAGCAGTGTTTACAGTTTCTGTTTTTGTGTCTGGGATAGAAACAACATCAAAGATGTCGATTCTGTCTTTAATAGGCGTTATTTTGTTGTTTAAATAGTCAGCATAAGTGAAATATCCCAATTTGTACATTCATACTGCTACTGGCAGTGTTAGCTAAGATTATTATTTATCCACCGTAAAGCTGTTTAGTAACGGAAGTCTTTCTTGTACATGTTTTTATGTTTTGTTACAGGTTTGGGCCGTCAAGAAGCTTCATTTTTAAAAACGATAGCTTGAATGTTTACGTCTATGTGTTGTTTGTTATGACACCTTCATATTAACCCATAATCTCAGTATAACCTGATGATTACTATCGGACACAGATGGGTGGCCAGTATTAGAAAAATACTAGAGGTTTTACA
The DNA here is from genome assembly GCA_037974605.1 of Nannopetersius ansorgii. Lineage (NCBI taxonomy): Eukaryota > Metazoa > Chordata > Actinopteri > Characiformes > Alestidae > Nannopetersius > Nannopetersius ansorgii. The sequence goes on along the minus strand of JBBPDE010000031.1, from coordinate 6,085,689 downwards.
GTGACTCCTATGTTTTCCTTTGTAGAAATGTTTCCCTGATTAACCTGTATACTCAGCATTCTGTTTATCTTACCAGAGTTGCATAACTGCACGTCTTCAGGGATTTATCTCTGGCTGTCTTTCTGGGCCCAGGCTTACCAAAGACAAATACTGGACATTTATAGACCGATCAGACAGCACTGGGCTAATATAGTTCGTGTTTTGTGAAGGGTGAATTTATGAATACTTGTTTTATTCCGTGTAGACTTTTCTCATATTTGATATCACTGACATAAAGCACCATTTCCGATCAGTAACATATAGACCATGAAGATGGAGGATAAACCTCCAAACCCCAACTCTTCTGTGCCACCACCACCTATCCCAATAGGTCCAGCTATGGCTCCATCTGTACAACTTGGTGTCACCATAGTTTACACATGTCTTTATGGTAGTTTGTTTCTGATAGTGTATATTCAGCTTTGGCTCTTGCTACTGTACCGCCACAAAAGGTGGAGCTACCAGAGTGCTTTCCTTTTCCTTTGCCTGTTCTGGGCAGCCCTTCGTACCACTCTGTTTTCGTTTTACTTCGGTGATGCTCTTGCTGCCAACCACCTTCCCACTCCAGTCTACTGGCTCCTCTACTGCTGTCCTGTGTGCCTGCAGTTCTTCACGCTGAGTCTCATCAATCTGTACTTCACTCAGGTAAGATATGAGTGAGCCGCATTTAGGACTGTACATTGTCAGTTATCAGTTAATTAATCTTGTTTTATTTTGTCCCATTCCAACAGGTGTTGCTCAAAGTTAGAAGACTATTCACGATTGAACCCAGTAAAGGATTGTAAGTGGTCTTGTTTTGTTTTTGTTTGTTGAGTACATTAATTTTGAGACTAAAGGCAATTAATTAAAACATTTATTTCACACAGGTGGCTGGCTCGATGTGTGTATGCATCCATGAGTGCTATCTTCTTGTGCGTCAACATAGTTTGTGCCAGCCTTGGAGAGCGAGGGGGTACAGGCGGAGTTGCGGACAAAACGTGGCGACTGGTTTTGATCCGCGTCTTGGTGAACGATTTGCTGTTCATCGTAGAGGCTGTGTGTCTTGCCACTTCCCTGCTTTTTTTGACCCGGTTCTCTCCCTCCACCAGCCCTTACCTACACAGCAAGGTATGCTGCACCCCCATGGATTGGTTTATTTAAACCTTTTTTAAACATTTTACACATTTAATGTGTAAAAATGTTTTTAAAAGGTTGTATTTGTATTCCAGATCTGTGTAGGAGTACAAAAACAACCAACTTAGTGTTTACTATGAGAAAAGTCAAACTGTCTTTTGTTGATAAGATAACCCCTTATTAGTCCCATGGGGGGGGGGAAGTCGGCAGCATAAGAGAAGAAAGTAGAAGAAGCATAAACAATAGAAATAGAACTGTACAATATAACAAGAGTAGATAAAGATCTGTACACTATGCAAACATTTTATAAAAGGTTTGTGCATAAAAATAAATGCATATGTACGTTAATATTTAAATTAGTTGGTTACAAACATCTGAAAGTAATTAATCAATAGTTTTATGCAAATGTTATGTCTATGTTCATGTTATCAGTTTCTTTATCTCTTGTATTACAGGGGACCACTGTTTGCCGGACAGCAGTGCTAGGAGCTGGTGTAATCTTGCTCTTCTCAAGCAGAGCATGTTATAACCTTACTGTGCTCATCCTGTCTCAGAATCACAGAATAGCATCCTTTGGCTTTGACTGGTACAACATCTCAGATCAGGTAGGAGGCTTCACCGATATCTAATGTATGCAAAGAGATGACCAATTCATGTAACTGTGTTTAAATTTCATGTTCAATTCATTTTCAACCAAGGCTGATCTTCAGAGTGAACTTGGAGATACAGGGTACATAGTATTTGGTGCTATCCTTTTCATATGGGAGCTCCTTCCCACCAGCCTGCTCATTCTCATCTTCAGAGTGCCACGCCCTCTTCAAGAAATGGTTAGCTGTTCTTCTGTTTAAAGCACTTTCATGTAAATGTTTGTTGATTAAAGGAATCGTTCAACCATACAAGTTGATGTCGGGAGCTAGTTGTCACCAGTTATAATTACATCATTAGAATTATGCCATTAGGCAGCAGTACTGGTTTTCTTTCATTGTTAGCATCATACATTATTGGCTAAACATTTTTTTTTTTTATATAATGACTTTTTTCTTTTGTTTTAGAGCTGCAGTCCAGCAATCAATACAAGGGGTCCACGCTCCTATTTCTTTGATGACCCACGAGGGATGGATGGTGACCCAGATGCCACTTGGTCACATGGCATACGTCCTAACAACAGGCATGTTAACAGAAAATAAAACTAATTTACTTTAAATTCCCTTAAATTTAAGGCCTTAAATTAAAAATTCATTGGTCAAAAAGGTCAAAGGCAGTTTTAAATACTGTGGTAGTTACATATATTGCACAATGTACACATACATGCCCAGATTTTAATTTTAATGTAGAATTGACTTTGTTTTTAATGTTTGCACAGTCAGTAACAGGAGCGTGTGTTGTTTCACTGTGTGTTGTACTTGTATGACTGCATGTGACAAAGTATCTTGAATCTTGAGTTAAAGTCCCTTGACATTTAGTACATTATGCTAGAAACTTTGTATATTGGGCATAAACCTCAATTCAAGCATGATTAGAACTAACTTTTTTTTTCCCTAACAGCTGGTTCGGTTCCAGTGAGACAACTCCACTCCTGTTCAATAGGACAGATCAGACAAACCAGCATCACTCCCTGTACTCAACTCCACAGAACTGAACTCTCCACTGGAAAAGAGGCTTTAGGGATTGACTCAGTTCTCAGGCAGTACTGCATCAGTACCTCATCCTATGGAGACCAATTGGTATTTGCACTGATGCCCTGTATGCATGCTTGCACCTTGCATTTTCATTTTTTAAAGATGTTGATAAAATAGAAAAATGTTGTTACTGAACATATACCAGCATTTTAAGGGGATGTGCAGGCTCTACCCTGTTTACATAAAAAGGACCAACAAATGGCTATTTTTCCACTCAAATTACCATTTGATATGGGTTAACAATGGTTAGTGGAATTGACTTTTTATCATTGATCTGCTATTTTGTCTTGTTTTCAGGCAACTGATTAATATAAACGAATGAATGATTTTTTAACGGAACATTTATAAGGGAATTTTTAAAAGTATGTATTTTATTAATAATTTAACTACAATAATTGCATTATAATGGATTCCATTAAACCTGTAGACTTAGGATTGTAGTTTTCTATGTAGTACAAATACATTGTGAGCAACTGGAGAAATTTTTTTTTGACTTGGAACATTTTATTCTGCAGTATGTACATATTCTATTAAAACACTTTATACAGTATGTACATGTGTTAATTTACTTTGCCACATTTTCTGTAAGATTTCCCCCCTCATAGCAAAATTCGGATCTAAAGAAAATTCAAATAGCTACAAATCATCAAAGCACGAAGAATGGAAAAATATCCACCTTTAAGGACACATGGCAAATCCACAAATCATCCTCCTATTTCAATACTCATTCTGTGTAACGGGTTGTAAGAACCATATTCAGAGGTTGAAGTGAAAAAGACAGATGAGTAATTTCAAAACAAAACTGACCTCTGGCATGTCAGATTATTGACTCTGCACTTATGTACTTAAGAACTGGTCTTCTATCTGAGAATCTCCCCAACAATGTTTTAAGATGATCTTTGATACTTACATGCTGTACTTTAAGATCTGAAAATATAAGAGCCCCTCGGGAAACAATCTGATCTCAAGCATCCAAAGTGCTGAAGAGTGTGTCCGACTTGTAGTTCTACTGTCCTTTCAGAAACACCGCACCACGTTTAGTTGGTGATTAATCAGTGGTCAAGAGGCGGTGTGGTTTCCAACTTGCGCAAGCGGCGCCGTCTCAGCTCTGCAGCGTTCGGCTCCCCATCGTCCTCTCCACCCTCTTCCTCTTTCTTCTCGTCTTTCTCTTCTGCTGTGGTTACGTTTGGCTGGGAAAAGCCTGTTGCTCCATTCACAGGACCGACTACAGATAAGGGGGGGGGGGGGGTTGGCACAAATATTGTGTTACTGTTTAGTACTACTGAAATCCAAGTTCTGCCTGTGTCTTCTGTCAATCACTTACTGGTTTGTGCTCCACTCTCCTGGTTGGAGGGCTCTGCTGAGGCAGAGGACTCAGTTCGGGCTGATCCACTGGCTTCTCCAGGGCTGTTTTCTGACCGGGGTGGACTAAAGAGCAGAAGAGGAAATGAGGAAATACTCGATAGGTTTTGTGTGTGTGGAGTACTGTAACAATAAGCAATTTAGAAGTCCAGCCCAAGTTGAATGAGGAAAAGTCAGACCTGAGCGTGGCGACAGTGGTGAGGTAGTGGTGGATGTTGAGCATGGCAGCGTCCAGCAGCGTGTGAATATTGTGAAGGCACTGTAGCCTGGCCTCCAGACCCCGCCGGCCCTCCTGCTCCAGTTCTCTCAGCTCCTCCTCGGACATTGTGGACAGGGATGCCGGTGGAGGAGGCATGGATGACACTAACAGACAAGACAAAGCTGAGCTCAGAGCAGGTCTACATAAACACTAGGGACATAAAAATACCTCGGTCTTAATATTTATGACTTTAGAAGCCCCAACTTGATCTGTATTTGTTCATCATCAGGTATTAAAAAAAAAAGGCCTAAAAAAATTGTGACCGAGCATGCAATATAGATAGTGCAGGGCCAAAAGCAGTATAGCTATGTGTGCAAACATTTCAAACCAGTTATTCTGTGTACTGATTAAAATGAGAACATCTGCCTAAAACAAGTCAACCCAATCTGGCATGAGTCACCTCTTGTTGGATTGTTCAGAACAAATTAATTCCTTGTTGTGATATTCATTGCTGCTGATACAGAAATGCAGAAAACGAAATGTCAAAAATGGATAAAAAGCTCATCCCTAATCAACAAGGTCAAAAAAACATTGTCACAACCACCAGCATATTTTGTGTGGAATCAGTATGATGTAAGTTCGACGTTCGGCTCAAGCTGGAGGTCATACTCACTAAAGGGTGGAGGTGGAGGCATTGGCAGCCATGGTGCGGAAGGGAAAGGTGGGGGCATGGAGAAGGGGAATCCAGGCACTGTGGCTCCAGGGCCAGCAGTAGCACCATCTGTGCTGGGCTGACTTGAGCCACCAGCCCCTGAATCTACAGAAAGAAAATGAAAAATATTCCCATCTGCCTTATTGGATAAAAATTACTATTGTTGTGCCTAGAAATGCATCAGGAGCCAAATTTAGTTATTCTTTAGCCTAAACCATTTACTTGCACCATCACTTAGTGCTAATCTCTAAATATTAAGTATTTTAAATACCATTATTAAAATTATGTTTACTATTTCTATGTTTACTATGTCCTGCAATGGGCCTTCAAGGAACATGAATGAAAATCTACAAATAGAATTCTATTGTTTTTCAAGGGTACGGCATGCAGTCCATGCTAAAGACCTGAGCCCTCCTACTCAGAGCTAATGGAATTAGCTTGATAACTCTGAAATAAGCTTAACCTGACGAACACAAGAGCACCCTAATGATAACTGGAACAAATTAGTGATCACACTCGCACCAACATCCAGTTGTAAAATTAAACTGTGAAAAGTGAAACGAAACAAAACTGCTAAGCCACTGACCAACATTGTTGGTTTCCTCATTATCCCAGATATGAGAACACAGCCTTGGACAGGATTAGATCTTATTATCAGGAGATAATGCTCACCTGCCCCCGTAGTTTGTGTTGCATCTGAGCTAGTCTGTGGCGTACTAGCGGCAGGTTGAGCACCTGGTGGACCGGCAGGGGGTGCAGCACCAGGGAAGGGACCCCAAAAAGGGAAGAGACCTGGGGGGAAGTGGGGCATCATACCTGGTGCAACTGAAAGAATACGCACAGAAAGAAATCTGTCAAAACACTGTCAAGCCGAACAGTGAAAGTCGTGGTCATTTTAATGGTACTTGTAGAGTTTGCTGCATGTTAATACCATTAGCAGCTGGAGGTGGAGGAGCATTAGCCGGGGCTGCAGGAGCTGCAGGGGCCGCTGGAGCAGCCGGAGTGGGAGTTGGATTGGGTTGTGATGCTCGTAGAACATCCATGCGACAGGTTGGACATGTCTGCTGCCTCTGGAACCATGAGCGAAGGCAACTGCACCACAAACAAAAGAGTCATTGTTATAGTTTAGGCAAACTGCCACTAGAAAGAACTACAAACATTTAAACGAAATGGTCCAACATGAATAAAAAAAAAAAACAATACACCAATAAAGATAAATACAGACAAAACAGAGTTCAAGCAAAAGCACAGGAGCAATATTTTGTAAAGCTGACAAAAACAGTTTTGATACATATCTTCTAGCAAGTCATGTGCAAAACTAATTTAGAGTTAGACAGCAATGCATAAATAATTCTGCAGTAGGGCAGAGTGCATATATAATATCATAAAGGGTATTTTTTTTTTTTAAATAAAGGGTAAAGTTAAACATGTCTGCTAATTGCTTTCAAACATCTAATAAACCAGACGCTGTAGATAAACCAAACAGGAACCTTGAGTGAAAGATATGGTTGCATGGCAGTTTCTTGGCTCCAGTCACCATCTCCTCACGGCAGATAATACACACATTGTCAGAGGCCTGCAAGTCCTCAGGAGTGGCATCTGGATAGCTGCAGAAGGCACAGATCGGAGTCACTGAAAGTGTTCCATTTAGATACAAATTTAGGAGCAAATAGTTCAAACAGGCTTGTTATTAGAGGCTCACTCACAGTGTGTTCATGTTGCGAATGGCTCGCCGAGACATTATTGCATCAGTCACAGCTTTCTTAAATTGCCTGAAAATAAAAACAGAAAATTCTCAATGAATCACAAAAAGAGTCTAACAATATTAGTATCACAAATAAAACTTCCCTCACCTCATTGCGAGATACATAGGTCGAATGGCAAACAGGGGGAAGGTGTGTACTTTGATCATTATTGTCATGAATGCCATGTACAACAGCACTTTGATGAAACCTGGACAATCGAGACCAAAATGTGTGAAAATGTTTCCAGTGCTGATTTCTTGCTATAAAAGCCAATGTCGAATGAAGCTTACCTGTGAAAAGCTCTGTGTAGAGCATGTAGACGGCTTTATTTTCCCATGGGTTCTCACTCTGCAGGTCAATTGTATGCAAGGTGTACTTAATGAAGGTGGTGAGAACCATGGTCATGAGAATTGCATACTGAAAGAAAAATATATCAGACAGTAAGAGAAAGTGTAAAAGAAAGCAAGAAACTGAAAGTGTGGAATAATGATTCTCTTTCTGTGCCTAGAAATGCATCAGGAGCCAAATCTGTCACTCTTCAGCCTAAATAAATATAACTCAGTTTACTTGTGCCATATATTCATTGCCCAAGTAATGCTAATGCTAATGTCTTTTAAAATTATTAATAAATAATTAATTATATTTTCTACTCATATTGGTCCTGAAATGGGTCTTTGAGGAACATGAAAGACTGGTCAGGTGAAAATCTACGAACGGAATTATATTGTTTTTCGGCATGCAGTTCACGCTGCATACTGAAAGAAAAAGACGTCTGACAGTAAGAGAAAGTGAAGAATAAAGTAAGAAAATAAAAGCGTGGAACAATGATTTGATCCTTTCTTTCTGGCATTGACTTTGCACTGATGCACCCAGACAGGGTCCTACTGTTCTGGCAGATTTGTAAAACATTCTGAATTCTCTAGATTGCTGATGAATTGTTGAGTGTTCCTCTGTGAAAGCTCTTCAAAAGTGTGTGAAAGAATGCTGTCTACCTTCCGAGGACATTTGATAAACTAATGAACGCTTCAAGTCAAGACAGCCCTGAGCAAACACAAACAATGATCACCTCGAATCCAAAGACCAGCTGTACTGAGGCTCCTCTTGTGATTATGCTATGGCAGGCATGATTGACGAATAGGAAATCTAGCACTCCCAGTAAAACCATTAGGGCTGTACAACAGGGAAAAAAAAAAGAATGTCAGAATAACAAAACCACAAAGCATGATGCAACATCAAGACATGCTTTCCAAATAAGGTCTTAAAGCATTGCCTACAATTCTAAGAGCAGGTGCAGCCTCAATATTTGCATATGGTGAAAACAGAAATGCAAAGTCTATGCTCTTGGGAAAGAGCTCAGTAACACAGTATGAAATACTGAAACAGTTAAGTTACATGTAATGAGACACACTTTATACTTACAGACAACTCTAAAATGGAAGACCCAGGAGATATTTGGACTCCTTTCCATCTAAAACAATAAATGAATGATCACATCAAGCTATAAGAAGTGAAAGAAAAAAACCCAAATGTTTAAAAAAAAAGATTTACTCACAAAGTCTACCCTATCTTCAGCAAGCCAATGGAAGCACTTGAGAAAGAGCAGCAAAGTGAAGAGTGCCACAAAACGAGGGGAAAAGTCATCCCTGAAAACTGTAAAGGCTAAGCAGGTCTCGGTCACAGCGTACCAGGATCTCTCAATCAGGTGCTGATGAATATAAGGACATGCAATATGGGAGCAGTGAGAAACACAAAACCCAGAGAGCTCCTGTGCAGAACATCCTTAAACCTCCAACCACTTATTCAGCTGCACACATACCTCCATCTCTGCAGCTCTCAACTGCCCAAAAAAGACCTTTCGCATGAACTTCCCCAGCAGAAAGACCAAGACAAATGCCTGGATATATAAAACCTGGCAAAACAGACCAAGTAGTTTCTATTATCAATACATGCAATGAATTAGGGACTAGGCACGGTTACATAGTGTGTCCAATATTGTTCTTGTCTAAACTTACTGTAAACAAAATAGTTACACAATCAAGGAACCAGCAGAAGAATTTTCATTTTAGGGAAATCACACTTCTTAAGTGAAACCAAAACAACCTCTTGGCCTTTTTAGTGTTGTACTGAGTCCACTTAGTGCCCTTTTAAAAGATGAACACTAATTCACAAATTACACAAATATCACAGGGTTGTATAAGTTTCACTTAAGGAAGGAAATATATTTAGTCAAATCATTAGAACTAGAGTTGTAGCTACTATTTAGCTGACTTAGGGTATTTCCAAAATTCTGTCATGCTACAAGTAAAAGTGAAATTATAAATGCCAATGACAAGCTGATGCTTTCAGTTTTGGTGCACTGGTGCTGATAACACAAGCAATGAGAATCACTGCTTTCCTATTATAGTAACCAAGCAACAAAATGGACTTACTGCCATACTAGGGCTGCTTTTGGTGAGGTATACCACTGTAGGGTAGAACTGGTGCTTGAGGAAATAGGCATGAGCGACCACTGCACCAGTCAGTGCCAGACTAGTAGCCGTTACCAGAGCTGCTCGCACCATTTTTGCACTGCATGAGCAAAGAAATACAAGACAAATCGAGCACAGAGTTTAGTATCATCACAGTCAATCAAATTATCAGATAAGACAGAGTCAATAAATAGACCTACAAGAGTAGAACCTTTAAAGAAAACCTGCAAAAGTAGTTCATTAACTGATTAATTAACTGATTACTGGTTACAGAATGGTCTTCTGAATCAGCATGACCTAGAAGCACCATATCTTGACCTCCAACCTCAAAAGACTATTGTATTTTTGTAATACCCCAAAGTTATTCATCAGTCAAATTATAATTATAATAATAATAATACATGAAGCTTGAAGACCAATTAGGCACAGAAAACATCAGCCATTCACTTAACAGCTGTTGAGAGTCCGCAGGCCCGCCTTTGCCCGAGTGCTCATTGTGAACCTTGTCTTTACTACTTGCTTTTTTAGACGATAAGTGTCTAGACCCTAACCACTGACACTAATCAAGCTATCAGGTACCTGGGTTTTCATATTAGGTTATACTATTGTCCTAACAGAAACTGTGCATAGAATGGTCTCATGAACAAGTAAGCAATGCTGGGAGTAACTGTAGCAGCCTGGAAGCTGTACATCTTAACCTCCTGCCTCCAAAAACATTGTACTTTTATAATACCCTGAAATTATTTGTAAGTACTTCGTTAAACAAACTCAGAAGATCATTTAGGCACAAGAAATATCAGCCATTCACCTAACAGCTGTTGAGTGTCTGCAGGCCTGCCTGCCCACTTTGCCCAAGTGCTCAGTCTGTAACTCATCATTAAGATTAGCTCTTTTGATGATAAGTGTCTAGTCTATAACAACTGACACTAGTCAAGCCATCAAGTACCTGGGTTTTCATATAAGGTCATATTGTTGTCCAGTTTCAGTTTGCTGTGGCCCTCCTGGTTACCTAGAACACTACCAGCACCTAAGAAGCTGTATGTAACAAGGACAAGGCACAGCTATTGCAGGATTTTGTGTTAAAAGGCAGTTTAGATGAAGCTAACGTTTTAGGATACAATAAAGCATCTTATCACTCCGTTTATTTCAATGAAACACTGCATTATGTAGCTCTATTATTAGCACATTCAAAGCAATTTACACTGGTTCTGGCCTAAATATTTTTGTTTCTGAAACCAAAATAAAGTTACACAATAAAGGAACCACATCTTGACCTCCTGCCTCATAAGACATTATTGTACTTTTGTAATACCTCATAAGTACTAAGTACTTATAAACCTCAACAAGCTCTTGGGATTTTAGCGTTGTACTGATTCCACTTAGTGCTCATTTAAAAGATGAGCACAGACTGAAATCAGTGCAACACTAGAATTAACTGGGGTAACACAGGTTTCACTTAAGAAAAGATGAACATTATATCAAACAATTAAAACCAGAGTTATAGCTATTATTCAGCTCACTGCAGTTATTTCTATATTTCTACTTTCCTGACAGTTTCAGTATGCTCACCTTTAAGGCTAGCAGCAGTTAAGTTGTATGCGACAAGACAGAGCTATCGCAAGGTTGTTTTTGAGTTAAAATGCCTTTTACATAAAAAAACTAACGTTTCAGATTATGATAAAGCCTCTACGTGACATTAATCCCAAAACCATTACATATAAAGGCCGATCTGGGCAGTTAGCCTTCAGCTAAGAAGCTGTATGCAACAAGGTAGAGCTAATGCAAGGTTGTGTTAACAGGCACATAATAAACTAACGTTTCAGGATACACTAAAGCCTTTGTGTGATTAATTCCAAGATAATTTCATCTAAACCCTGAGTTATGAGGTTATCCTCCAGCTGAGAGGCTGAGGGGGAGTGCTCAAGGCTCTGGTCGGGTTTGGCTCCTACAGGGCGGACAGACAGCTTACCCCTCCGCTTCTGCTCCACAGGGCACCGAGGAACCAAACCGAGACCAACTGAAGGGCTAACAGCGACGAGCTGCACCCGTAGAGATTCAAAACCACTGTCCTTCCATCCAAATAACCGATATTTCTGCTCCCCGTTATGTAAACCAGGTACCTAGTCCCAGACTCTCTTCTCGATTACGTGTTTATTTTTCGCTTGCTCCACAAAAGGCCACCTCACTTCCGGCGTTGCCACGCCTGGGTGACACCGGCAGGCGTTCTGGCCAATCAGCGCGTTCCAGCTCGCTTCAAAGTAAGAGCTTTCACAGGCTGTGTCTCAAATACATAATGTGGACGAAAGTTTTGGGACAAACCTGTTTTTTTCCAGGATCAGAAAACTTAACTGTTCCATGACACATGACACAGAGACATGAACAATGTAATAGGACCAATACCAAAACCTGAATATGTAATACACTATGCTATATACACAAATGCCAGAGTATAAATACTATAGATTAGTTTCATGGGCTGGGCTGGGCTGGGCTAGGCTCCTTACTCCTAGTGAAGGACAAAATCTTCATTAGATTTTAAATATTATAAAAAGGTTGACAAAAAATAACAATAATACCAAGATACACTATATGGACAAGAGTAGTGGGACACACCTGTTTTTTCATAATCAGAAAATTTAATTGATCCTGGAGGAAGTTGCTTATGTTCTGTCTGTAAAGCCACACAGAGACAATAACAATATAAAATAAGCCTAAATAAATCCAGTAAAAAAGAGAGAATACACTATGAATGTTCACAAATGCTGGGTATAAAACAATAGATAAGTTTCCTTTAACAAAATAATGTATTAAAACAAAGACTGGCACAGCCCATATATTAACTGTAATCACCAGAAAACTTTCTTGCCTTTTCAAAAATGTCTGCCACAGACGGAGTGGGTGTGCTCGAAGGGTTTTGCCTCTTCTGTGCTCGATCGGGATGGTTTTTTTTATATGATAAATGAATCCCGATGTTGGGAAAGTCTTTCTGGATGCACCCCCAGTAGAAATTTAGGCATTGCTCGCTTTACAAACGGCTTTCTGTGTGATTTTCTTAGATATCCATAAATGCGCCCACATGGAAGATATGTTGACTCCAATCCAGTCTGGGTGTGCAGGCAGTGACTGTGTCATCACTGTTTCGGTCGCATTAAAAACACATTTTCGGTGATCGAATATTCAGTGCCTCCCTACTTATAAGGTCTTGGTTTCATTGATGGATGGAGTGATTTTCTATTGAACAGTTTTCCATTTGATCCCATCGCCCAAAATCACCAAATGCTAATATCCCAGTTCCAAAACAGATAAAGTCATCTCATATTTGTTCTATACATTGCAACCCAGTAAATGTAAAAAAATAATAATAAGTGACCACTGCAATTGATTTTGAAATCAGCATCTCTATGAGTATGAAATCATTCCAGTCCAGTGTCTGTTAAATTTCTACACAACCACCTCATTCTGCTTTATGAGGTACTGATTTGTGATCAGCTGAATCACATCTTATTTAATGAGGAAAAGTATAAAAAACTGCTGTAATCAACACCCACCTCCTGCAATGTGACCAATTGGATGGCAAAACAAGAAGTTCTAGGAAATTCTTGCCATTTTGTTTGAGTGAACAAGAGATTTGTTTACTTTGAATTATTCAAGTTCTGTAAACATTAAGGCATTCCTCTTATTTTGATTTTTTGTCATTTCCATTTAAATTATGCTTTAAAGAACAATATTTAGTAGATGGCAATAATAGTGCCATCTACTGGCGTAACACTTCTGCTGCTTTACACATACATGAAAATATAAGCAAGAGTGTGTTTACTGATTAATACACTGCTGTTTATTTAAAATAAACTAAAACAAATAAGGCCTCATTCTATAGAACTTTTTGTTGCTTAACTTTTTTCTAACCATGACCCCAAAACCGAGGTAGGTACCGAACCATGTACCGTTCTGTGTACCGTTACACCCCTAATATATTGTGGCGATCTGGCACTTTAGGGGTTAAAGGTGGGTTCACTGGGGGTCCATGCTGGGGCCAGGGGTGGTGTGGGGGACGCGTGATCAGCGCGTGGGTGCGGGAGGGGCCACGAGTGCACCTGGGCTCGTCGC
>JBBPDE010000031.1:6032235-6044430 GCA_037974605.1 Nannopetersius ansorgii | reverse complement strand
TCAATGGAAAATCTCCATTCACAGAACTACTTAATCCAGGACTAGGCTTAATCCCTGTCCGGGAAACCGACCCACAATGTTTACCTGGTGCTACTGACACCTTAAAGGACCCTTAGTGTCATCCTGCTTCTGTCAAATCTGAGGATGATGGCCTGCAGTGAAATGCTTTCATAATGAACTTAGTGGGCAAAGAGAACAAGAATGGAGCATCTTGCTGCAGGTCCTGATGCCTTTAATGATAAAGTAATAGTGCACAGGCTTAAATTACTTGAGTGACAGGGTCAGACATCAAATGTGAACAGCTATGGAGAAAATCAGGGAGAGGTAGACTGCAGAGAATGGTTCAAGGGGGGTGAGCTCACTGCAGTAAAACTTTTGTTTCCAGGAGTCATGAGGTTGTAAAAGAATCCCAAATGCTGAAACACATAATAAACGTATAGAATGAGATGATATGCATGTATAGTATTCCTAGCAAAACCAGAGCAAACGTCTACAGGGCTTTGATTTTTTAAAGTAATACTGTATTCTTCTGTCCAGAGTGCCCTACTCTTAAGTTTCAGTCAAGCACGGTTTTGAAGAGAGGAAGCAGATGTTGGATTACTCATTAAAGTTGGACAGTCACCAAATCTTTCTCAGCTGTTAATTCTCAGAACAGAAAGTTGCCACGATCTCTGGTAAATGGCGTCATATGAGAAGCAAACGTCATAGTGGCTGTTCTTGCTTCTCTATTATCTATAAGCTCTATACTTTTGGGATGTATGTTATATAATATTAGCAAAGTACATAGATCAACCATAACATTGAGCATGTGTACCTAATTTTATTCAGGTCCCCCTTATGCCACAAATACAAGGTGTGTTGTCGTATCCGGCAGGAAGACGTTATCAGCAGATCCTTTAAGTCCTGTCAGTTGTAAGGTGGATCAGTGGGTCAGACTTTTTTGTCCTTCACAGCCCACAAATGGACCCTGAGATCTGGTTAAATTGGAGGACCTTGCAGTCATGTTCCCCAAACATTTTTTTGCAGTGTGGGAGAATGCATTAACCAGCGGAACGTGACCACAGCTATTAAGGAATAGTGTTGCCATGAAGGGGTCAACTTGATCTGCAACAATGTTAAGGTAGTAAACATCCAAATCAATGCCAGGACTCACGGTTTCCCTGCAGAACATTGCCCAGAGCATCACACCGCCTCTGTCAGCCTGCCTTCTTCCCCGAGGGCCTCCTAGCCCCATCTCACCCCCAGGTAGCTGACACAGAGGCACGTAGCTGTCCACATAATATGAAAAGAAACTTGGTATCCTTCCTCTATTGCTCCATGGTCCAGTTTAGATGCTCACATACCCATAATTGGTGCTTTCAGGGGTAGACCAGGGTCAACATGGGCACTCTGATCAGTCTGCAGCAACACTGCCTCACACACAGCATGGTGTGATAGAATATGTGTTCTGACACCTTTCTGTTATAGACAGCATTGACATTTTCAGCAGTTTGTGCTACAATGGCTCGCCCACAGGATAGCCTTCATTCCCCACAAACAAAAGTGAGCTTTGGGTGTCCAATGACCCTGTCACTGGTTCATTGATTGTCCTTCCTTGGATCACATTTGGTAGGTACTTACCACTGTATTGCCAGGAACACTTGACAAGACCTGATGTTCTGGAGATGCTCGAACAGCCGTCACTATTTTTCCTTTCTTAAAGTTGGTAAGGTCCTTATGCTTGCCTAGTTTTCTTCTTCCAGCACAACAAATGTGAGAACTGATCGTTCACTTGCTGCTTTTTATATTTCACCCTATTTCACCAATATACAGTAATCCCCCAGTTTTACACCGAATTCCCCACAATAACGCGAAAACTGCAAATATCCTCGCCTTTGCTTTTGAGAACCAAACTGTATTACCTCCACTAGCCCAGTGGTGGCAGTAATACACTGAAAAGTTGTCAACCACCATAAAACGAAGAAGAAGAAGCAGCCCGCTGCAGCATGACTGCTCTGTGTCTTGTCTTCCTATTTTAGTTCTTTAACCCCCACCCCCCATATCAGTTTGTTTGGTATTAGTAAACTGTGCCCTGTCAAAAGATGTGGATAGAGAGAGTTATTTCAATGTTTCTTTTGTGTACGAGTCTTTGCACACTGATGATGCTAACTGCTAATGCTAACAGTGTTTCTCACACACAAATAAACCAATATTCCCTAACTTATCCCTGACTTAACTCAAGCAGCAGCACAGAGAGCTGTCTTGTTATCTTGTGTCTTTGCACACTGCTAATGCTAACCGTTAATGCTAACGTTTTTTAAGCAATAAAGTTTTCTGATTCTGATTATTTATTTACCATAACATTTTCTTTATGGGTAATGCATTAAATTGAGTACAAAATGAAATTAACATGTTTTTGGAGAATATTTTCGGGGCATATTTAGGGTTTATGCTTTAAAAAGAATTATTTTTAAGAATTTTTTAACCAAAACACAACAACGTGGTTTGGCAAAATACGCGGGTGCTCTTGGAACGTAAAAAGTGTGGGACTGCTGTACTGATAGACACCAATACATACCAATGTATCTTCTTTGACTTGTAATAATTGTGGAATACATTTTTAAGAAGGACCAATTAAACACTTAAGAACCTTCAACTCCAAGCATGTTTTAAGCAGTTTTTCTTATTTTGACTGAAACTCCTCTCAAGTATTTTAAGTTTTCAGAACTTTAAGTAAAAAGCAAAATTCTAGTAAAAAGTACTTTTATTTTGACTAGAATTCACTTTTTTACTAGAATATCCCAAACTTTTGTCCTGATTTAACCAAGACTTGCAACCTTATTTCTAGCCTAAATGTTTTCTTGATCTTGTTTTGAGCAGAATATACTATATTAAGACTGTTTTAAGATGTTTTTTTTTTCGTTTTCAAGAAATCTTTAGACTAGAAACAAGAAAAATCATCTGCCAGTGCAGTAAGATATTTAGACTTTCTTGAAAAGTCTGCCAGTGCGGTAAACTTTCTTGAAATAGGTAAAAATATCTTAAAACAATCTTTTAAGAATCTTACAAAATACAAGATCAAAACGACTTTTAGGCTAGAAATAAGATTGCAAATTTTTTGATCTGGGGTGTTGTTTAAGTAACTGTCAGTGTCTGAGCTGTTGTACTCAACACCAGCTTTTTCTTGAGGTCAGTCAGGGTGTTCTCTGACTGACCTCAAGAAAAAAATGTCTTTCATCAGACCATGCCATTGTCTTACATCACCAAAATCCCTTAAGGCATCTTTCTGTGAAAACACAGAACACCCACACCCTCACATTCTCTTATAATAAAATGGTTTGGTATAAGTATCAGATTTTGTGCAGGTATGTGCACACATTTAAGCACAGCTATTGGAGAAACATTCAGAGCCGATTGCACAGAAAGTCTTTTATTATTCTATTTTATGTCACCAACTGAGATCTTAGATTACTCAAGCAGATCCAAAACGTCTGTAACCTCCTCCTCCATTTTCTCTGCTGCGGTATAAAGAACTCTTTGTGGAAGCACAACTTTTAAACTCCATTCAAATGACTTTGCCAGCCAAAAATTACCATTTATAATTACAAACGTCAGAATAAAAAGGGAACTTCTCAGTATCGTTTCATGACGTGATCATAAAGCAAACATTAGTTGACATATTAATCTATGCACAAAGTTAAGGATTAGGTTTTTGTAGACATGATTCATGGATCTCGTTGACCTAAATATGAAACAGGACCAAGGCTGTCTTTGATTTTATTCATCCAAGGCTTGATTCTGATGCCCAGTTCTTTATAGTAGACCTACTTACTCGATGCAGACTAACTGAGCTAATGTAAAATGTTATAAAAGTTAGCTCAAAAAAATTAAACTAAAACTACTTTTTTATTTACCAAAAGCCATTCAAATTGATTTATTCAAATTAATTTTCCATTGCTTTAAGACTCATATATACAAATGTTTCTGATTGGCTGCCCTGTAAGGTGTAGCACTGCTTTTAACTTCAGTGTGAATGGGTGTGGTCAAACTGCTGTATGCTAACAGAAGCAGATACATGTGAAATCACTGACTTTTGTAGCATCACTGATAATTCAACCTGAGCTGTTATTGCAGCTTAGTGGCCTAATGCTTATAGGGCTATGACCCTGTGATCAGAAGGTTGTGGGTTCAAATTCCTAGTATCATCTTGAGCAAGGTGCTATCCCCACACACTACTTCCCGGGCACCCCTCATTGGTGGGCTTCACTTCTTCTGATGCACTTTTTTAGGGCAGCTGGTGGCTTAGTGGTCAGGGCGTTCACCCATGATCAGGACGTCATGGGTTCGAATCCCAAGACTGCTAGAGGCAACTCTAAGGTAGCCTTGAGTAAGGTACCAAATGCACACACTGCTTCACAAATGCTGTCTTGCCCGCTGGATGCCCGCTGCTTCACGAATGACAGAATGTTCACGTTCATGGATGATATGGACAACTTTTAAGACCTTTACAGTTTACTCTATGAAGAAAAAACTGAGGAAAATTCAGTTTTCCATTATATGGGCCCTTTAAGTAATCCCTTTGGTTAAAATTATCATCTCATCACTAGAACCACATTGTTGTTTACCCAACATTGAGATTAAAATGTATTTATTCTTCTGAATGCTATTTGGATACCAATTCCAGTCAGCCTTGGATTGCAACTCTAGTTTCAAACCCAGTTGGATCACATTAGAGGAAATGAAGCAAGAATCATTCCTTGATATTTATTTCAGACATGGCAGCGTTTGAAATGCCACACAGTACAGCATTAAAGCCTTTAAAATCCATGGGGTTAGAGGGGTGGCAAAGTCTCGACACAACCCACAAATCCACTACTGTAAACCAATACACGCACTAAAGAGCCTTGCTGAGAAACTAGAGCTAATAATTAAATTAATGTTGATTCAGTCAGCCGCAAAGTATTCGCCTGCAGAGGAGGCACAGCCAAAGCAACCAGAAGATGGTTTGAAAAAAAAAAGGGGGATTCAAATTGAACATGAACGACTGAAACTGTACAGTCTTTTGGTTGTGGGAAGTTTTTGTTTCTTCAGATGAATTTCCACAGGGCCAACATGGCAGTTGGGTTCAGGGGGGTTAACCTATAAATCTGCAACAGCAGTGGCAAAAGGCCTCTCTTGTTCCCCCTCTGTACCTTCATAATGCTCCATTAGCTGTGTGGTATTTTCTTGTGGGGTTCTCCGTCTCCACTGTAAAGTGCCTTAGATACCTGTATAAGAGTTTCCCCCAACTCATGTTCCTTCATGTTCCATTCCTTGGGCTAATAAGACCTAAAACGTTATAATATTATGTTCTAATCTCTTATTAGACCCGTGGAGAAACATGAAAAATCTGGCAAAATTCCAGAATACTGCACAACGATAAACTACAGCTATGCATGTGGCTGCCACGTCAGCTACCACAGTACACATAAATCATCCAAGGAGCTTTTTCCTGTTGCAATACGATGCCAGATTGGAATGAAGCATCTCCAATCTGCCGTAGATAAAACAAATGTATTCAGACATACCAAAATATCTTCAATTCTGTATTAACTCCGTATTCTCACGTTTGAGAAGAAAAAAAAATAGAAAAAAATAGCAAACATCACCACATGGAATAACTTCAGTGTCTTTATTTTGCCCACAACTTCGCCATTTTATAGTTAAGTAGACATTTAACAAGTCTCACGCTCAGTATCAATTTTCTCAAGCGTCTTCCTCGATTAAGCGTGCAAACGTCTCATTTTTATGCTCCATTTCAGTTATTATGCCATGAAGATGTAATATGAATGTTAGTACCGGATTAAGTTTCCCTTCAATCAATTCCCTGGATATCAATGTAGTCTAATTTTAATTAATATCCAACAGATGTACTCTTTTATTGTGCAAAGGAATAGAAAAACACAAATATAAAACTGACAAATGTTCGCATTTCGTGTATTTAGTAAATGAGACCGAAAGGAGATTGACAATCCGATCTACTTAGTCGTTAAGCATTTCTTATTTGTTATTCCGAGTCAGAGATGAAATATGACATGTTACCCTGTTGAGGTCTGTTTCTCCTATTAGTTTTTTATGACCGGGTCCAAAAGGCATTGCCATGGGGCCCTATGTTTAATGTTTAACTCAGCTACAGGCAGGGAAGCCCACATTCCTTTTCTCCAAACCCTCTAATGGGAGCGAGGCTGTGGCCATTTCTCCTTTGAATTTTGATACTCTTCAAATTGACAATACAATGGAGTCCTTAGAAACAAAAAAAAACGAATCTGCGTGCAATTGCTGCATATCTCTTCAAGACACTTGATACAGTTTTTGCCATTCAAACATATTAATGACTATGACTGTTTCTTCTGATGCATTGGTTTCTAAATGAGGCACCTACGTTCCCTCTTCATGTCAGTCCTCTTTGATTTATTAGGACTTTCCAGCATCTATCCACTGAACTCATGTCATCAGTCTTTGGGATTAAAAATAGTCCCTGCTTTTCTGAATCCGGTGTCACGCGGCGGCTTTTCCATACCAAGCTGCAAGGCCTGAGGAATGGGTTACCTTAAGGGAAAACAATCAAGAGTGTTTTTCTAAAGTCCTTGGGGCAACAGACGTCTCACTACTGTCTGGCATTACCTTCTGCATTGATGTTTACATTCACTGTAGCCAGCTAGCGAAGTTACAGCGTTCACACCAGAGGAAATAAACCTCATTCAATTTGGTAACAGAGAGTACATAACAGAAGCTGTAAATAAAGCTGCAGAAAGATGAAACCTTGTTCAGTACTCAGGTATGGCTCAGCTAGATCTAGAAGCCTTGCAAGGACTGAGCAGGTGGCTTTGTGTATATGAGTAAATTCATGTGGTTATGCCATAAGTCTAACGGAATCCCTCAAATAAACAATATGAGAGCATCCTTCCAGTCTGGGCCATGAATCTTCTGAAGAAGTCGCAGCAGTTGACATTACATCTCAAACTTGACTATGGCCAGTGCGCTAAAGTCCTCCTGGAGGCCTTCTTGTTATTTTTCTAGCATTTTTCTTGGAATGCATCACCCCACTTATTGTCTGTGTTTATCTGAGTACTTGCATTTGGCAGTTGAGAAGTATGCCTTTTAATCCAATCCATTATGCTCCGTAATGCAACCAGTGGCATATTTCTGGGTGAGTACAAGACAAATTCCCACAATACTGCAACACATGGTTATCACCATGACATAACGTTGCTAAGAAGGGCTCATCGTTTAGAGAAAAAAATACAGTACTCTGGAGATTGCGGATGATGACAGGTGGGGGGAAGATGTCACTCAGCAGAGATTTCCAAACGGCTGCGGTGTGAATCCCAATGAGCTGAAAACATGTCTTAATGAAACAGGCTTGAGAAACAGCGCGAAGGGTACTTTGTGGCTGACATGGGATCAGGTTACTGGGGCAGATCCCTTGAGGTGGCAGAGGTTAATAAGCAAAAAGAAAAGGCCTTGGAGGCCTATTACAATCCACAAAACACATTTCAGTATTTTTTTGGTCTGTATTTCAAAGTCCTGTAAACAAAAAGACGACTGAAATGTCAAAGTGACGTAGAACCTACACTTTTAACACATGAAGCTCCTTAATGTAAGACTGTAATGTTCCATCTGTCAGTGACTACTGGTGTTACTGGGAAAAGGAATCAGAAAGCTTGTGTGCTCTCGTGTTTCCATCACACGGTGAAGGAGTCTGAGGTCATCCCAAGACATTCCAGTCTGAAACGCTATTGAGACCTTCCAAGACTATAATATTATGTTGTCAGAGACTGATGAAAGCAGCCTTTGGCTTTCAAAAGAGGTTCGGCTCTCAGAGGTGAGCATTTCCCTGAAAGTATTTGCTGGAAGGGTCTTTAGTCCTTGGAGTTAATCATCAGCCAAAATCAGATGGAACTTTGTTCTTGTCACATTTTAATCTTGAAGGAGCATTCCTGCATTAAACTGATGTTTAATATGTTGATTGTCCTGTCATTCGTTATTTTTACATGAGCTGTGCCAAACTGTTGAAGCCATTGTGCTGCTGTGTATCCATAAGTCTCACTGGTTTGGCACAATTCAATGTTTTTGTTCATCAGTGTTCTCTCACTACAGTTCCCAGCATGTATCATGCAAATACAATCACTGGGAATCCTTAAGACACTCAATAAATGCTGCCCTGCCTGGTAGAATGGCCTCTTATCTATAGGCTGATAAACACTGCTGCTAAGCTAGCTGTTATTGGTGTAGCTCCTGCATCAGTTGTTGTAGGAGCTTTTTTTTTTTTTTTTATCAGACATGCACGTGCAAACGTTTAGGCCAAAGCATATCCACGCTTAAGTGTTTCAAAATGATCTCTTACCCTCAGGAAACCAGTCTTTAAACAAAAAAATCTCGCACTCAATGGTGAGTCATCGTTTGTACAATTGCATCAGCAATTTCCAGGATCAATGAAGAGCTCTGAGGGTGCTTTCGCGCCTATAGTTTGATTGCTTTAGTCCGCACCAGTCAGAAAAATGTTACAATGTAGTAAATAGACGTGGGTACGGTTTGCTTTCACATACGCAGAGTTCTAAACGAACCAAAATAGACCGTAAAGACCATCGGCGCCGGAAACAGACTGTTTTCAGAAAATCGGGACACTTTCAATAATCATGGAGGAACAGCTCTGCATTGCGCTCATGGCGCTGATCCTCACACATTACATTGTGAGTGCAGATCATTTTTTCCAGACAATTCATTTCGAACACGATTCGCGGCTACGACTCCAAACCAACTTCCTGATTTATTCATCTCACGACAGCGCACTGGGCACCACTTCAGGGAGAAGAGCCGTGCCCTCCTCCTCCTGAGTGATCATTTCGTTATTAGCCGGCGATCTTCCTGCAGATCCATCAGGTATTCAATGGGCCTATCGATCTCGTA
The DNA here is from genome assembly GCA_037974605.1 of Nannopetersius ansorgii. Lineage (NCBI taxonomy): Eukaryota > Metazoa > Chordata > Actinopteri > Characiformes > Alestidae > Nannopetersius > Nannopetersius ansorgii. The sequence goes on along the minus strand of JBBPDE010000031.1, from coordinate 6,035,502 downwards.
TCTCATCTGATACCCATAATGCATTTAACTATGCCGTTCCGTCCAATTTGGTTTGGTTGCTTTCACACCAGATGAACCGTAGTAGAGCGGATAAAGCGGTCCGAGACCACCCCTTTAGGCAGGTCTCGGACCGATTGATTTGGTGCGCACCACATCAGATTGCATCACATCAATGCAAACGAACAGAACCAAAGGGACCAAACACGTTTGGTGCGCACCAAATGCTGTAGGTGTGAAAGCACCCTGAGTCTATGCTGGATTAGACTTTGACTACAAAATTATACCAATGGTTACATTTGTCATTTTGTCCACACAGTTCATTTAAGGCTTTTCTTACAATGTGCTGTTCCTCAGTTGCACAGCAGAAAATAATGCAGGCAAACAATTTAAATAAGAAACAAAACCCCCTCTCTACAGCATATTCTTGGTTATAGTTCCTTGGGGTGTAGAAAATGCAAAGGGATTCTTGTTTTGATGATCCGATAAACTAACATACAGCAATGCGATGTAAAATACAATGTCCTGCATGTTTAAAGGCATGCACAAACATCTTGTATGATCTGCATTGAAAATGGGACACTCAAGCAGCTGCACATGAACCTAAGGGCACCATGCCCAATGCTAAGCATGCTCCAACCCTCTATACGTCTATATGAGCCTGTTGGACAAATCCATAGGCATTAAAATGGACTTGCCCAACTCCCTTTGCAGCCATAACAGCCTCCAATCGTCTAGATTAGCCTGAACACAACCAAAAACAGCCCCTGGTTAAGTCATTCCCTATTATTTAACACTCATATAAATTTCTTATCCTGTGTTTTACAGCTGCAGAGATAATATGTGCCAGAATCTGTTAAATCTATTGAACAATATATCTGTAATAATGTGATATAATGGGAGCATTTGTACGGTCTTGTCCTATAGCACCTTCTTTCATGTTGATGCCAACTCTTCTTGTCTCTCATAATGACTGATAATTATTCTTCTTTCCCTTCAGCGATGAGTGAGTTCACAGCGATGCACTGTACTGAACTGATGATAACGGCCCAATCCATTATTTCAACATGGAACCAATGGCACCCAGCCTGAAAGCCATTTCTAAAATATTCCAGTTGAATTTACTATTACGAGCCATTCCAGAGTTTCTAAATGTAACCCCCGAGGCCAAATCCAAACAAATATTCTGATGAACTCAATCTATTAACATTTTTCTGCATCCAAATGGAATACAGGAACATTCCCTGTGCTTTCCTGAATGAACTATTCAGCTGTGGAGTAGAATGTGCTACTGTAGGTAAAGTACTAGTTACATTAGTGTATAGTAGGGCATTTTCGACTTTAGATTTTTACAGATCGACTTATCCGTCAACAAAGTCAAGTCAACAAGTCGTTTAATGACATCGTCACACAGACGCAGCGGAGGAACACAGGTGTCCAACAGTGAGCAACTTTTATTAAATTTCTCAGTAACATTAACAGTCAACATGACAATTAAGCAACACAAAACAATTTTCTAGTAAATGTAAGTGCACAACAGAAAGAGGGAACAGCTTACTGTAAGCAGTGGCAGCTACTCCACTCCTCTGGACTGGACGACTCCCTGCAGTGCTAGCATCACCCATGTTAGCTAGCGGACCCCGTTTCCGATGGCCGTACATAACGCTGGTGCTTTTATTGTACTTTAACACCGACTTGCAGATTGTGCAGGTCACCGTGACGTTTGTGTGGTCTAGAGCAGTGGTCCCCAACCCCCGGGCTGTGGACCGGTACCGGGCCATGGGTCATGGGGTACTGGTCCGCGGGCTGCACAGGAAAAAAAAAAACTTGTATGAAAATGCCATTAATAAAGCTGCGAGTACACACTGGATTTACGTTTATCATTAGATTTTAAAGATACCCCATTATTATATTTTTAAAATATCCCCATTTTTATGCGTATCATTTATTTGTATATGTATATTTATCTGCTGCTCCTTAAAGGCCGGACCCTGAAAATAGTTTCTGATATTAAACCGGTCCGTGACGAAATGAAGGTTGGGGACCGCTGCTCTAGAGGGAAGTATCTCCACCCATGTGATGTGTGTCTGTCACCTACTAACTCTGCTGCTGTGTCTCTTGTCTTGTTGTGGTCTTGTGTTTAGATTCCCCTCCATGCGCCAACGTTACTGCCCTTTTTACAAACTAACTATACTAGTTGGTTAAGTCAAGGAACGCATGTAAGCATAAGCCAATCAGAGGCGGTGTCACGGAAGACGGGGGAACCCGCTTCCGTGATTTACCTCTTTGAAGACAGGCAGGCAGGCATCCATGAACTCAGGCTCTTTATTTAACAGGAACATGAAACAGGAAACAAAACCTGGTTCAAGGGCCGCTACAAACATGACTACAAACATGAACATTGTGAGATGATGGGCCGATGCCTACGGTCCACATCGACTGAACTAAATACATACAGACACAGACAGAAAAACAATCAGAGAACATAATCAATATACTTAAACACATGACAGCTGAAAACAAACCATACACGAATGTCAAAATAAAAGTCCCCAAACACAAAACAGTGGCCCATACCGACCACCGGCCGAGCCGTGACAGGCGGAGACTGCATCATGTACACAAACGCACACACACAGAGAAGATGTCAGAGTGCAGTGGTCAACACTGCTCTGGAAGTGGTATTGATTACATTTTATTCAAGTAAGTATATAACATTTCTTAATGCAATTAGTAACATCCTAATTATATAACTAAATAATGTAAAGAGAGGTGAAAATGTGTGTTCTATAAAAGCGTATTCATCAACATGGTCTATGGCAATAACAGCCAAAAAATATAAGAAAATATAAGGGGCTGTAAGAAACTTCAGTGACATGGGACAGACTCCATATGTCTCTGGTAAGGGCCTCAGCATGAGGGGCCTCAGAAGCCATGAGTTTTCATTGGTCTCCATATGTCATTGGTTTCCTCCCATGGTCCACAAAAAAGAAGAAATATTCATTAAGTAACCTGAAGTAGCCAATAAAGTTGTAGGATTTATGTACCCCGTCGCTAACATAAAAATACAATAAAAAGTGCAGGATTGTAACTAGCCAAATAAAGAATGAAAGATTTAGGCATCCAATCATAAGGCAGGCCTCAGCTGATGCTCCTCCCCCATCCAAGTGCAACTGCTGTTCAAAGCCAGTGTTGCCAGATTGGGCGGTTTTCCACCCAATTGGGCTTCTTTTGGTTATGTTGGGCTGGGAAAATTGGCATTGGGCGGGT
>JBBPDE010000031.1:5999399-6009675 GCA_037974605.1 Nannopetersius ansorgii | reverse complement strand
TTCAAGCTGGAACCACATAATGGAAAAGTGACTAATGGTTCCTAAAGTTCCAAACCACTTTAATTGAAAAGTGAACAGTTAAAAATTCTGTGTCACTGCTCAGTGTCTAGTGCGCAGTACGCAAATCCCAGCATTCAAAGAGCACAAAATGGATGACTGATTTAGATTTGTGATGACAGCCTTGCTGAAGGGTGATTTGTGCATTGCTTGTAGGACAGAAAAAGAAAACACCCAGCAAGTGGGTTTCCCCAGGTCATGCTTTATCTGCCTGCTTCATGAGTTTCCTGCCTCCCTGCTCTGCGCAGAATCCGGTGTATCAGTGCACGGGAGCCAAAGGTTAGTGTCCAGAGTGCAGACAAAGGAAATCTAGGATATGACTCATAGCCCTTTTCAGCAGCCTCCTTGCGTCTGCTTTCTCACTCACCCTTGGTGCTGACCAATGGCACTGACGTTATCTGTAAGCTATTGCTGTTACCAGCATAGAGATATATGCTATACGGTTTGTTCTGTTGCTTTGCCTTTGTTGAAATTGAAAGGGATTTTTCAGATATTTCAGATATGGTGCCAAAAAAGATTTGCACTCTTGGTGCTAGCTCTTATGAATGTGTAAGTGTGAAACCCAACCGCTCATTTGTTAAGGCATGTGAAGATGAACCACTCATTTTGGGATACATACCAAGCCTTGTAAATCTTTTGTCTGAGGAGGGTCAAGGCCCACTCCATTTGATTAAAGAGAGCTTGATCACTGTTGGAGACCCCACCTCTTGGCTGGGATGGGATATAGCTGCTCTCTGTTCCTCCCCCTGGGCGAGGTTGGCAGCAGGCCACTCATACAGCCTTGAGATCCTCCTTAGGGCTGTGTTCTCAAGAACCAACCTCTGGGACACAGAAGTCAGGAAAGTATCTCTCCTATGGCCAAGCACATTCTGAACGTTTTGCAGGAAGTGTCTGCACAGGGGGCTCGTAGAGTCATGCCCTCCCGCCAAGTGGCCTTTTCCCGCCCATGCAAAGCCTCTTCCTGGATAGCCCCCAGTATAGTTACTGTTTTTCTCAAATCTCTCGGTGCCTTTAAAATAATGTTCCGACTTCCCTATTTCTATAAAATGACTTCTAATAATAGACAGTGAAATTCAAATGTCAGTTCAAATGCACATTATGGTCTGTCTGTGAATTAGTACTTAGATAGGTTTGTATTTGTGTTGCGTTGCCACATGTTCTTCTTGGAATGGCCATTTGAACGGAACAAAGATGAGCCTTTGTTTGATCAATGACACCAGTCTTTGTTCTAAAGCAGTGGTTTTAAAAGGTTGGAAGAAGGGCCAGAGCCTCATCTGGAAATGTCAGAGTGATGCACATCTCTGCCATGAAAGGCCATTAATTTCCCCACCTCTCAACCATTCCTTGGCTTGTAAATGCAAATATATTAGTGAAGGCATAACCACATATGCTATCATGCCACAAATGAAAAGTCTATTAGTATCTTCACTGCACTAGGAAGTTGCGTGTTGCTGCAAAAATAAATGTGGCAACCCTAAAGGCAAGCACTACAAGCACTAATGCATTGTCTTTGCTTCCTTTTTTAGATGAGGGACTGGCATCCTCCTTCTCTCTTGGCCTGTGTTACTGCTGCTTTACATGCAGGCTAAACCCATTAGCCCATGTACACTATGGCAACAATTGATCCGGGCTCAGATGCAGAGGACCTGTTGGCTTCCATTCACCTTGAAAGATATCTGAACGACTTCAGACAAGCAGGATTTTTGCTGGCCCGAGACTTCTGTCATGTTGACAACACAGCTCTTAACAGGCTTGGAGTGACCGCCACTGGTCACAGGAAGCGAATCCTCAAACTGGTTGAGCACATTCAGCTGATCTGCCAGTATCAAAGGAAGGACTCCCAGTTGGACCGCTGTAACTCAGAGTCAGCCATTCATGAGGTGTCGCCTGAAGAGCTGGGGCCTCTTTCTTCCCAAGGCAATGTGGACACGGCCTTAAAAGACTTGCAAAACAACCCCATTCCAAATCTGTCCGCCAGTGTGAAACGTTCTCACTCAGAGCGTAGCCCTGGCATCATTAAGCCAGTACCAAAACCTAGAACTGTTTTCAACAAACAAAAGGTGCAGCAGCCTTCTCTGCCCACACGGCAGTCAAGACAGATGTGCAGAAGATCCTCACAGGATTCTGAAATTCTGAAAGGTTCTCCTGCTGAGGAATCCAGCTCTGTGTCTATAGGAACAAGACGAAACTTGTTTAAAGACAGGTTGACCAGCACTATCTCAGCCCCAGAGACCAGTGGACCACTACCTCCAGTACCCCCAAGGTTCAACCGAGGGATTCCGCCATCTACATTCAGAAGGATGTCTGGCCAAGACCAGTTAAGCACCCCACCCCTGTCCTCTTCTCCCGAATCTCCTTCCAGTTATCAGTGTTCTCCTTTCACCAGCACACCTGGCTCCCCTCCTAGCCCTCCATGCTCAAGCCTGGAAATGGTATCCAATGAAATCTACTGTGGCACTTTACCTGGCACTCCACCCACTCTTTGGAGACGCTCTGTACCCACCCCTCCTCCACGACAAGAGCTCAACACATCTACTGTAAGCAATAGGTAGGTCTCATCAGAACCAATATTACAATCAGGGATACAGTGTTCCCTTAGTGTAGCTATCTTGTAATTTGGGTTCAGTCACTTAATGCTCGTATCTGTATTTTTACAGCACTTTAAACCACATCTCACCGGAACCACCTAAACAAACCTTTGGTAGGTTCTATAAGTTGACTTTTACCTAATGTCTTCTCTTTCTCTCTGTATACTTCAGTGTCATTAATGAGTGGTATTTCTGTTTAATGTAGCCCCTGCAGATGACCAAGATGAACTTATTAGTCCATACTGTGAAACAGTTTTTCAAAGCAAGCGACAATACCAACATCCTGAGGTGAGTGCAGGTGTCAAGCAGGTGATAAATGGACGGAAATGGATGTGGCTAAAAATATTTTAAGATACTGATTTACTTTGTATATGTTTTATTTTGTTAAGGTTCAAAGGCTCAAGGGTGAGGAAAAGATTGGAACTAAAGAGGATAAACCAGGAGAGGATCATGGGTAATTATGATTTTGATGGCAGTATAAGACAGGAATGTGTGAAGCCAATGTGATGCAAAGTTCATGACCTGTAAGCACATTTTTTATGGCATGGCTTTTGAAGCGTTTGTAGTGAAGTGATCTCCACTAACCTCTGCTTGTTTCGCCAACAAATGCCCTCATTTGTCGCAAGCTTTACAGGAAGCATGGCTAATTCAGTTCATTTTGAAGAGGAAATGTACCACGTTAATCAGCCTTTGTATTATTAAAATATGCAAATGTTGTGTGGGTTCATTTAAAATGCTGTTTGTTTTGTATCACACTGGTGCTTTTTGTGTAAACAAGTACAGGGATAAACGTCTGTCTGATAGGCTGTAGTTTAAGCAGTCCAGTGTCCAATGAGTTTCACCACTACCTACTAGGGATGAGTGATTGGAATCGGCCAAGGTCAGACTTGTCAGATTGTTGATTCCAGCTGACCTTTTTTTTTTTTTAAATCTTTGATACATTTTTTGCCACATTTTATGATCATACAAGCCAAGTGTCATTAATGCAAAAGCAGAAAGTTCAATGTGTTACATCAAGATATGTCAGGAAATTCATGGTGTTTTGAGAATATAGGGACTTTAAAGTGTTAAAACAGCAGGGCTGGGGTATGCTTAGATGCTAAGCAAAAAGAAGGGTGCCAAAGGTCCTTTTGTGATGCCATCCAACACCTAATACTGGTTCCCTTGAGTGAGTAGATGATTTTTTTTGTAAATGAGATACGTGGGTATGGTGTAATGTAAAAGTCTAATGTAAAAGTTTTTGGACGAATCTTTAAATTGTCAAATAACATTTGGTAGCCTAGTGGTTAAGGCATTCACCCTGCGACCAAAAAATCTGGGTTCGATTCCCAAGACCGCTAGGCTCCTCTGAGGTACCCTGAGCAAGCTACAGTCCCCACACACTGCTCCCCGGGCGCTGTGTTCGTAGCTGCCCCCTGCTTCACTTGGTGAATGGGTTAAATGCAGAGGAGGTATTTCGTGCTGTTCACACTGTGTGCTGTGGTGTGTTCACGTATGACAAATGGTCACTTTCACATTCATGAAGTTTTTCTCATTCACATATTTCGTCACTTTCTTCTGTAGTTCATCACTCACCTGTTTTAAGAGTGTATCAACTAGATGTTTATGACCAAAACTTTTTGCGAAAGTACCTTTCGGTTTCTCATGAGGTTGAATTGTACTTTTTACTAATTTTCAGTAGCTTTAGTAACAGTGCATATATGTATGAGCATGAATAAGCTAAGTGTTCTGAATGATGATCTACAACCACCTTGTAATGTTGCGTAGTATATCTGTCTGCCTGTTGTTGCTGCCTCTCCAGGTCCAGTCTTAAGCGTCATTCCCATACTTCCCCCAATGACTCTCCAGGCTATTGTACAGTGGGCAGTCCATCTTCTGCCTCGCGCTCCTTCTCTCTGCCTTCACACACCCTGTTCCCCAGCGAACCAGATGAGGATCAAACCATCTCTCCTTATGCCAGCTACACCTCACTGTCCGAGAGGGCTGCACCCATTATCAGTGGCTGGCTTGACAAGCTCTCCCCCCAAGGGTATGGCCAATCTGGCCTACTGCTCACCTCCTGTCTCTGCGTTTTCTCCCTTCTCAAGGCCTGTCTCTGCCTCCTGTCCATCCTTTCCTGCCGGTGTGTTCTTTTTTTCTTTAACTTAGATCAGCCTTGGTCCTAGAGTAGCCCCGCCCTGCACAGCTAAATGTTGCGACTTCTCCAATACACCCACTACAACTTAGGAAGGACTTATTAATGAACTCTTTAGCTGGTATCAGGTGTAGACCAAGGAGAGCATTGAGAGCAGGGTTGGCCTAGGACTAGGGTTAGGAACCGCTATACACCAATCAGTCAGAACATTAATCAAAGAATAAAGTTCCTCAAACATTTCTGAACACACTCTGTTTTTACAGTGTGGCCGAGTGCATTATCTTAGTAGGGAATTCCATTGCCATGAGGGGATGTGTTTGGTCTGCAGCAGTGTTTAGGTAGATGTGGGGCAAACCACAAAAAAGTTTTTTTTTTCTTTTTTTTTTTTTTGATAATATATCCCACTAGGGCTGTAACGGTACATGTATTCGTACCGAACCGTCACGGTACATGGGTCATGGTTCAAGAATACACGGTACGATGGAGAAGACGTGATTGAAGTAATACGGAATCACAGAGGAATCAAAAAGCGCAAGTAAATCATAAACCTGTGTCGTAGTGTGGTGCAATAGTGCCGTAACACTTATGCTGCCTTACACATACATGAACATACAAGCAAGGGTGTGTGTTTACTGGTTAATACACTGCTGTTTATTTAAAATAAACGAAAACAAACTGTGACCTTTCTGTACCGTTACACCCCTAAAACCTGTTCAAAATAAACAAGCACTGGGGATTTGTTGCTTCTTCCTGTTGTACCGAACCCGTATCGAACCGTGACCCCAAAACCAAGGTATGTACCGAATCGTAACATCTGTGTACCGTTACACCCCTATATCCCACCCCTGAGAGGTGCTGCTGTAAAGAGATCAAATTAATTCACATCACCTCTCACTGGTTGCAGTGTTGTGGCTGATTGGTATATTTTTCCTTCTGTGTGCTCAATCTCTTTCCTGTTTATCAATCTCAGACTCACTTCTTGTATGTTTATCATAAAATAATCCTATGCTGTTGTATTAAATAATTGTTTTCTTGCCTGGACACAACTAATATCTTTCTTTATGTGCTTTAGGAATTATGTGTTTCAAAAGCGCTATGTGAAGTTTGATGGAAAGAACCTGATGTACTTTGGGAGTGAGAAGGTATGATCAGTTTTCATCAGTGCACATTGCACGGTGCTAGAGGATTTTCATTTAAAAGCTTGTATTGTCTAGGATTAGTCTTTCTCTGTGGCTAGACAATCTTGGTGCTGTTTACTGCCATTTGATATTCAACAAACCAGAAAAACAGAACGTAATCAATGCAGCGTTCTGTTTTTAAGAGTTTTTAAGGCTGTTCTCAGTTTTCACACAAATGGCCTCCCTCGCTCACTCTTTCTCAGGACATGTACCCAAAAGGTGTGATTCCTCTGGCTGCGATACAGATGGCTCGCATAGCTAAGGACAACAAGTTTGAAGTTGTGACAAGCCATAGGACATTTGTCTTTCGCGCTGACAATGAAGGTAAACTCTCTTGAAAACCCTCTTGAGGTTAAACTACAGTGTTGGTGTTTTTGAGCGGGGAAGTCACCAAACTGTGATGAACCTTAGACAATGGACGCCCGTGATTTAAACAACATCCAAAGCATCCAACATTAAAGATGCTTTAGAAACCTGTATAGCAAAAATATCACAGTGAAATATGCAGTCAATCAAATGTGCATATAAATATTTTTACTATATTAGCATATACATATTATTTAAAAAAAAAAGAAAATGTATATATTTTATATATCTGTCCATACTGTACAGTTTACACTGAACTGTCGCAGTGCTAGAATGTAAAATACCGATGTTAACCCTGTATAGACTGTACTGTAATTTTATACACAAACATCTTCTTTGGTATGTTTTGTTGTTTTATTTGGTATAAGCAGGTAAATACAGTAATAAATTAATTTAATATGCAATAATAAAAATACAGGACACGAGTACACTCGTGATGCTAAACAGGGGAAATTCTAGAGTGCCGCTGTGTCAAACTTGCCCGCCTCTGGGGGTTTTTCACCATCCCAAGACGTGCTTTGGACAGTACCAAAAATGTATTTATATGGAAAATATTTTATATGGAAATGTAGCTGAATTACAAAAAAGTAGTAAAATATTTTTTTCTTAATATACTTGAATGTATGAAAATTTCTAGAGAGCCACGAAAAAAGCTGTGTTGTCTTAATGCTGTTGGTTTATGTTTGGGCACAGTGCTTAGCAACCCAGCATGAGGATGAGGGGGTGTGGCAGACAAGGCCCAAACGTCACAAAAGTAAAAAATTATGTGGAGGATATCTGCAGTTTCTGCATTAGTGCGGGAGGTTCAACGAACAATTAGTTTGGTTCTGAGAAAAAAATCCATATTGTATAGTCTGTTTTTGCTAGTTACTTCATTAAAAGTTGGCTCTGTCATTTCTCACTGCAGTGCAGAGGAGCAAGTGGTGCAGTGTGCTACAGGAGCGGGTGAAGGAGCAGATGGTGTTCGGCCGGCCGCGCTTCGGCCCGGGGAGCCACTGCCAGAAGAGTGGCCCCTTAGAGCTTAAAGGGATCAAGTCAAAGATCTATGCTGCCATTATAACAGAGCAAATCTGGCTATACAAGAGCGAGCAGGTGATTTCGTGTTCATTACACATGCAGTACACTGGTGAGGCTTACTGAAATCAGAGTCCTGGAAATGTGCCCAGGCACACCAGGCTTTTCTGTTGTTGTATACACCTTTCCTTCCTCAAAGTGTTTTTTGAAGACCATTGCAAAAGACCTTTCTGTGCCAGGGTCTGGGCTCTTAGCAGTAGGCAAATTTTCTCATTGATGTAACTGGCAAAGTAAACACTGGAAACCTGAGACAAGAGGACTTGTGCTCAAGTGTTTTTCTCACGTTCTATTTTTTCAGAGTTTTAAGAATGGGATCGGAATCACTGTAATTGAGGCCAGAGGTGCTACAATCCGAGATGGCAAGGGCAAAAGCTTTGACCTAATAACCCCTTACAAGAATTTTAGGTAAATGCTTATTGTTACACAATGTTTTAAGACATTTTCTCAATGTGAAGATAAACAACACGATTATTGCTCATCATTACAGAATGAAGTGATGTGTGTGGTTAAATGTTTGTGTATAGATTAGATTAGATTGACTTTATTAATAACTTTTTAACTTAATTTTTAACTTTATTAGTATGTACAACATAGAATGTGGGTCATTTAGCAAGAATAGAAACAGAATAGGGCTGCGCAATATATCGCAAATTTACTATCACCGTGATATCAACATGCGCAAAATACATATCGCGAAAGACTGAACTGCAATAAATTGTGTTTTTCCAAAACTCTTCACCCAGAGCCACAGAGAAGAGGGCAGAAAATGTCACCGGGCAGTTTCTTCATCTTCTGCTGTTATAGATTGTTCCTTTTGCTATTTTTTCTGGCTAAGAACTTACTATAATTTAAAGTATGTTTACATTTATTTAAGATTTAAAATTATTAAAATATTTTCTAATTTTTTTGAACAATGTTCAATGGTTCAAATGTTTTATGGGAGGCATTAAATGCTCTGTTTAAGTAAATTCTTAAAAAAAAAAAAATATTGCATTTCATTTTTTTCTGCATCGACTAGTCAGTGTCTGGAGTCTGTTAGCAGCAAATTCAAAGCAGAAAAACATTAACACTATAAAGGCTATGTTTTTACTCACTTATCGCATGTGATATCGGCATCGCAACACTCAACATTATCACATATCGCATGTTTTCCTAATATCGTGCAGCCCTAAAACAGAACTATCAATTTATTTTCTGAATTACCTACATAGGCATATTAAAACTATCTGTATATCTGACTATCTCTCTCTGCAGCTTCACAGCAGAGTCAGAGCGGGAGAAGCGGGAGTGGATGGAGGCTATGCAGGAGTCCATTGCAGAGACACTCTCTGATTACGAGGTGGCTGAGAAAATCTGGTCCAACCGCTCCAACAAGGTGTGTGCTGACTGCAAAGCCATCAGTCCTGACTGGGCCTCCATCAACCTGTGTGTCGTTATCTGCAAGAACTGTGCAGGTAAGGAGAAGCTGCTGGGATACCTCTAGAACCCAGGTTTCTTTATGGACCCAAAGGACTTTTTAATCTAGGCTCATATTCTCAAAACAACAGGTGCCACAAAGTTTAGATGATGCCTTTGGTTATCTAAAGAACATTTAATAAATATGGCCACAAACAATGCCAGCAAAGTTTTCTGTTCTTAAACGTACAGAAAGCCCTCCAAAAACCACAAAAACATGTGTAATAGAAGCCAATGTGTAATCTGTGCTGTTTCTTCTTTTACATGTACAATGAATGTGTCTTTAGATAACATCTAAAAAAAAAAAAACCCAACTTTTTTTAATCAGACTAATAGTAGTTTTTCTATGTCAGCGCTGCAAATACCATTTATCACCTTTATTTTAAGAGTGTAGGATTCATCTGCATTTGAGGAAGTGGCTTACTGTCTAACCAAACACTACGTTTAGGTTTTAAATTCAGATGTTGGGTTATTTGCAAATATAGAAATATTCCTTGCATTTGGGGCATATTTGTTGTTGGCTAAAGCAGTGGCTTGGAAAGATGGTGGGTGTTGAGAGAGCTCTGAACCCCGGTGACTCCTGTGTGCCACACGCTAAAGATAAGAACTGGCTCGGAGGCAGCATCTTGGGAAGCCATTCCAGGCCAAACAGAGTGAATGGAGCGCGGCGAGTGGTGTGATGGCTCTTTTGTTCTTTCTGCCTGCAGGCCAGCACAGAGGCCTGGGCACAATGGTGTCCAAAGTGCAGAGTCTGAAACTGGACACCAGCGTTTGGAGCAACGAGATTGTTCAGGTGGGGGTTGTTGGGTGGCAGGGACGGGTCATGACACAGGTCTTTTCCTTTGAAACTCCTTGCATTCTACCTCTGCAAAGATGTATGTTGCTCAGTGTCATTAACTTCTTACAAAAACATGCAGGGTTGTGTCCAGTGTTTTAAGTCATACAGGATATATACACTTAATTCAGGTTTGAATAAACTGTTAACATAAGACACAACCTAGCATTTGAATTCTCTTTTTATGTTAGAGTTCATATTTGACATGTTTCCGTGAGCAATGTGTGAGATATAATGTAATAATTAGACTCAATCATCTTGGATGAAAAAATGATCCAAAATGTAACTTGAGAAGGAAAAAATGTTCTTTACTTTCATTGTGAGATAATGAGAGAATATTTTGGACCATTTTGTATTGGTCCACAACACCTTGTGTCCTCATAATGGTCACAAAATATTCTTATTGTTTTATTGGAAGCTAATGTAAAAAAAAAATAATTCAGATAAAATTTTATAAGTTAATTTATTATGTTATTGTCACACATCTGGGACAATAATGGAAACAACCATATGTTGATGTGTGTGTGTGTGTGTGTGTGTGTGTGTGTGTGTGTGTGTGTGTGTGTGTGTGTGTGTGTGTGTGTGTGTG
>JBBPDE010000031.1:5870512-5881382 GCA_037974605.1 Nannopetersius ansorgii | reverse complement strand
ATTAATCGTAATCGAGTTAAAATGTTCAATTAATCGAGATTTTGATTTTAGGCCAAATCGCCCAGCCCTACTACATGGGACCAAAATGTGTTCTGACAGCAGTGAGATATGGGCTGTTATATATGTATTTATGAGCTACGCACATTACATAGTGCTTAAACTGATCTGTGTTAAGTGCGATTTGTAATAGCGGTCAGTAGGACTTTATCTCTTGGCAGACTATTTCTGCATAATTATGTGGTTTGTCCGTTTTGATTTTAGATCATTATAAATGATTCACGAGAGATTTTGGTGCTGTAGACTACACCCTTTGCAGTTCTCTGAAGTGCTTGACAGAATTATCATAGGCAGAAGCAGGCAAAAGTGGTGCAAAAGTACCACTCCCATAGATGATGACTGAATGACTGAGTCAGCCTAAGACTGGTCACATGACACGAATAAGCCTTGTGAAGCCGCCGTGGTCTTGATTGCTTTGGTATTGTTGAGTGATGTCAAATAATGTCCTAATTAAAATATAATCAGTCTTCTGTGAGTTTCAAAAGGATCATTAATGCACAACCAAACCGGTCTAGCCACTTTGGAATATTCTGCTCACTCCAGCCTTCACCTTGTGTATCTACATCGTAACCGCCAGTGACAGCACTTTTCAGTTGTTCGCCGTGTTGTTTCTGTGTTTTTTTGGTCGCAATGCTGCTCCATTAAAAGATTCTACAGTGGATTTCTGCCTTTTTTAAAGCATATCTGATCAAATTAGATGGTAGCGGTTCCTTCAGTGCACACACTGTGCAATTTTGGTGACTTTTTGGGGTTTTCGATTGAGTCCATCTGGACGGGAAGATGGAACATATTACCGTGATGTAGTTTATCCTCAGTTTTCCATGAGTGAGTCAGCACTTGGTTTAAGTTCGTTTGTCCTGCTGCTATGTAACCCTAATATACCCAGTGATTAATCAACTACCAGCAAATCAACATTTCAAAAGTTGATTCAATGGCTCTTGTTGATAGGTTGTCTATTATGCAGACGTCTCCAATCAAACAGTACAACGTTTTAATTAAAAGAACAGGCCACAGAGAAGAGCGAGCATATTTTTGCTATAAACCCCTCTTTGTTTTCTGTCGTTGGTGGGAGGAAGATCAGGCATTCGTTTTAATTATGATAGATGTTTGTGGGAAACCTCATTCTGCTTCATAAAGCCAGCACATCTCTGTTTCTCAGGCAGCTTTGCATATTATTTTTAGTCCGTGATTAAACTCTTAGTCTAGATACAACCTTTTAGGTTGCTCAGATTGCTTTTTTTTATTACACAGGGAATTACCGTCCCAGTCATATTGTCTTCGCTGGATAATAATCAGTAAAACTAATAAAACGAATATCCTGTTTTGATGGTACAGACACAGTGGGTGAACAGAGTGATTGGGCAGAGTGTAGGACATTGCTTTGGAGTTACTCACTGCAGGAGAGGCTGGGCGCTCTTCCAGCTGGCCTGACGGCTCTATCAAGGAATGTGTGTGACTGGAGGCCAGGGTGGGGCCCACTTCGCTCTGTTCTGTGAGCATGGGAGATGGCATGCCCATGGCTGCTCTCTTATTCAACATTGGGTGTGTCCTGTTCCTTAGATGCGATGACTAGGGTGAACCACAGACACTACAAGCTTTTAGATTTGTTCGGTTTTGCTTTACAACCAAAGCTGTAAAGTTTTCATGCCATTTTTGTCCTTGCAAATGTCTTATTTTCACCATTCTTTGCAATGGGAGGTCTCTTTAGCAAAGGGGACTGCAGAATTGTTAGAAATCAGCAGAAGTCTCGTGGATGTCACTCTCTGGAGTGTACACAGCTGTCCTGCCGTGTGCTGTTCTGAGCAAACACAGTGACAAGCCCATCCAGCCTGGCCTTTAGGTCTGTGTCTATTTCAGTCACAGCTTAGCAATAACTAGCTGTATAATGAAACAAAGGGCAGTGAGAGGGTCTTGCTATGTTTTCATAATCTCATATGATGATGAGCTTTGGGGGCTTGAGAAGAACGTTCTCCTCTGTTGTTTATGAACAATCTGGTCTTTTTGATATCACCAACACTGACTTGTGAAGGCCCCCGCCTCCCTCAGCTGCATCAGGTGAGGTTCAACGCTTAGGAAACACGAGGGCCTCCTTATCAAACCACCGTATCATTTGTGTAATCGTAAAGCTTTTGCTTTAAAACCCAAAGATTTTAGGATGATTAGGATTTTGAAAATTGGATAAGCTTCAAATGGAAAGCTGTACCTATCGAAAGAGCTTAATCAGCATTTCCGTTGATGCTATATGAAGAAGGGCATCTTTTTATTTACAGGGTTTCTGCAAATTGCTATTTTCTTTGAGTCCTGAATGGCCATTAAGAGTTAAAGCTAAACCGCACCGAAGAGACATAATTACAGTTCTTCTGTAACACTTTCTAGGGCAGGTCTCCACTGGCAGATACCTGCCTGTACCGACTCTAGCATTTCTTTTCAGTGTCTTGAAAGCCCCCTCCCTCCCTTAGGTAGCCCCAGGCACTTGTCTTGAAAAAGGTACTGCACTTGGAAAAAGAACTGGAAAGATTTACTGAACATGTCTCCTGGTCTTTTTCTGAGTTATGAGTTTTGAATGCTTCAGAGATACTCACCACCATCGCCTAGGATCCAGTGTCACTGATACATCAACAAAAAGTGTATAAACAGCCTAAAGAGGAAAACTCTCATAAACTCAAATGAAAAAGTTGTTATAGTACAACAGTGCACATAGTATAGTGCAATGGTTCCCAGCCTTGGTACTGGAGGACCTCCTGCCTGTGCATGGTTTATTCATTCATGTTTTTGGTCTTACAAACCCACAGAAAATGAATTTTAAAGTAATTAATGAAGCAGGAGGGTGTGCTGAAAGCATGGAAAACACTAAAAGGGACAGATCCCGGGGCATCTCCAGGAACAAGTTGGGGAACTACTGATTTAAGAAAAGGTTCCTTTAATTTTAATTGTATTTGTTCATGATAAATAATATATCCGAATCAGAATCAGAACACTTTATTGATCCTGGAAGAATTTGCTTCTATAAAGGCATTAACACACTACCGATGTTGCATTGACATGTTGTTGCTTAGCAACATTTGTGTATGGATAACAGAGGTGTCCATTACAGTTAATTTACTGTAATTACACTCTCATTTGAGTGATCTAAGTCACATTGGTGTGCATATGCCTTGGCTTGCATCACATCCTGCCATGCGTCATTTAGTTACTGCACTAAACTCCATATCCAAAGACATTCTCTGCATTTTTCAGCCCCAGGATGACCCCCACAAAACAGCCTTTTCTTTGTTCTCTGTCATCTCCTCTTGAACCTGTGGTGGCTCATTTAAGTTGCCTCAACTTGTGATATATGGCAGGAAGGGACTTAAAGGAAAAGGGATCAAAAAAGAGATCCAAATAAACAAATAAATTGATATTTATGATATTTTAATGATCCCAAATTGTTTTATATTTAAATGAAAAGATTCCGTCGCTACTCAGTAGGTGGAGTCAAATCTGTCAGTATGTTGCTACACTTCAGCAACTGCTTGTTCAGGTAATTGCATGTTTAGTTTGGTGATAAGCCATGCAATGACACACTTACTCTCAAAGAGCCTTTACAGCTGATAAGGTTTGCTTTGACTAGCTGCTGACACTGGCATTGGTTTTGATATCGCGAAAGAGGCACAGCAGTAGAGCAAACACTGCTATGCACTCATGATTTAAAAGTGATTATTAAAAGTGATGAAACCTACTAGATCATATAATGTCCTGTTTAGTCAAGACAGAACTTTTTGCCTGACGTAGAAGGTTTTGTAGCATGAAATGTTGACATAGAGTATGAATGGAAGATGTATTCAAATGAAGACGCACTCGTGATTGTGCTCCCTGTAGGGAAACTTCCAAGGGCCCCTGTTTTGCATTGTGATGGGCGTTATCGTATACCTGGAGCAGTGATGGCAAAGGAAAACCTGCAGGGCGTGCATGTTTTTTATTTTACACGACGTGATCTTAAATTACACATTTAAATGTTATTCTGAAGTCCGATTCAAAAGTTTCTTTCTTCTTTCCATGATAATTGGGCTGCAGCGTGCCTGCTCTTTCACATTTTAGTGGTCTAGACCAAATGTCTGGATGTAATCCAGTGCAGTTGGTTGACATGTTTATTTTAAGGGAGTGCCACAGCGCATTATAACTGAACTGTGCCTTTAATTGACCGAATATTAATCCTACCAGCTTATCGTCATGAAGCCAATGAACAAAACTAGTTCAACAGACGTTTTACCAAAAAACACAGACCGAGAACTTCTGGGTGTGTGCAGGCCCCAGATAAACTCAGGGCTTAGGTTGGTGTAAAGGAATGCTCTCTGTATTGTGTGTTTATGTAGTATCTGTTTCAGTCACTGTCGCCCTCTGAGGGCAACCGAGAGAAAGCGGAGAGCTGTGGGTGGGGTTGTATTTTGAAGGAAAAGGGGAAAAAAAGATTCTGACTGGTCATAGACTACACCCTTAACCAGGCAAAGGCAGCATGCACTAATTTTTATGTGCATTACAAAGAGGGAAATGTGTTGTAAGTTAAGCTTTTGGAAATGTGTACAGTTTGCTAACTGTGTACACCAGTGGCCCCCAACCTCGGTCCGCCGAGCTTCACAGAATAAATAAAACAAAACCGTGAATGTTACCCGTGTTATGTTGTTGTCGGCTCGTTGTTATGGAAACGCTTTTAATAAAGCTGCGAGTACACACTGAATTTACGTTTATTATTATATTTTAAAGATACCCCATTATTATATTTTGTAAATATCCCCATTTTTATGCGTATCATTTATTGGTATAAATACGTATATTTATCTGCCACTCCTTAAAGGCCGGGCCGTGAACATAGTTTCTGATATTAAACCGGTCCGTGACCAAATAAAGGTTGGGGACCACTGCTGTACACTAATGTTAACTGTGAATAAAAGAGATGGGATTTGTTGATGAAATGCTTGCAAACCCATTAACCATGTCTAATCTTACATCTTCTTCCTTTTTTTCCAGAAAACAAAGTAACTGAAGGGCGGCACAGCGCCAGATCGTGCTTTGGTACAAGGTAGGTTCCTCTTTTTTTATTTTTATGTTCAAAAAGCAGCACGAGTTTAGAATAAAAATGGAAGCAGTGCATTTCAGCCACGACAGCCACACTGCTGTACATGCTGTTCTCTTGGGGGGATTTCTTTGAATTCCTGGTGCAAGAATAGAATCAACATGGCTCTATTATTTGGGATTTGGACATGTTTACGTTGCTATTATTCATCTGAAGTGCATGCACTGACACCTGAAAGCCTGTCAAAAATTATCAGAGTAACATCCGAAGCTCAGGAACATCACAAGGTAAATGATTAAACCAGTGCTTATAATCCAGAGCCAAACTGCCGAGCACTTATGGAATGTTTGTCACGAAATCCATGCTGGGCCCTGGAAGGTCATACACCCGTGCCTGCTGGGAAGGGCCTGCACAAAGAAATTTGATGCTTCATGCCCACTGTGTGTTTGCCCTCTCGTAGTATTGCCTGACCACCTGTTCATGACGTGCACTTCCCCATGCCATAGCCTGGCCTTTCAAGACTGCCCAGTTTACACCAGCAGCTGGTTGAAAGCAGCTGCAGGAATATTGTCTTGACTGAGACTCGAAATGACTCGATTCCTAAACTACTGCATGAGAAAAAAAAGAAACACACAGAAAGAACTTAAAGGTCAAATGAATTATGTGTGACGGCTGATGTGGTATGTATGTGTGGGGTGGGCGTGGTGGTGAGGTTTTGTGGATACAGTGTTTCAGCCCTAAGCTACACTGATTCATGATCAGAACCCTCCTCCTTGCCATCACGCCTTTTTGTGATATTTTAGGGGCGCATTCATGTCATAACTGAATTTTGGCCTTCTTTTTATCAAGTGAGGCAAACATGCGGTGTCAGTGAACATTTCTTGACTACTGAAACAACCGAACTGAATCAGCATCAACATCTTTACTGTTTCCAATATTTCCAAACTGCAACATGTGTGTGTGTGTGTGTGTGTGTGTGTGTGTGTGTGTGTGTGTGTGTGTGTGTGTGTATATATATATATATAAATCGTCGCTGTCAGGCGGAAACCTCGTAACTCCACTTTTGGTCTTTGTTGTTTTTTTTTCAGAAATCGATACGATTGGTCAGTCTCCACGTGGGTCTGTAAAATTTAGAAATTATTAACCAATGAAAAGTGTTGAAAATAGCTTGGGATGTTTGATGACACAGTATTCATTTATTTAGAATCTAAATAGTTTTTTCAGTTTCCTGAAAAATAGCCGTTTTGGACATATGAGGTTTCGGCCCGACAGCGACAATATATATATATAATGTGTGTGTGTGTGTCTGTTTGTGTATGTAAGCACCCTCCCTCTCACCATTCCCACCCAAAGCCCCTCAAATTGCTGCCAGGAAATCTGTCAGAGCTGCGGCAAATAGAGAACTGCCCAAATAGTTCTCCAGATCAGGGGGTGAAGAGACAGGAAAAAAATGGAGTTGATGGATATGCAGGTCAGGGGAGTAGCTGACCCCAGCACAGAAGTAGAGGAGGAAGGGTGTGGCATCATGCTGAATTTTAAAACATGCGTGAAGTAGGGAGAGGAATAACAGGCCGCTCCTCCACTTGCTGGGAGTTGGTGAGAATGTAACACTGTTGGTTTTCCCCTCCTACTGCTTTTGTAAATACCTGTGCCTGCCAACAATAATAATGAGCTTTGTTTAAGAGTTGGACCAAACAGCTTTCATGCATCCCCATGTCTCTCACCATAACGAGAGCCCATACACATGTTGGGGTCATAAAATAGAACAAAGACAACGTGTGAGTTTTTACTGAGGTTTACTGAGGTGTGAGTTTTTTAAAGTTATATTTAATAGCAAGTAATACCTCTTGGATCAGGCATATTTCTATTATATTGTACCCTGCTATAATGAAAGTTAAGATTACTGCATGAGTCTTTGCAGGTCTTTAGTTTCAATCTGAAAAAGTGTCTTCTGTGTGTTTTCTGCCTTTTTTCAGTATTTTGAGAATGAAAGACTTTTTTTTTCCCATTGAGTAGAAAGAGAATGTGGCTCTTCATAAAAGCCTGATTATACCAGGGACATCATGGTGCCATCTTCAGCATACAAACTAAAAACCATTGTTATGTGTCCACACATTCCTTAGCTGCTTCCCGGAGGTCAAGGTCAGGCTTTTTTCAGAAGTGTGTATATTTGCTATTTTTGAACCAAAGAGGATCCAGTCCAGATTGCTAAAATACTTTGTGTGCGTACAACAAATCCTGTGGAGCCTTGTTTTGATTACAGTGTTACAACGAGGTTTGCATGTATATTGTATTGTGTCTGGTTATGTTTCAGGAGTAGAAGGTATTTTGTTTGAATTCAGGCCCATCTGCTTACTATTAAGTGATTCCGCATGTTGTCAGCTGGTGTGTTAGCCATGCATACCTCAACACTTGGTTACAAGCTTGTTTCGTTTTAAATATCTCACTTGAGGCGACGACCAGAGCGTCTTCTTTGAAAGATGGTGCATTTATATTTAATTAGTACTTGCTTGTCGATGCCATATATTGATTACTCTGTAAGACTTGGTTTAAGTTTAAAGTGGGTTATGAGAGGTATTTTAGCGGTGTCCAGCCTTAAAATTTCAAAGAGAATTTGAGAGACACATATTAGACAGACCAACATATATAGAGCAGATTGCATATCAAAAATTTCTTGTAGTTTTGCATGTACTATTAGATTTCCACATCTGATTTCACATTGCTTGTGTTATGGGGAGTGCAAAGGGGGAAACTTACGCTCTTAGTATTTTTACTTTAATGAATATGTAAACAAACAAACAAACCAACCAACAAACCCCTGCTAAGTTTTTTGCAACTGAAGAACTGAAGCCAGATTTGTAGAGCAGTAGCATAACTAATAAATTACAAGAAGTGTTTAGAACAATTCCTGATAAAGCTGCTCAATATAAAATCTTGATTCTTCAAAACAAACTGAAATATTCAATGCTTCCTTTAGTACCCAGAATTCAACCAGTGTGAAAGTTTTGCTTGTTTTCCTTGATTATAGAAGATACATTAATATGCATTTGTTTCCAATGCGCAATCAAAATAAATTGTAACCAGAAGAGTCTTGATCTTAGCCTTGTACAAAATATCCACGTAGGTGTATTCATAAGCGAAAGGTCTTATGTAATAACTGAGTGGATGGTTGAGTGGGTGGTATTAGTGGAACAATAAGATGTCTGTGTTTGAAGCTGGAAAAGCAGACCCACATGTTCACTGGATAACTCTACAGAATTTTGTGGATGGAGTACTAAGCAGAACATGACAACACTGTATACTGAGCAGAAATGACGCAGTTGTAAACAGTACAGGGCGGCTGAGGGAACTTTTTAACGAGGGAATAATTATACAGTCATTTAATTTAATAGTAGTTTAATTTGCACAAAGTATTACAATTTACTGCTAATTAATAACATAATGTGTGTATATTCATTTAGAAATGATTTTAGAGTATTAGCCTAAAGCAGATGCGTTATATGGGTGTTGAAAGTGGCAGCTGTGAACGGCATTGTTCTCTATTGATATTGTATCTGAACTATGGCCAGAGCGTGTTTCCTCAGACTTAGGGTGTGGTCTATTTCCAACTACCCTTCCAGTTCAGACAGATTCAGAAAGGAATTCATATCGGTGTGAAACTTGCCTGTGTTCTACACAGGCATTTTAATGCCATCTAGTGGTTTTCTATTGGAGCCTCATTATTATCTGTCAGTTCCCAAAGTGCGTGATTTGGTAAAAGCGAACCATGTTAAAAGACAATAGGAGAAGTTACGGCACCTTTGTAGCACAGCATACACTGATAACTTGCAGTTATGAAGCAATTCTTTGCATAAAAATGTCAACAGACTATTATTTTGTTTGATTTCAGGGAGTGAAACTAGGGCTGATACAGCTCATTTCAGGGGACAGGTCAAAGAGAAACAGGATTTGAAGTAAGCGTATTTGCTGAGTATTACATGTTCTGTTGCTGATTAATGAAGTACAAGCGGCAAAACATTCACGAATATATGTATATATATATTAGCAGGTATTAGCAGAATTTATACGAACATGACTGTAGGTTACACAAAAGTTACATATTTTAGTTCAACTGGATAGAATAGATGGAACAGTTGTGCTCAGAACAGAGGCAAGTTATTCTGTTGGGACATTGAAAGTTGTACCACCAGATGTCAGTAAAGAGGTACATCTGATATCACTGTCAAGAAATACAAGATACTTTTTACTGTGCAAAAAGCAGCTTCTTATCAAAATGAAAGCAGTGGTTTAGGCCCAAAGGTGCCAACTTCATATGGTCCATATACCTGAAAACATGAATTAAGAGTGTTTCCCTCTTTTTAAGATGGCTGACGATGAAGAAACAAGGGAAGTGCTCTTCCCACAGTGGATGGGAGCTGACAAACATGGTCTTACAATTGAGCAAAAAGCTCAAGGAGAGATCTTCATCAAGGAAGTGAAAGATGAGTCCCCTGCTGCTCACACTGGGAGAGTTTTTGAAGGTAAAGAATTGACAAGCTGTAAACATGATCCTAATACAAATGTAAAAAGCTTTAGCCTCTCCCCCTCCATAATAACGCACAAGACGTTCACATTTCCAAAGACAGTATGCATCTACAAGCTAATTTCTCAAGTGCATCTCTGCAGGTGATCAAATTGTGGGTGCCACCATTTACTTTGAAAACATGAGCTCAGAAGAAACAGCTGACTTACTGAAGACTCTGAACCGACACAAAGTTGGACTGAAACTACAACACAAGACAGGAGACAAGTCGCCTTGTCGCTCCCCCATGGGCACACTGTCATGGGAAGGACGAGGTGGATTTGGAGGTTCTAGTCCTGACATCATTCTAGTAAGTTAATCTTTAGTTTTTTCCATATCATAAAGGTATGACTGTATATTTCCTTTGAAATCGGACATGATTCATCAGCTTTTTAGCTCCTAAGTGGAATTGTGTGATTTTAGTGCTCAAAAATGAGTAAATTCATTTGTATGCAATACATATGTTTTACATGTCCACGTGTTTACATGCTCCTTTTTAACGGCTTATGTAGCATATTTATAATAGTCTTGGAATGTTTATAATAGTCCTTGGAATATTATAATAGACTTTCATATTTATATGTCTGCACTTTATTTTACTTGAACATTCTTGCCATATTTCAGGTCTTTCACATTTGCACATCTGTACTTTTTTACATTTTTGCACTAAGAGAATTGCACCTTTACATTTTGTTGTACAGCTGCTACAATCAGATTCTGATTCTCTGATATCTGTAGTAGTAATTCATCACAAAGCAAATAAAACCAACGACTTAGTTGTGGCTGCTAAACGTTAGTGATTAAAAAAGGATCTGCTTTGTTTTTTTCATCATGATTCCCTTCAGATGTGCACAGCAGGAAAGTTAGTGTGAGTTTATGCCGTGCCAGCATTGTTCACTAGCCACTTAAAGCACAAACTGTGGTAAAAAGAATATGGCTGCTTATACACTAGGAAAAGGCACTAGGAATGTTATTGAAAAGAGGAATACGATAATATCCAAATGTTTCCAGAATGAACACCTTAACGTACTTGACTGGTTCATAAAGACTATTTTAAAGAAAGTAGGGCTGCAACTAACGATTATTTTGATTATCGATTGGTTGGGCGATTATTTTTTTGATTAATCGATTAATCGGATAAAAACTAAACTCTTTTTTTCCAAACTGCCAGCGGCTGTTTTACATCATAACCCTATGGAGTG
>JBBPDE010000031.1:5844112-5863783 GCA_037974605.1 Nannopetersius ansorgii | reverse complement strand
TTTCAAGATGCCCAAGATTAAAATGCCATCATTTGGACTTAAAGGACCAAAAGTGGAAGGTCCTGATTTTGACATAAGTCTACCAAAGGGAGATGTTGATATAAAAGGCCCAAAGATCGATGTCAAAAGCCCTGACATTGACATTGAAGGGCCAGCGGGAAAAATCAAGGGTCCCAAATTCAAAATGCCCAGCCTGTCAGGTCCAAAGATTTCTATGCCTGACATAGACTTCAATGTTAAAGGCCCAAAAGTAAAGGGGGATGTTGATGTCTCAGTTCCAAAGATTGAAGGGGACCTTAAAGGACCCAAAGTCAACATTGAAGGTCCAGAACTAGACGTGGAGGGACCAGAGGGTGGCTTCAAGATGCCCAAGATTAAAATGCCATCATTTGAACTTAAAGGACCAAAAGTGGAAGGTCCCGATGCTGATGTACATCTGCCAAAAGGCAATATTAACATTAAAGGCCCTAACATTGATGTTAAAAGCCCAGATTTTGACATTGAAGGACCAGAAGGAAAAGTCAAGGGTCCCAAATTCAAAATGCCCACCATATCAGGTCCAAAGATTTCCATGCCTGATGTAGACTTTAATGTTAAAGGCCCTAAAGTAAAGGGAGATGTTGATGTCTCAGTTCCCAAGATTGAAGGGGACCTTAAAGCACCCAAAGTAGACATTGAAGGAGTAGACATAGATGTAGATGGATCTGATGGCGCTTTCAAAATGCCAAAAATTAAAATGCCATCATTAGGTCTGAAAGGATCAAAGGTGGGAAGCCCGCATGTTGATATTAATCTACCCAAGGCAGACCTTGACATCAAAAGTCCAGAACTTGATCTTGAGGGACCTGATGTAAAAATAAAAGGGGCTAAACTGAAAATGCCATCCCTATCTGGTCCTAAGGTCTCCCTGCCAGATGCTGATGTCCGTCTTAAAGGTCCTAAACTGGAGGGTGATATGAATGTTTCTGTTCCTGAGATTAAAGGAGACATCTCTGCACCAAAAGTTGACATTGAAGGACCTGATTTTAATATAGAAGGAGCAGAAGGTGGTTTCAAAATCCCCAAAATCAAAATTCCATCCTTTGGATTGAAGGGTCCTAAAGTGGAGAGTTCTGATATTGATGCAAATCTTTCTAAAGGTGAATTTGATGTAAAAGGGCCTAGCATTGATATCAAGGCCCCTAAGGTCAGTGGCAAGGTCTCTGATATTGACAGGAGTCTAGAAGGTCCTGATGTGGAAATTAATGTGAAAGGAAAGAAGGATAAATTAAAAATGCCAAAGGTGAAAGGGAAGATGAAAACGGACAAAGATACTAAAATTGAGTTAGATATGGACTCACCTGACGTCCACCTCAAGGGACCGAAGGTAAAGAAGCCACTGTTTGGAAAACTACATTTTCCCGGTGTGGAATTTGACATCAAATCCCCAAAGGTTAAAGGTGGCTCTGTGTCTGGCACTGCAAAATCAGTGTCCGGTACGTCAAAGGGAAGCCTTGAAGGTGGACTTAAGGGTCACGGGATTGATACTGAAGGTGTAAAAATGGAGGCAGGAGCTCAAGATGTAGAGTTAAATATGCCAGGTGTAAAGGTCAAAGGACCCCATGGAGGTGTATTGGATAGTAAAGAAGGAGAAATAGGAGTGAGTACAGATGTAGCAGCATCTGGTAAATTGGAGTTTCCTGAGGGTGTTGTGACCTTTCCTAAGATGAAAATACCAAAATTTGGAATTGCTTTGCCTAAAGTAGAGGGAGGGGAAATGGGTGTTGATGTAGGTTCAGGAGAATTAACTGCTGGAGCTAATGTTAGTTCACAGAGTTTGGAAATGCACAGTCCAGATTTGAAAACTGGTGTCAAAGTAAAGAAGCCACGATTCTTTGGCAAATCTAAAAGCAAGGGTGGAAGTGCAGCTGATCTTACATTTCAGGGACCTGAAATTGCTTTAACAGGTGAAAAAGGTGGCAAGGTGTCTAAGGAGTTAAGTATGAGTTCAGGGGAGCTGATAGGTGGAAAGATAGAGGGGGGATCTGGTTTGAAAATTTCACCAAAGAGTAAATCTGCTTCACTTGATCTTTACAAAAAATCAAGGCATCGTTCTTCCTCACTGAGTGATGAAGGAGAACTAGCGTCCCCCACGTCTGTTGAAGGGCATTTACAGACAGAGGGTGGTAACGTTTCAGTAGATGTTGGAGATGTTAAGGTGAAAGCTAAAAAAGGAAAGCTGAAGTTTGGCACATTTGGTGGATTTGGCTCAAAATCCAAGGGTTCATACGAAGTAACACTTGGAGATGATAGTGAAGCCAAGATTGAAGGAGCTGGTGGAGGTGTTCCTTCAAAGAAATCTAGAGTCCCCTCATCATCTAGCAGTGACAGCGGTTCAAAGGGTGGTTTTCGCTTACCACGAGTTGAATTATCTGTTTCACCAAAGAAATAATGCATTGTGATACTGTTAAAAGGCACTAAAGTCCTAGCCATTCTTTGTGCCCTCATATTCATACCATTTAAATTAGACAGATACTTTTTAAAGCCTCACTTAACTGCAGTGCACTGTCGTAAACAGACGCTTTATGTTTGTTCCATTTTTCTTTAACCCCCATTTATTGTCTTTTATTTTTGCTGGGGTACAGATCATGTCTTTTGAAATCGCAATTTAACTGTAAATAAGATAAATCTGTATTGTAATTTTAAATGTCATTTGTAAATAGAAAAAAATGAGCCTACTATCACTTTTTAAATTCAATACCACAACAGATGATGAGTCGATATGAAATTCCTACACCTGGCTTTAAACATCTTGTGATATTATATTTTTGTATTTTTTAACCTTTAAGGGGAAAATGGTTTTGCAGTCATCTGTCATAAATAGCACCTTATTCGCTACTTATACAAATGCCTGTTAACGTATATACTAAATATTTTGAGATTTTATCATTTTGAAGCTTCAGATAAGTAATCAGTGCTGTATAGTACGTATAAGAAAATGATAAGTATGAAAGTGAGTGCATTGAATGGTCACTTTTTATATTAGGATTGTACAAAAAATGTAAATAAACTGCTGATATAATAAAATACAAAGGGGGTTAACACAAGAATGTGTATCGCATTATGATGTACTTTACCCAAAAATCAGCTTCCAAGGTATTTATATCAATTTAGATTTTTAATGGGGATAACATGGTTAACACACAGTCCCTTTAGAATGCACATACAAACCAACAAAATGGTTCATCAGCCATTTCTGCTTCAGTGACAACACAGATATATCTCTCATTTAATTTTCAGGTTTTAACTCTCTCTCTTTCTCTCTCTCTCTCCCTCTCACTCAAACTGAAATGTAGAGGAATGACTACAGACATATGTAATAGGGCAATGCCCATGTGACATTTATGCTACACATTTCTTTTCTCAACTGTTACTTGTTTTTGTTTCCGCTGTTTTATTTTGTGTCAGCTGCAAAATAAACCAAATAAAGTGTTCAGTTATCACTGTGTATTGTGTTCATTATATACAAAAGTAACACAAAGGTTTATACTGTTCTGTTCTTCATATTATTTTTTGTTCACCTGACAAATACAAAAAAAAAAAAAGATTTATTTTTCACCTCCAGTCCTGCTCATCCTATAGGTGAGGAAAGTCAGTCATTATTAGTACTTCAAACTGAAGATAATCGAAATGGTACAGACATGAGCCATGAAAACAGGAAATGATGCCTGGTTTCCTGGTTGTTCCGACCCAGCCATTGGGGCCAGTGCTGAGGAAAGAACAAATTTCCTCTCCAGGAGGAAAAAGTCAGTTTAGTGTGTGTTTGCCTGTAGACCAGACAGAGGAGAAACCCAACTGGATTTGCTTAAAATCAAGAAAGAATCCTAATCAGACATTCTTTACTATCGGTTACAAGGGATACTGACAATCACTGTGACTTTTTATTGTTACATTTGGGAGGTAAGACCTATTTCATTATCGGAATACGTAATACTTTTGAGATCCCAGAAAGGGATTTCTGCAGTAGACTCATGAGTGAAAGGGCTGCAGAAAAAAAATGCAACGAATCTTATTAAATGCTACAATGCAATAAAATGAATGCTATAGAATAAATATAGAGCTTCAGATAACTTTTATGGAGTGTTTGGCTCATGTGTTGTTAGTTGTACACAACTGAAAAAGAAAATATGCAAATATTACATATAAATTACAATGTAATTACAATATTATTCCAGTATAATGTAATTTATATATATTTGGTATTATGTTGAGTTCACGTATGATTGATCTTTCAAAGAGAAAATACTGTGATATAGCCCAACAACAACAATGATCAACAACTTGGTATAATGGCTGCACAACATAGTTTATAGATGTTCTTCAACTTCCATTATTATTAGTTGATTGGAAAATTATATCCTCTGAGGACAAAGCTGACGTGTTACCAGGGCTGCTGAGTAGTAAACATAGCAAATTTAGAAGTTCCATTAGTCAACTTCTAAAATTTCCATTATTACTATTATATCAGTGGCACAATACAACTGTGAAATACAGACTGACAATGAAATTTGTTTCAGCCTGAACATCATTAATTCCCACTTTTATTTGTGTGAAATGGTTATTAATGACAAATATTAAGAATCGCATTGCTAGTGTTTTATGTTAACACAAAAATGGGGCACTTAGAACCAGATCATTCAGTGTTGCACTGGTGTTCTCTTCCATAGACAGGCATAGATGCTGTTATCTTCTGCTTCAAAAATTAAACCAGGAATCTGGTGTGTGCGGTTGCTTTTAACTCTAGAAGGCACATCGTAGATTGCCTCTGAGCAGAAAACATAATGCATCCCTGGGAATCCACACAAACGTATAGACCTTATTCGGAATGTAATTCCTATGTAGAACAGAACGTCCTCAGATGTAATTTACATTTCATTCTAAAAATGCTCTTTATAAATTGGCTTCATATGAGACACCTGCCATGAGCAATGAAATGGCAACAGCAAAAGTACTGTAGACTAATTTGTTATTAAAGTATGGCAGACTATATGACCTTTAGTATAATAAACAAGACAGTAAAAATGACACAATTTGTACACAAAATTTTAATTTAAACAGAATAGACCTGCAGGATAAAAGATGCATATTAAATGAAAGATCAGGCTGCAGCCCATTTCCCAAAGTAAGCCAAAGTGTCAACTGTATAATCTGTATGAGCTTTACTGTTGTTTAATGCTAACCATGCATTAAACAAACAGATTTAAAACTGAGGACTTAGAGAGGCAAATCACAGTAAATGAGCTCGATAACATTGTTCTTATAAACCTACAGTCATAACTGAGCAGATCCAAACAAAAAGGAACCCATCCATCCCAGACACCTGCCCTCTACTCCCTGCTGTTTCCTGCATAAATTACTTTAAATAATGCATTATGCTACTGAGTTGTCAAATATACACGGGGTATCTGTAATTAAACCCTTTCACACAGTTGGGTGGATAAAAACAATTCGATGACAGGATTTTCACCACATTTTTTTTTTTTAGCTCTGAGCTTCCTAA
This sequence comes from Nannopetersius ansorgii, assembly GCA_037974605.1. Taxonomy (NCBI): domain Eukaryota; kingdom Metazoa; phylum Chordata; class Actinopteri; order Characiformes; family Alestidae; genus Nannopetersius; species Nannopetersius ansorgii. The sequence goes on along the minus strand of JBBPDE010000031.1, from coordinate 5,858,244 downwards.
CCTTTTGAAATCTAAATCATGTTACATATATGCATACATGATCTCTGACATACATATAAATCTGAACATATCATTTGTACTGAAAAACGTGATCAGTTTAGCCAAGATATTTATTGTATTTAGACAGCTTGTAATATAGTTTTGCTCAGAGCTCCACCACCCAAATGAAAAGTAAGGTGAGTGAAGTCCTTCATCATACATATCGTTGTTCATCAGAGTATACGGAGTTTGAATGAGAGCTGTTCTTGTATTTTCAGACCTAACAGAGCAGTCAACTGGAGGCACATAAATAAATCACTGACTGCACCAGTGGTATGGGACTGTCGGGTGCTTGTATACAGAAGCAGATGATAAACCCTGTAGATGTGTGGCACATTGTATTTTTTAAGAGTGAAGCCACATTCACTCTGTATGAATAGTATTCACTATAGTATCTGAAATCGGGACTGTGATAACGATCTTAACAGTGAAAAGATGGTGCTGTAACCTGAAACCACGTCCTGGATCTGTTCCAGAATTTATGTAGAAATGGATTTGTTGTTTGCTTTTAAGTACCACAAATATGGCAGATTCAAATTACATCAAAACAGCTACAAAAACAATGGCCCTGCACTTTTGCTCCAACAGACCGATTGTGGGTGTGACGTATCTCCCTCTTTAAGACAGCCACTGCTTTATGCTCCACTGTGGCATGTTGCCATATGTGCTTATTTACATGCAGAATAAACAACACTGGAACAATATTTTATTGAAATATAAAAATTATGTAAAAGATCGCAGACTGGTAATGTTCTTTTGTGGTAAGGATGAACTATGACAGCATATTCACAGTATAATAGCTTTTAAAAATGATTGGGATCAGACAGATATTTAGATTTGATATAACGATGAATTACATATTTATTGATGACATTGCTGAAGGCACTGTTTGGCATTTTACTCCCTTTACTGCATTTGTGACCTTGCAGAATTAAATGGAATATTTCTTGGTAATTTTACATTATGACGTTAGATATAGGTCCATGATAAATGTTAATGGATCAGATATAAGCTTTTCATCACTGTTCAACAATTTAAAAACAATTTTTTACTAATGTAAAGCAGTATTGTGGACTGAATTGATCAAATTATTCTAAAATATAATCTAAATCATCTATATAATCTCACTATATAATATATAATTAGTAGGACAATTTAAATGCCCAGAATGAAGAACATAATGTGCCATATTTACAAAATGACATCAACATTCCCCTATCACTGCAGTTTCGTATTTATATGTAAATATCTCCTAAAATAAATAACACTAAAACATATTTTAATGTCTAGATCTGCACTGTATGTTTAAATCTGCATTATGGTTTAATTATATCTAAAATCAACAGGAACGTTCATATGCAAAAACCCTGAATATGTTGGGATATTACCATCACCATTCCCTCATTAGTGCAATTCTAATTTGTGGCTTATAAACTGCCTTCTGACTTCTGAACTTTATGTTTAACTGTCACCTAGTCTTGAGGTTGGTGAGGAGAGAGCCATTTATTTTCTGCATGGTTTCCTGCAATGAGAGACTGAGCCTGTCTCCCGTGGGACCTCGCCAGATGAGGAAACTGTGCAGCGCATGTGTATGTCTGTTTGCATGTGTGGGATGCGTGTGTGTGATGTGTGTGTGAGAGAGAGAGGGATAGAGCGAGTGAGGGAGGGAGAGAGAGAGGAGAGAGAGTGAGAGAGAGACAGAGGGGAGAGAGGAGAGAGAGAGAGAGAGGGGAGAGAGGAGAGAGAGAGATAGATGGAAGAGCAGAGAGAGAGTGAGAGAGAGACAGAGGGGAGAGAGGAGAGAGAGAGAGAGAGAGGGGAGAGAGGAGAGAGAGTGAGATAGAGATAGAGGGGAGAGCAGAGAGTGAGTGAGAGAGAGATAGAGGGCAAGTGTGGGTGTGCATGTGTGCAGGCATAAAAGAGGCAGGCAGAGTGTAAGCTAGAGCTTAGAGGATGCTGCTTCTGGAAGGCGATAGTGCTAGTACTGCTTTTCCATTCTGTGCTACATGATTTACTTCTCTAAGATTTGACCTGTGTTTTGTGTCATTTTTGGTGCTGTCCCTGTTCAACATCATCAACGGCTGGAGACTGGGCAGGGCTTGTGGAAGTGCTCTTCAATTTGGCTTTTTTTCTGTCTCTCTGTTTGTATATGTGTTTGCCCAGAGAGCCACGGAGCGACAGAGGGGAGGGAAGGAGGGCAGTAGAGGCAGAGTGTATCATGCATGTGCTCTAACTGAGCACCAGGAGCAGCAGACAGAGTTGGAAAGGGGTGGGGGGGGAGAGAGAGAGAGTAAGCTCAGACAAAAGCTGCAGGCTGCTCCCTCATCGACCACAACCAGCAACAAAGACAAAAGAAGGAAAGCTGCTGAAGCTGAGGCTTGGGCTCTTTTCTTTATTACTGTTCGGATTCCATGAGCCACAGGCATCACGCTGAAGGCAAATAGGATGTCGGTGTCGGGGAAGAAGGAGTTTGACGTGAAGCAGATCCTCAGGCTTCGCTGGCGCTGGTTCAGTCATTCCTCGCAGACGTCAGCGGGCAGCGGGGGCTACATCCAACAAGAGGGCTTCGACCACCGAGGAACACCTGTCCAGAGCCGCCTGAAGAGTCATTCCCGGGACAGAGGGGGACTTCGGAAGAGCAACAGCCCGGTGCACAGCATTCTGGCTCCCACCCCTGGCCCAACACCTGTCTATGTCAGGCCGGGCAATCAATCATGGCACCAGCAGAACATCATCCAGCACCTCCAAGCCAGCGAGGACTCTCCAAAGAACAGCTCGCCTGCCAGTGCCAGGAAAGAGAATGGCAAGAGCAGCCAGGAGCATGTGAGGAGCAATCCAGAGGAGCCCTCTGAGGAGGAAGCCACAGACAGGTAAAAAATGCTCTGAGCAGAAATAGAAACCACAAAGCATCCGTGTGAAGATGTACTTTAGCTGGCAGGTAACGTCATTGAGGAACCTGTTAAGTTAAAGCAGAGGCGCAGTTTTCTCCCATAATGCCAGTGTTTATTGCATGCCATAATGAACTGACTGACTGCACCGGGCTGAGAAAGTTGAACGACAAAGCTATTATTATGACACCGTATGGATTTACCGTAAGCCTCATTGAGTGTCAGCCTTGAGTGGTTTAACCAGCATTGTGTAGACACCACTATTTAACCAGTACTTCACTCAAGCCGATTATGCCAGTCACGCGTATTTTCTAATCACAGGGTTTGTTTTATCCTCATTTGCTATGTTTACTACTCAGCAGCCCTGGTAACACGTCAGCTTTGTCCTCAGAGGATATCATTTTCCAATCAACTCCACAACGCAGCTGCCACCACTGCTCACCTGGGGATAGTTCATTCACATGGCACACACAGCATAGAAACACAGCTCTCTGAAATATCACCGGATAAATTATTCATTAGGCAGACATCTCACTGGCAACCGCTGAGGCAGCCCAGGCATGTGCTTTTATCACACAGATATAATACATACTGTAGGATACAGCGTCATTCACAGGGAGTTTTGCCCTCTTCATTACATGTCTGCATTTTCATAACCTGCACCGGGTTTTTTTTTTCAGTGTGTGTTAATGCATTCATGCTCCGAGTTTTAAATGTTGCAGAGGGAGCACTACTACACACTAGGCCACTGGCGCAAGCGCTATAAAATCGCGAAGGGCAAAAACATGAATTATCCATACGGGGGCTGATATTTACGTATCAGCGCAGTTCAGGGAAAGACAGCATTAAATTTGCTCGCCTGGATCGATTGAAATTTATGAGATTATAAAACCACACTTTCAGCGCTGCTTGTATTCATCCCCTAAGTGCCCTGTCTACAGGAGAAAATACCTGCTTGTTTTTCTTCTCCAAGTGACTCGAGTGCACTGGGTCGTGTGTCACTGGCCGCTTCGGCAGGAAGTAAACACGTTTCTCAGAGAGGAAGGAGACATTGCAATGCAATATAAGGTCACCAAAGACATGTTTGGCTTAGGTTTTTATGAAATCTCTGGGCAAGCACTGAGGACAAATAGGCTTGAAAAATATTATATCTCTACATGAAATTTCATGTGAAACAACCATGAAAAAACACATGCATACACACCTAATCTAAACCTAAAACCTAAACCTAAAACACATGCATACACACCTAATCTAAACCTAAAACCTAAACCTAAACCACATGCATACACACCTAATCTAAACCTAAAACCTAAACCTAAACCACACGCATACACACCTATTAAACCTAAACTACCAAGAATAGCAGTTATAAGGCCTGGTAAAGTGCAAGCATGCCAAGTATGACCACACTTGAACAAGAACAGTCAGAATATTATTAAACCAAGGCAGAAGTGCTTCAGACTGCACTATAAATGGAACTTAATTGCAGTGGCTTTGTAGTGTAACAGCTTGAGAAAGATCCCAAGGGTTGACCATAAACAGCACAGTTGTAGCATAATAATCAAAGATAGTTGAACATTTTGCGTTGTTCAATCATAGCCTTGTACAGTTGTTGCTCATTCAGGACACGCTCCTTCTGCATAGACATTACACTTTGTTCCATTATATTGCAGCTTTGATAGAATGATAGAATGAATGTGTAGGACTTAGATGCTAACATAAGTAAGGTCAAGCACACCATGCATTCATACTGAGTGTGACTGAACTATGGAAATATTAACCCAAGTATATTGGAAAGGTTGGTCTGAGGTCAATTCAACACATGCAAACATGCAACCTAGGTATTACACTCTGGCCATTTTTTTATAGCTTTAACCTTTGACATAGGTATATTTGTCAACGCACCATTAAAAGCTGCAAACTTTTTACGACTTTCAAAAGATAAGCTAGGGAAAGCTTCTCGAATCAATGTTTCCAGTGTACAGTTCTATTAAAGAGCTTGACATTTGAACCTTTCCTTACAGTGGCTCCTTAATAGGCAAAGAGGTGCTTCGGGTCAAATTTAATCAATTAAACCGGGGCAAATTTGCAAGCTTACTTAAACATTTAGTGATCCACTTCTCGCTTCTGTTTATTTACCAGAAATGCTCTACGATGGCTTGACCCTTTTAAAGCACATGGTGATTAATATAAAGGCCTGAGAGCCTACATGGTGTTAATGGCCTTCCCTGTTGATTGATATTGCCTTATGAACCTCACCACAGCCAGTGACATTACATCAGTGTTATTAAAACATGCAGCCTTAAAAGCCATGCTACTCAACAGAATTTGATCAACGTGAACACGTTACCAATGTTAAATATAAGATCATTTATTTTTATTTAACAATAACACAGACAAACATACAGAATAATGTTTAAATATACTGTTATGAATTCATGTAGAAATATTAATTCAATAAACTGTAGTTTTCAGCTTTTGATCAATATGTCTCTATTGTTTGTTTGTCCATGTGAGTACAGTGTGATGGAAATGAGGTCACAAAAAGGCTACATAATGCATCTCCTGCCTAGTGATGTAGCTGTGCACCTAAGTGCGTGATTTATTAACAGTAGCATGACCATCCAGTCTCTGGCCACACCGTAGGGCTGAAAATAACCCACTGAGGGTTTACTGAAACGAGCAGGCAGTAAAAAACATTTTATTGTGCTTCTGTGCCATTAGTTGCTTATATTTCAAAGCAAATTAAGAAGGTGGCTTTAGCACACTGCTAATTGTTTTATTAAAGGTAAGAAGGGCTGATGCCTTCTTTAAGATTACCTGGAAACAGATCTGGGCTCTAAGGAAGTTCCCTTGACAATGTGAGTTAGCAAACCACAAAGCTGAACTGATGCAGTCCTAGAACAGTTCTTGTTCCAGACTCGGGCTAGTGTTCATTAAGTCAATTGATAGCAAGACAGTCCATTCTTCATATACGCCTCTGCTGATCCTGTATTACATTGCTCGAAAGGTTAGCAGTCACCAAGGATGGAATTCTTAAAACTTTTTGAGGCACCTGGTCTGAGACTATGCCAGATTTATTCAGTCAAGTCAGAGCTTTTGTTTAAGGTTGAAGCTCACTGATTTCTAGATGAATCAGACTTGATGTGTTGACTAATGGGTTTTAGCACAGGCTTCATCTCAGGCCTGGCAGACACTGTGGACAAATTAGCTGAGCACTGAAGAGCCTTTGCCAAACACCCATGAATCCCTGCATGAACCTTTGCTCAAAGTTTCAAGCGCTCCCAGTGTAGCTGTGATTTGCTCGAAGACAATAATGACAAGTTCACAGTGTGCATTTTCCAAGCAATATTGTTTTGTCTGAAACTCGATGCCAACCATGCTGTGATGCGTCGGGCATGTGCTGTGGGATACTCTAGTAATAACAATTCGAAATGCTTAGCAATACCCCATCCAAATGATGGCTTTATTGCCTTAAACTGGTTTGACTCTGTGGTGAAGCATCACATAAATAAAATATTCTGTTGAAGAAATCAATTTTGATTCCATCTAGAAAGAGTATCACCATGGCAATTCATGAAATATGCTGAGTACTACGTTTAGAACATTTCTGTCGATCTCTTACAATATCCCTGCCAAGGTTCAGGCCTGAGCTTCATGTATTATTCAGTGTGAGTTGTATTTATTGCTCTTTTTCTTTCTTTAAGACAGAGAAAAGAAGAGGGAAAATGCACTGTATGCTAAGTGTATGGTTGGCTTCGGGGCAAGTTATAGTTTCTCAGCTCCTACGACACTAGGAGTCTGGCAGGTGGGGTGCAGGGCTGATCACTGGGATGGACGTCACAGTGATTGATTTGACATTGTGAAGATCTTTTTTTGGTTTATGAGGCCGATAAATGTGCAGTGCATCTGCCACAGGGTGTCAGTTCAAGGAGGTTTATGGGATGCACAATCAGCTTTTTTAGTTATTCTAAATGACTCTATTTGGATGGCGTTCAGGGCAATAGCTTATGATGAATCTTTAGATACATGTTCCATGGCTGCTGAGCAGATGTGATCTTGACAAAGAGATTCACACCAATTTGCTGTGCCAGCTGGGTTTTCCCCATTAAATTTCTCATCATAAAGTGGAGATGCTTAATTTGTCATAATCCACAACCCTACTCTCAGTAGGAGACATGATAAATTTCCCTTTCTGTCCATGATGAGATGCACTGTTCCTCACCGAAATGGTCCCGCAGTATCCCTGAGGGTGCACCTGCTAAAAGCACTGCTTAGCAGGCCAGAGGTGAGCTCTGCCGCTGAGCTTCAGGATAACGTTCCAGCTGTGCTATGTGCCGTCTGAAGCTGAAGCTCAGAGGAAAAGATGGCAGGGTTTCTTTCCCCTACTGCTATGTGACAAAACTGAGAATTCTGTGTTATACGTTCAGTCTCCCTATTATGCTGTGGTAGCAGATATTTTTAGATTTCTTTAAAAAAAAAAAAATTGCATGCGTTGAAGGGTGCATGTCCAGCCTTCTTCCATCTGTGCTGCTGCACTCCAGTCCTGCTACACAATGGTGGAGAGCCTTAATACCCTGATAATAAGATAACATCTGGAATCTCATGTTACACGAGTGCCCAAGAGACATGTCGTTCATAATCTGACATCTTGGCATGCCGTTCGTAATCTGACATCTTCAATTTTGACATCAAGCTCTAGCTCCAGTGAAACATATGCTCTAGCTCTCTTTAAAGAACATAAGAATGTGATATGCTTTCTGCAATTTGCTTGCCTGTATACTGGGTATATGGGGGTCACAGCTATCTCGGCTGTGTGTGTTATGATTTGTTTTGCTGGACTGTCAGGCGGACAGCAGGTTGGCTTGCAACAGTGTCACAAGGTCTACAGAAGCTGCGGCGAACGGCACTGTGCAAACACGGTCCCATCTTGAGCTTGCTTATGAAATCGCAGAGCAATCAAATGAGACATCAGAGCTGGTACCACCCATCCAGAAGTGCTTAATGCCTCAAACAGAAATATGGAGCTGACATTTAAATGGGATTACCGAAAACAAATTACAATTTATACAAGACAAAGTGCATGAAATATGCTTTCATGGAACAGTTCTAATTACGTTATCTTTTGCTAATCATTAGGCACTAATTCAGCTCAAATCATTCGGTCCTTAAGTGGTTTACGATCTTCCTGTACAGAGAATGTCACAACAAAAGGGCTCTTTTGTCCTCCAGTTGAAAATGAACGGTGATATTTGAATGTACTGTGGTTGTGCGGATCAAAGGACAAACTATGTGATGAAATGGAATAATTGCGAGACGTTCCCTGGAGCACTAAACTGAGTGGAAGAGCTGAGAAAGTACAAAAGGAATACTGCATAGTCAATGGACGTTTACAGGACAGTCGTGAAATAATATCACCTTCATTCATTCTACTGGAAAACACAGATGATATAGCATGATCCATACAGCATGATGGATGATGTACTTATCCAAAGCACATTAGGATAATTTATTGTGCACAAAGTCATGTTTTCGTTAATTAGTGTAGGTCAGAAGTCACTGGCATTTTTCCTGAACCGTCATCTGAGCAGACTAATTGACTCATTTGTCTGTTACTGTAGCACTAGTGCTCAGTCTCAAACCCCTTTTGAGTTGGAGTCCTCTGCTGAGCTGCCCTTACCAACAAAACTCCTTTGTCGCCCTTTTGATGAAGTACCGTAAGTCAGAGGAATTTTGGCCCTGACCCTTTTATAAGGGGAACAGTGGAGGTTTGAGTCAGCAGCTGTTACTGTGAATGATATCTCAATTCCCTCTCAATTGCCTTGGAAAATAATGACACCATCTTGTCCTAGAGGGAGCAGTAAGTCATATGTGATCCCGGAGCTTCATTTCAAGTCAAGATTCATGGCATCTTCATAAAATGTTGACACCTCAGATGTCATTGTTCAGGTTCAGTAAAGTAAAACGCACTAGTCATTGCGTTTTAATCCGAGTATTAAGTGACCTGTACTAGCTGGAGAAATTCCACAATAGTGCATTTGTGTGATTTTTTTATTCGCATTTCATAGAGGAGCATATGACAAGCAGTACGTTCTGGTGTGACATGCAAAGCTGCATTTAGGAGAGAGCTACCAGGTAGAAATGAGAAACGACTGCTGCAGTGGTGACATAAAATTTCCAACCAAAACACACATAAAAAACTAGACAGTTGCCATAATGAACCATGTTTCAAGTTTCCAACAGAAGGACAGAAACGAAAGAAGGTTTTCATTTCAGTTTTCAACCCGATTCATGCCAAGCATGCCTCACTTCTGTGCCTCATAAATGAGTCGATGACTAACCAGGGGCTTTGCCGAAATCTGAATGCGTTCAAATAAAAATCTGAATTTGAAATTTAAACCATATCCCTGTCTGTAAAAAGCCTGGAGAGAAGCATTGTTTTGTAAATGATTGATCTATTTAAAAAGTGAAAGAATCAGCCATTTGAGGTCTTAAGCAATAGACCAATATAGGCTGACTTCAGTGAGGTGTGGCCAGCGTTCAATTAGACTTCTGAATTAATGAACATGGATTTCATTTTAATGAATTTTCAGGCATTAATGCGGTTATATGACAGCTTTCACAAGAAGTGTCTATAATGTCTAAGTATGCAAATTACAAAGAGGCTTGCATGCCTATATGCATTTTAATTGTAACATACTGCTGAAGTAAACAGTTGTCTCCTGAAACGCAGCTGTTGCTGGAATTACTGACGCGTCAGGATTTCATGTCATTCGGATTCAGTATATGACACCCAAGCAATAAATCCTCCTAACACTGTGGTGAGCTCCTCATTCTGTCAAATTATGATTGTGTATTTCCACATGCCCATTAGCCTCAACCTAATTGGTTGCAGCCCATAATTGGCAGCAGCTGAGATGGTGATATTGGAAAAACATAACACGCACCGATAATAAATAGACTTGCTTCAAAGAGCCCATAAGGAAAGCCAGACTGACGTTACAGTGTGAAATCGGAACTAAAATTACAGCCTTCCTTTAATCTTGACCACACAAAATCACATCGGTTTATTATGTTTTACACTTTCTGTGCAATTGTAGCTTTTTCCCCTCCTTTATACATATCCAGTAATTACATGGAGATGTGAATACATGAATGTTAATGTAAAGAGGCAGTATACAATAACACTAAGTACTTGAAGAAAGCACAATAGTATTGCTTATTCCCAGCTGAATAAAGCAGCAAGAATGAGAGTGACAGGCAAGGCTCGATAGCTAGATCCCCTGACAAGCCCTTTCATCTTTGTACGCTTTTGGCATGAGGTTCTGGCTGGTGGGATTCTTATGGGTTTCTTTTCAAAATATATGCAGTGCAGTCTAGAGGCATGAACTATCTTTTCACTTCTGGAATCAATGTGGTCTAACCATAGCCACACTAAAAAATAACGAGGAGATGATGTTTTATATACACCTGTAGAGACTGTGTAATTCATATGGGTACTTTCACTTGGTAATGACCTTATAAAAAAAACGGGTTATTAGAAATGAGCACTTCTTGCATGATACTGTTTCTTAGCCATTGTCATAATGAAATTGTAATAGTGCAATTTAATAGACCATCTACGGCAATGTAATAAAATTTTGTACAGTTCTTAAAAGAATACTGTTGTAAGACCATCTAGACTGTGGTGCGTTTAACTTCTACTGTACATTTATGTTTACCTTTATTTGCACTGGGGTAGGTTTTGATAGAATATCTGGAATAGCAGTAGACTTTACTGTCTAGAAAGTTTTGTAGGCTTTTATGCCTAAAAATATTGCATGTAAAGATAAATATTAATTCACCTGCGCACCTATGAGTTTGGCTTAGTCACTGAGAGACACCTACTTTACCTACCTACTAATAAGAATAGCCTAACACACTGTACCAGATGTTAATTTGCTACCATGAAACCCTAGTGGTTTTACAATGCTCCAGGAGTGGATTGTACCACACTATATGGACAAAAGTATTGGGACACACCTGTTTTTCAGGTTTTGGCTAGGCCCCCTTAATTCCAGGGAAGGGCAATCTTGATGTTTCAGCACATCACGACAATTTGGACAATACCATGCTTCCAACTTTGTGGACACAGTTTAGGAAAGAACCTTTTCTATTCAAGCATGACTGTTCCCCAGTGCACAAAGCAAGCTCCAAGACATGGTTGGAGGAGTCTGGTGTGGAAAGACCTGACTGGTTCACACAGATTCCTCACCTCAACCCCATCCAACACATTTGGGATGAACTGAAACAGAGATTGTGAGCCAGACCTTATTATCCAGTGTCTGACCTCATAAATGCTCTACAGAATGAATGGGCATAAATTCCTGTAAAAACTTGTGGAAAGCATTCCAAGAAGAGTGAAAGTTGTTATATCTGTAAAGGTGGGCCTAATCCATATTAAAGGCAATGTCATGAATGACCCTATTGGAGTAATGGTCTGGCATCCCAATACTTTTGACCATAAACTGTATGCATGATACCATCTGATACCGAGTTCAAATATTGGTGAGAAAAGGTTTAAAAGAGTAACATTTTTACCACCTTCAAAAAGCAAATTGCCAGAACAGCAAGTTCAACACCGTGATGCAGCATGCCCAGAGTTAGAAGCTCGGTGTAATCTCAGGTACCGCAGTTTCTCGATTCCTGTGGAGCAATATACAGCGACACAGCAGATGGGAGAATGCCGAAGCAGAAGCTGCAGACCTGACGAATCCCCTTACCACACAATTTGTCGGTTTAATCTCCTTATACAGACCCCATCTTCACCTCTCATCAAAGTGTGATATGAAGCTTGACTCGAGTGAATCCAACTGCTATATCTCAGCAGGTTATAGTACATCCTGCTTTCAGGTATAAAAATGGCTATTTTGTGTTCTGATATAGGCTTTAATATTGGAGTATGAATCAATTTCAGACCAGCAATATCTTTGAACCTCTATTTTGCCATGGCAGAATTATGCTTATGTAACTATTCCATTATTACAAGTGGGATTCATAAATAGCCAGGAAGGCATGTTGAGGCCATAAGCTATTTCCATTACTATAGCAGTAGCAGTTTTCATTTGCTCTTGGGCACAAAAGAGCCACACTGTTTCCCAAAGCTGGGCTAGATCCATTTATCTTAGTGCAGCAACAGAAACTATTGCTAATAGGTAATGGGTAAGTGGCAAAACATGAATAGTAATAGAGTAGTAGACACACACACACACACACACACACACACACACACACACACACATATATATAATAATAATAATAATAATAATAATAATAATAATAATAATAATAATAATAATAGAGAGAGAGAGAGAGAGAGAGAGAGAGAGAGAGAGATTTTGTTTGTATATAAACAAAAATATACATATAAGTTTTTTTCACACACACACACATTCAAATACATGTGGGTGTATATTAAACATGCTGCATAAAGTACATATGTGTGTCTCAGTATAACATTCTACTTTTGTTTTCATTTTGTTGTATGTAATCTCATTTAATTAATTTAGTTAGTTTAGTTAGTTATATTAATACTCTAACTTAAAATGTTGATGTCGAATGAAATTAGCATTCCAGTCTGTCTGTTTGCAAAAATACATTCTGTGAAATTCTAATACGGTTGGAAGGATATTTTGACGCTAGCGTTTAATGCGCTTTCATCAAAGAATGCTAAATCTGGGTATTTCAACCCGTGTTGATGGACAGAGAAAATGATAAATGCCTCCAGGAACACAGAGCTTTAACTGAATGCTGATGACTGGAAATTTATCTCCGAAACAGGCTAGCTGTTTGATTGTCGGAATATAGGGACCCAACTGAATGAAAAGAATTCTTTGAGCATAAATCCCAGGATTACATGAATACATATTCAGTCTAAAAAGTAGCCTGAGCTCTTCTGTACCCAATACATCTGACTTTAAAGGACAGCAGGAACATGATCTGGAGGAATATGTATCCAGTCGAGCTGTCTGGGTGATAAAGATTTTCCACAACACATTGCCACGAGGGACCACAGGGAGCTGTAATCCTCTTTAAAAGTAGAGTTCATTCATCTTCTTTCAGGTTCTTTTTTCCCCCCCTTTTTTTCGCTTTTTTTGGGGCAGGGGGAATTGGAATTGTCCGTTGGACAGACAAGATAGATTATTGGGGGTTTGTTTTCTGCACAGGAAATTTTGTGGCTACTTGCAAAGTAATGAAAGCAGAGAAAAGTAAAAAGTAAATTATATTACTCATTACATACGTTCTCTAATCATTGCATTAATTAAATTCCACAATTTAAAGAGTGCATACAATACTCTCTATAAACCACAGATTTTGATGGCATGGCTGAATTGTGTGCAAATTTCGGCCTGTTTTTCTAGCATTAGGGTTGTAAGAGCAACACGAATTTTAAGGGCACACTCTGTTCTGACAACAGCTGACATGTTCAATATGTATCCTGGAAAGTAGAGCATGCTTCAAGAAAAAAAAAAATAAAAATTGAGGCAGAGGCAGGCTGTTGATACTACGAGGAATAAAATCCTGCCAAATAAAATAGCTCTGGGCTACATCAGTGTGTGATTGGAACTTGCCACTGGCTATTTCTTGAAAGGTCAAGTATAGCCATGCTCAGTGCCGAAGATGTGTGCAGTGACGCTGACGCAAATTCTGATATGAGAACCTTGAATTACACAGACGAAGTTCTGTCTGCAGGCTAGCAGAATCTGCTTTCACCGTCCAAGTAAAAAAAAAGTATGAGGCTGACTGTCAATGCCAGTGAAGAGCGGAGCAAAATTTTGGCTGATGTAACATGCCAGAGAGCTCGTTTGTCAAACTAATATGTGGATGACATCGATATATACATGACACTGACAGTATGTTCTCATTATTGTCCTCATTAAACATCCATATTTAAAAAAAAAACATGTCAAAATAGCCTTCTTTGTGGCACATACCACACAAATTTATTATACTACCAATTCTAAAGCAGAAAACATGGGTTTCATTTTTCTCCAGGACAGTTACAGTGCTTGTGTCGATTGTGAAATGAAATAATAAGCCACAAAAGGCAGTGTGTTACAGTGATCCCAAACCAAAATGATCCCAAACCACCCTAAATATATAGTCATTATTCTACTATTTTTAAATGATATATCCAAACATTTCATACAAGATATCACTGAG
>JBBPDE010000031.1:5764160-5774232 GCA_037974605.1 Nannopetersius ansorgii | reverse complement strand
CTTTCTTTCTTTCTTTCTTTCTTTCTTTCTTTCTATCTTTCTTTCTTTCTTTCTTTCTTTCTTTCTTTCTTTCTTTCCTTCCTTGCTCTCCTATCCACAACTGTTCCAAACCAGTGTTTCCTCCCTAAGCAGAGGACAACAAAACTAATGTACCAGTGCATAGAGGGGGATCTTATTCACTGTGGGTCTAATAATGTAACCTCAACATTAATATTTCATAAAGGAGCTGATACAAAATGGCCGTGCCAAAATAAAATGCTCCCATGTTGACTTTAAAAATGGCAAAAAAATTGTAAAGCGAATTCTTGTGATTATTCTGACAAAACCAAACTGTGAAACTGCCGTCCCACCACCCGGCACCGATAATCTGGCAAATCAAATCTAAGCAAAACTGCCGCATCAGCACGGGCCAAATCTGGCATTTAGATGTTACAAATCCTCATTCGGCAGAACATGGATGAGAACTCACAAATAGGTTTCCATTTTAAATTGGGGCCGGATAGACATTCAATTTTAATCTAAGCATTCTACTCAGAACTCAGTTCAGCGGCAAATAAAGGTCACAACATTCAAGTTCCACTCAGATATGCCAGCTCTGATAAAGAGATCCAAATTCAAGCAAGTCTCTGGTTAGGGAGTGTTGGGGTTGCCTCAGCAGGACACCGAATGTTAGTCTTGGGATGAAAGTGCTACTGCATTAAATGTCTTAGAGTATTCTCATTAACAAACTCAGGCGCGACAGCATGTGCATATCGCGCTTAAAATTCGCTCTTTTAGCACTATAGTGATGTCTGATCTTAGGACAAAGCAGATTACTACTGATAAGATACTACTGATCTTTATTAACAGTCATTCTTTTTGGTCTTATTTTTACATCGAGGTATTCAATTCAATTCAATTCAATTTTATTTATATAGTGCTTTTAACAATGGTCAATGTCCCAAAGCAGCCTCACAAAAGGAAATAAATGTGTGTGAATGAAATGCCTCTGATGAGCAAGCCAAGGGTGACGGCTCCCTAAGATGGCAATAGGAAGAAACCTTGAGAGGAACCAGACTCAATCAGGGAACCCATCCTCATTTTGGTGATAACAGATACTGATTATAGTGTGTACAGAATCACGTGTGATCTGCAGCTGAAGGTTCAATATAACAGACCAACAGTTGTTGGTTTTTTTGTTTTTTAAGTTAACATGAAGTTCAGATCAGCACAGGGATGAGTCGGCGGGTGCGGAAGGTAGATGGGCTCTGAATCACTGGAAGCACGGGGGCAGCATGTGTAGCTCCAACCGCCACAGAGCAGGATTTTCTGGGCGCTTCAGGAACCTCGCAGGGTTGGCCTTTATCTACCAGGATGGGTAGAAGGATAAAGAAAAGAATTAGCGTAGCAGCCGTTCAGAATACAGTGTGCTAGTACTAGACTATGGGATGAGTTACGTAAATGCCAGATTAAAGAGATGCGTCTTGAGTCTACTTTTAAACTGAGAAACTGTGTCTGAGCCTCGAACACTGTCTGTTATTCCACAGCTTAGGAGCTAAATATGAGGTATGTGACTATGCAGTACTGTTAGATGTTTGTCCCTGATGTCTCATGTGTTTAAGTTATTAATGATCGCCCTGTAATGTTTGCTTTTAATCTAGTTTGACATATTAATCTGTGTCTTCTCTATTAGGCAGGTATTTATTTATTTATTTATTTATTTATTGCAGACCTAGCCTCGGCAGGCTAGCCGCGCGGGTTTGTGACGACGGAGCGGATGCGTGGCAGCTGCTTTCCATTCTCTGTCTGTCATAACAATGAGGCCGTTAACAAAGCAGTGCGAGCTTCATGCATTGCGCGGCTGCATTGCTTCTGACAAGTCCGGGGAAATTGTTTGATTGATGAACAAAGTCTTCTCCCATTTGTAATTAATACGAGAGGATGTGAAGTCACTTTCATAGCAGACTGAACTATTCCATTAATTCAGGGTCTGTGTGGAAGAGGGGGGAATCCCAGCAGACAGAGGGGGCAGGATCTCATTTATCAAAGCACACACTAAATACTCATGACATTATTAATGGATTTTTCTTGCAAAAACGCGGCGAAATGATTAAAGAGGTAAGGGAGGAATGATATCTATTTGTTCTGCACCTTCTCCTCTCATGTTTGTCGTCGCGTTTGACACACCTTTACGCCGCCTTTTTTTTTTTTTTTTTGCATGGAACTACCTCGCACCGTTCCACTCTTTATCACTGAGCTATTCTGCTGCTTTGTTAATGTGACTGCAATAGTATTTTTAACCAGACTCAATTAAAAAAGACTAAATGTTTCTCGTTCTCCTTATTTTTCCTGTCCTAACTAGTGCACCAGGCTTTTTTTTTTCATTTTCATTTTCAAGGACGTCTCTGTTTTTAATATTATGCTTCTATTTCAACCCATGAGCTCAAAGTTTAGGTTTTTTTTTTCGCAATAAACCCAGTTCTTCAGGTTCAAAGACTCTTTCCGACCTTGAGCGAATGATAGGGTCTGGATCTGGTGCACACGCATTCAGTCTCTTTTCACGTAAACCAAAATGAAGGCAATAATGAAGTATTCCTATGTTGTACAAGTGGAGCTCCAGACTGAAGGACATACTGGAATGGGCATCTGCAAAGAAAAGGGTTTTCAACTATTCTGTTTGACCTGGTATTAGGTTATTGAACGATTCAATCTGAGACCGGTTGAAAACGGTACATGTCACTAACCCCCGCATCCTGCTTTATGGTGCGCCATCATCTTTTATAGTCTGAGGCATAAAACCAAAGCATTCCATGATATTTCATCGTGTCGAATGCCGTTCTTAAAGTTAACAGTTTGAAACACATTTCTGACACTTTTCTGGGGAGGAAAGGCGCTTTTCAAGCAAAGCTCAGTTGCAGAACACGGTGCAATTTTGATGGCTAACACAAGCCGGTATTGTGCTATGATTCATTGATTATACATCAGTTTAGTATGCCGCACTGCAGACTCCGCATTGGGTTCAAATAGAGGAAAGGCAACCTGAAGTCCCTGATCAATATAAGCAGACCTGGGAGATATCTGTCAGGTCCAGGCAGAGGACTCGGCACAGCTCCTTAGGGCCAAGGCCTAACCTTTTCAAAAGCAAGGTGATGAAGAAGCTCATCATTCTTAATGAGGAATTAGAGCTCCACGTGGCAGAAAAAAAAAAAAGTAGTAGCAGTGAGGAGAGCTGCTGACTCTAGGGCAGATAAGAGTCACATGGCAGTCATTTAAGCAAAGATAGCGTACCACAATAGAATAAAGGATGGTATGAAACGGTCACATGGATTAACTGGCACCTCATATTATGCCTAATGTATTCCAGTTGGTTTTGCATTTGGAATATGATTGCGAGGAACAGGCCGAATGACTTTGAAGTAATCAAATTGCCACGAATTTTTCCAACCTGAGAAAGTTGAAGCACACGAGAGATTACGTTTTTCCTTCTTTTTTTTCTGGTATCGTTGGTCAAAAGCATATTTTAACCCAGCATAATGCCAAAGGAAATAGACATGATATCTAATTTGAATGAATGTATCCTGCCTGGCATGGCACTTTATATTGCGCGGAGGAATGACAAATTGCTGCAATTGACAGAAACAGATTCACAGTTAATTAAAAATGTAATTACATGCACTTAAGCCATTTAGAGTAAGATGAATGTGAAATCATTACGCATACTTTGAGAACCAGATGTTCGTTAAATCCTTTTATACGGACAACATAGCACAATAGATAGCACACACCGACCAGCATATGTATGCGTACAGTAAATTCAGAGGACTATTCTGTTCCACAATGTGCAATTAACTTAAGACTCTGAAATCACCAACTCCTGCTGTGTTAGCACATAAATGAGTGTGTCAGCTCTCCTGGCTTCACGCTAGCAATGTTCCTTTCAGTTTCTATTGTCAACAGCTAACTGGTCGTACCTCCTAGTTGCTGAAATGCAGGTATTATTGTGAATGTGACCTCATTATTTGTTGTCAGTAAGATACAAAGGCAATGTGTCCAGTCTTTGTTAGACTGGCACAGTGTCCTCGTGGCCTGTCCTAAGACATTTGAGCCTCTGCAGGAAGCTAATAATTAAGGGTATGTTTTTCCCTCCTTCAATTAGCACCTGCTGTTAAATTTCTAATGATGCATTAAAAAGGCCAGATTAGTCTGAACCCTGACCACTAAACGAACCTCTGCAGGGGTTACTGTGAAATTCACTATGCACTCTTCATTTCTCTAAAGTCAGAGCATAATTCATTTGATGAAGTTTGTGTATTTGCTTGAATCAAATATGACAAAAATATAACACCACAATAATCAGTGGTGGGAGTAAACTCATACTCAGTTAAAGGTATTTTTACTTCAGTCAGATACTAACTCAGGTAAAATCTAAAAACAAGTAGTAGAAGAACAAAAGGTCAATAATGAGGTTTTCAGGTTTGTTTTCTATTGGGAGTTAAAAAAGCAAAATGAAAAATGCCAATGAGATTTCTACATTATTATACTGACAAACATCTCCTCTTTGTGTTACAATGAAGTTTCTTATTCATTGGAATAGAAAATGCATTACTAGTTGCAGTTAGGTTACTAATGTCACTGTCATTTTTTTTCTGGTCAATTTGGTACCAAATTTGACATAAGTTCAGATATGCATTTACTCAACAAATCATTAAATTAAGAAATCTGTCTTCACTGACATTTAGAATTATAAATAAATCAAAATTATTTTTGGTTTATTTAGAGAGAAATGCAATATTAAGAAAAACTATATGTTAGAATCTTGTCATTAGTAATGAACTATATTTACAGGTAAAAAGCTGTTTTTTGACAAAACACAATGCTTTTAAATAGTGATGCAAGGGTCAGGGCTTTTTAATACTTGCACCCAGCTGACAACAAAGAAAACACTGCCCAGCCCACAAAAATATCAAAAGAACCTGAACCTGCATGCTACAACTTTTGGGCTGTATAGCAAGGACATCTATATCATATAGTAAGAGATAACAGTTTCAAAAAGGACAGATACTTATATTGACACCAAGGTTTTGTATAAGCTACCATAGGCTGCTATTGTTGCAATATTTAGTTTTTGTGCTGTTTGTCCAAAAGTTAGCACAATACACTGATTGCAAGGTAAAGCATATGGTACCTCAGGCTAAATATGTTTAGTTCAAGGGTACGAAGCGGTGTTGACTAGCAGCAAAACAAGTAACCACCCCAAGTAACCCTTATTCACATTGCTGAAGGACTTTGCAAAAATGGAAAAAAGTCTCAAGTGCAAAATAACTCATTCCAGGTCCCCCATTGCTAATGAACATGAGGTGAATAAGAAGAGAGGACCTGCTGCAATCATTCCAGTCCCAGATGTGTGTCTGGAGCCCACAGGCCACTGGAGAGTTATGTCTGACACGAGGGGGAGTTGCAAGGTACCAACACACCAAAAGCCAAGTGCAAGAAATATGAGGTCTACCTGTTTCACAACCGACAGAAACTGTTTTCCGAGGTTGCACAAAGAATGGGACATCAGTAGGCGAGGTCAAATACGGAAACATGGATTTTAAAATGACCCCTTTCACACCCACATGCATGGTGAAAGAAAGAAACACAACTAAAGCTTTGGCGTAATAATGAACATGTGGCCATCATTACAAAGTCAAAGTCTACTATTTCACAAACTAAAATGAAGTTTTCTGATTACGGCAGGTTTGGAGCTACATGTTGGAGCTTCCCTTGACTACTATGATTCTGCAGGGTGAGGATAAGGGCTGTTGTCAGTCTTCAAGTCTGTTGAATTCCAGCTTGGATCGCCATCCTTTCATCTGCGGGAGCATTTTCAATGTTTTGAAACATGGAGAGAGGAAGGTAGCAATTTTATGGGTGGGGTGATTATAAACTTCTCATTTAAGAGCTCTTCTGCAGGACTGCAGTCGTGTTGCATGTAGCCTGGATTCCCGCACTATGGCTCACAGCGGTGCCAGAACAGATTTGTCCATTTTATGATAGTAGTCACAGTCCACATCTTTAAAGAAGGACAAATCATCCCTAACTGTGTTGAGAACCTCCACCTGGATGCCCTTCATGTTCTGTTCCCACAAGATCTGCATCATTTCTCAAATTTTCTCTTATTTTATATTCTTGTATTGTCATTTCCTTTACAATTGTGTTTTAAATAATACTTTTATTTTGGAAATTAGGATGAATATTCTTAAAAACTAAGGCAAAGCTGTTCAGTTCAATATTTGCACCTATAAAAGACAAAACCTAATAGACCTAACAATTTTGTAATGGTCTCATTGTTTTTCCAGAACTGTATGTGAACAAAAGTATTGGGACACACCTCTTAATAATTGAATTCAGGCGGCCCTTTACTTCCAGTGAATCTTAATACTTTGGAATACCAACACCATGCTTCCGACTTTTTGGGCACAGTTTGGGGAAGGCCCTTTTCTATTCCAGCATGACTGTGTCTCGAAGCAAGGTCCATAAAGACATGGTTAGATGAGTTCAGTGTGGAAGAACATGAGCCGTTACTTCAACCCTATCTAAAACCTTTGGGATGAACTGGAACGGAGATTGTGATCCAGTCCAACATTAGTGTACCTCATAAATGCTCTACAGAATGAATGGGCACAAACTTCCACAGAAAATCTTGTGGAAAGCCTTCCAAGAAGAGTGGAAGCTGGTATAGCTCCAAAGGGAAGACCAGTATTATACAAATTATGCATTTGAAAACAATGTCCCTTGTCTTTATGGACCTTGCTTCCAGACACAGCCATGCTGGAATATAAAAGGGCCTTCCCCAAACTGTGCCCATGAAGTCGGAAGCATGGTGTTGGTATCAAACCCAGCGCCAGACACAGGTTTATGGACGGGCCTTGCATTGCTTTTTGGAGGAGGGGGGAGGCATACATTTTATAGGCTACTGTAGGTACAGTATAGCAGCTAGGTGTCATTCAAATAAACACACGTGATGCAGTGAGATACATCAAGAGCTGATTTTAGTTTTTTTTATTTAACAGAATTCAGTGTCTAGCCAGTATCTGTTTGCACACCAGTCACTGTTGAACGATCTATTTTTGCCTGAGAAATTGCATCTGGGAAAGTTTTCAGGGCTATTTGATTCGGCTCGTCAGCGCCCAGATCCTCCGAGCCTAGTTCAGCCGCCAGTGATCTCGGCCCCGCCCCCCCCCCCCGGCTAGCAGATACATGTAGTCTCGTAGCTGGAGATCGGTAACCTCTTGTGTTAGCTCGTCTATGACATTCTTCTCAAACCTATTTTGTTTGTCAAAGTAACGTCGTATTTCCATTTTCTTTGTAGGTGTAGGTTTCCTCATCTTTAGTTGATTTTCCTAAGTTCTGTCGCTAGTTTGTGATAGGTTGTGTTTGTTGTTACAGTACGAGCAGTTTCTGTTTAACCCGGATTATTTTGAATGAACAACAGACCATTTGAAATGATCACATTTTAGACGAAGCATTTTTTCTTTGTTATTATGAAATATTTTATTGGGAAAGAAAAACTATTATCCATATTAGCCTGCGATTATTAGTATTTTTTTAAAAACAATGTTGTAAACGTTTAGTGAGATGACAGACTCGCATTATCAGGGCGGGCCTAAGTGAGTCCGAGGGCGGGCACTGCACCCTAAAGCCAGCCCATGACGCCGGGCTTGGTTGGTATTCCAAAGTATTAAGATTCACTGGAAGTAAATGGGCACCTGAATTCAATAATTAACAGGTGTGCCCCAATACTTTTGTTCATATACAGCTCTGGAAAAAACATTCCAAGATTGTTCAGGTGGTGTAATGGTCATGCGTCCCAATACTTTTGTCCATTTAGTGTAGTTCTTAGATGTAGCTTTGACACAGGGACCTTGATCATTTACATGCTCTCACCTTGTATGTTATTGGCACTTATATATTATGTTGTCATGGAAATCATGTGAATCAACAGTATCTGGTCTTCTGTGACGAAAGAACATATCAGTACTATGATCTCATACTGAAGCTGTCTGTCCACATACTGGGTGTGATACCAGTTCTGTATTCCAGTGCTTTGTTGATAGACTGACAGAGACTAGACTTTTCTTTTTTTTTTTGGCCTACTCTTTTGCACTGTCACAGATGGTCTGCCTTTGAGGGCTGACAGAGTTCGCATCCATTGCCCCATAACATGCACCGACATTTATTAGCCCTTGTGCCACATGAGTAAACCCGGCACAATATCAAACGGGCGCAGGTCAGAGCAGCAGAACTCCTAAAACTAGCCCACAAGTTTAGATTTCGCTGCAAGTGACACCTTGTTCTTCATGAATGCTGACATCAAGGGCTGATTTGATTGAGCTTGAGCAGGCTTGCTTGGCTGTGGGGCAGTGGTCCCACGATATGAATGTCAATTCAGGTTTGCTGTACCTGATGTACTAGCTCTGATGAAGCTGGCCATGTTGTCAGTGGTAGCCTCATCTTTCTGACCAAAAACAATGGCCACTGTACGATCTAAACAAAAGCCATATATACCATTTAAGAAATGGACACAAAACATATATTTCAAAGCTGTCAGGTCACTGGGCTGTTCACACACTACTTGTAACTAAGAATCTTAGTTATTGTGGCTTGCAGACTACATGGTTGACCAGTAACACGGGGTCAATACAAGGTTATCCTGTCTGTCTGGTCTCCACACATTTTGTCATGAAAACATATGTGAGTCACACAGGAATTGACACAAAACCATGTAAAAGACAGGGATTTCTTTCTTCCAGAAAGCAAAGTCAGCAATAAATGCGTGATCCATGTTGCTTCTGCATTGATTTAGAGTGAAAAAAGAAAAGAATATAGGTGATAGAATGGACTGGGCTATGCCATGTTTGTTGATGTTCTGCACCTCCTCCCCTGGGTTTCAACCAGGTCACAACACCTTTCACACCAAAGGATTTGACATCTCCAGTAGACCCAGGTATTTAGCCTGCTTAATATTTATCTGTGAGGAGTCCCTGAGACGTCTCTGGATGCCTTTGAACAATTCACACATAGAGATAGAGGGCTGATTTCCGAGCCACAAGCAATTAGCCTGTGATCTGGGGCTTTTCTCGACAAGCTCTGAAAACTGTCGGCGAGTGGAAAAAATCAGGGCTAAAATCGTGTAGTGTGAACACAGCACTGGAAACTCAAAGGTGTGTGTATGTGTGTGCCAGGGCGAGGAGAGGAGAAGGTGGGAGGTGGACTTGTAATTGCAGACTTGCTCATTGCAAACAATTCAGAAAGCCTATAATGCAAAACCTATCAAATATCTGTGATAGTTTCTGTAAACTTAACTGAACCTGCCCAACCCGAGAGTTGCTCGTCCACATGCACATCACTACTGTGATGGCTTTATTCTAGGTGCAATAAACATTGGAGATTTGATGGCAGTCCCATTAATAAAACCAGATACTGATGTTGGATTATTAGTCACAAACATCACTCCAGCTCATCCCAGGTATCAGATAGAGCTCTGTTATTCCAGAGAAAGCAGTTCCACTGAGCCACAGCCTAGTGCTGGGACGCTTGACTTTGGGCCCAGTGACCTTAGGTTCATGTGATGCGGTTCCATCTCGTTATATTGGCAGTGTGTTCCTGTGGGGATTGAACAAGCTGTGTTTGTCCTATTGAATACCTGTGTCAGCAATGATTGCACTATAGGAAGATAAATTCCCTTTTTCAGCACCTATAGGCACAGCTCTATTTACAATCCATCATAAATATCAAAGCTTTTCAAAAGTTATACTGGATAATATTACGTTCTTAAAACCGTGTATATAAAATCACTTCTGCTATGCCATTCAGGCACTGCAGGCACTTCTCTAATCACTCAAAAATCAGTTCATGGCAGTAATGACTCTCATCAGGTATTTTAGTTCATTTAAGTTTGTTCATTTTCAGCAATTGGGAGATCATTTAAATATCAGGAACATTCGCAGTGAGTTTTCTACCGTGTTGTTAGGATGATGACACACACACACACACACACACACACACACACACACACACACACACACACACACACACACACACACACACA
>JBBPDE010000031.1:5662241-5679405 GCA_037974605.1 Nannopetersius ansorgii | reverse complement strand
AAATCATTTTCTGGAGGCAAATATCCCTGGAGTCAAATCGACCCCTGAGGGTGAAAAGTGTTAGTAAATTTGAGGAGTAATTCATGCATTTCCCCAGACATGACCAAAAATCAGTAAAAGTAATTCGAATTGTCCTCAAACCATTTCGCACATGTTTTCAAATGTGGTGGGCTTCACATTATATAAAAAACATGTTTCTTGAGCTTTCAGAAACATTATGGTTTGAACATTACGTTTTGAACTCAGACCCACATTATAAGTATCTTTGAAATGTTCTAAAAAAAAACAAAAAAACTTTTAAAGCTCCCAAAACATTTCACCAGGGTTTTATCTGAGGGGTGTCAGGCACTTATGTAACTTATTTAAAAAGGGAAATAAATCAGAATCGTTGACTATAATCTCTGCTATGCCACTTGATTAACCCGCTGTAGTCCCTTCACAGATGATGCTCTATCTCTCATCATTTGATTCACTTTCACTTTGTTTTTGTAGACTAGCAGAAAAAGAATCACTCCACCAACAGCCTTGGGGTTTTCAGGTTGTTTGCAAACTATTTTCCTGTTGACATTGTTCAAATATCTGACAGCACTTGCACTGCTGAGTAAAGATACACAAGCAAAGATACACAAACACACACACACACACCTACACACTGGTCATCTATCCCCATACACACTCAGCCTGTTTTGCTCACACATGTTAACGTTTATGAATAATAATAATAATAATAAAGTGAAAAATTACAAACATTAAAACCAACCTTTCAATAAATAATGCAAGTTTAACATTCTGCCAGGACCATGGTGCGACACAAGACTGGACCACATGGACTGTGAACAGGACTACATACAGTACAAAAACGAACACAAAGTGATCAATACAATAATAAAAGACCAGACATAATACACGACAGCTGACAATAAGCACTGAGTGTGAATAAATATACCATTGAACTCGATACTATGTTTAACGGTACAGTAATTAAAGGTGCAAAAGGCAAAGATTAGTTATAGCATAAGGAATAAATTGCCAAACTAACAAAACTACATATGTTTCAGAAGGAATAGTACGGCCTGACTTTTTGTTTGTTTTGTTATTTCGAGGAATAAAGTGTAAGTGTGAAAGCGCTCAGTTCAGGGTGTGAGAAGTACAGTTCCACACGTATTGGGAGATATGTTGCAATCGCAATAGGTAGCAGAATCGCTGCATTACAATACGATAAATGAACTAATGAGTTCATCTCACCCTTTTAACACACCCCCTTTTCTATTGCCAAGGTGATAATTAGCTCTACTCGGAGAATATCTTCCGATTAATACAATGTGTATCACAAAAACTTAAAATTTTACTAATTCGTTATCATACACTTTCTTCACTCTTACAAAATGATTTCTAAATAGCTGACCTGGACATGCTTTTGCAGAATGCAGGGTGTCTTTAAACTTTAAAAATAGGCTTTGCACGCTCAAACCTGTTTCACACTACAAACTAAAACACCTCGTTTACAGAAAGGTTCTTCAGGAAACGTGATTCTTCAGCAAATGTGGTTCTTCAATGGTATCGCTCCATAGAACCCTCACACCCTAGAAACCTCACACCCCAGAGTTTCATTACCTGGCAGGATGAATGACAATAACAACAAAGTGCACCGCTAGACTTGAACTAAACATGTTTGGTGAAATAGCCACAAGTGTAGAAAAGGTCGACTATTTCGGTGCACGTTCATCCACTTACAGAAGGAAACTAACTCTGTAATCACTAGCAGAATTGTAAAAGCTAAAATGTTGCGAATTCATACTGGGTTAAAATCATAGATGTCACTAGAAATCACTTAAAACTAGGTTTATTTTTATACCGTTTTTAATCTTCAGTATTATTTTTTAATTGTTGACTTGGACATGCTTTGGCATAATGCAGGGTGTCTTTAAACTTTAAAAATAGGCTTTGCACGCTCAAACCCGTTTCACACTACAAACTGAAACGCCTCGTTTACAGAAAGGTTCTTCAGGAAACCAAGTGTGGTTCTTCAATGGTGCCGCTCCAAAGAACCCTCGTTGGCACCTTTACATTTGAGAGAGTATGGTAATGATCACAGCTCATCAAAAAGACCCCAAAAGATGGGTATCTCTGACAGAGCGGAGTTACTGTATATTTCCCTTTGAATGTATTTGATGTGCCCACACTGCAGACAGCTGCAAAGCTCTGTCCCCATAGACGTTTTTTTTTCTTTTTTTTTTCCTTTTTCTCCACTGTCTCTCTTCAAGTCTCCACTGTCTGCCTGCCAGAAGCCTGTCACCACTACTGCTGCAACTCCATGACGCTGGGCTTAAAATAAATACATACTGTAGGATAGGAAAGAGGAGAAAATAAAAACAGATGCTGATTTCTCAAATATAATCATAGAATATGCGAGCTGCGTAAGCTCCATCCTTCTGAGAGCTCCATCAATGCACAAGTTGCACACATTTATCCCTCACGACACAAACTCTCTCACACACACACACATGCATACACACTCGTGTACACTGTCTGGCAACAAATGTAGCAGACAAGTGGATGAAAAATATTTCAGTTTTTTTTTTTCCTCCTCATGCGAGCAATCAATGCAAGAGCGGTGCCAGGGGCACTTACCGAGAGATGTTGAAGAATTTCAGCAGCAGAGAGTGAAATGGCTTTTTACAGGACCACAGTAACAACAGGAACTAATAGGCAGCCCCCAAAACCTCAGTTACTAAGAATGTGACATAAAACATGCATTTTTGTTGTTTTTGTGTCGTATTTTTTTGTTCTGTTTGTATTATCTTAAAGACCTTATAAAGTTAAAGGACTACTTGAGTCGGATTAGTTTAACCAGAGGAAATCCTCTAATGTTGTTTTGTCTAATGTTGTCTAAGGCAGTGGTCCCCAACCTTTATTTGGTCACGGTCCCAGCCTTTAAAGAGTGGCAGATAAATATACGTATATTATACAAATAAATGATATGCATAAAAATGGGGATATTTTAAAAACATAATAATGGGGTATCTTTAAAATATAATAATAAAGGTAAATCCAGTGTGTACTCGCAGCTTTATTAACAGCATTTTCATAACAACAAGTCGACAACAACAGAACACGGGTAACATCCACGTTTTTTTTCTGTGCAGCCCGCGGACCGGTACCACATGACACAGGGCCCGGCACCGGTCCCTGGCCTGGGGGTTGGGGACCACTGGTCTAAGGGATTTTGACTGTGTACAGGATAAAGAATCTGTGTAATGTCCCCAAATTACTGCTCAGATTGAAACCTCACACCCCAGAGTTTCATTACCTGGCAGGATTAACGACAATAACAACAAAGTGCACCGTTTGGTGAAATAGCCACAGCGCAGAAAAGGTCGACTATTTCGGTGCGCGTTCATCCAGTTACAGAAGGAAACTAACTCTGTAATCACTAGCAGAACTGTAAAAATTATGGATGTTGCAAACTCATACTGGGTTAGAATCATAGATGTCACTAGAAATCCCTGAAAACTCTAGGCTTATTATTATTCAGTTTTTAATCTTTAGTCTTATTATTCAGTAACTGTTGCATTTTTTAGTATCTTCTATGAAACTAGTACATAGATTTTATGTTACGAGAAAGAGGAAGAGTGTCCTTGCTTAAACATTAACTTTCAGGGCAACAACAGGTAAAGTTAATCCTGCTCCGACGGGGCTTCTTTCGCATTGCCATTAGTTGTGGTTCTAAATTGTGCCTCGAAAAATGTATACAATAAAAACCAAAAATGCTAAAATAACAGATAATAGGAAGAAGATTTGGTGAGGCGGCGTGGTGCAACCCCCGGCCAGCCGTAACAATGCTAAGACTGCTGTTTGATGTTTTTTTCCTCTTGTTTGGCTTCTAGGCCGAGGACAACAGGGGAAGCTGGAGGAAGCAGCGCTGTACCTGCCTTATAAATAAAGGATATTCGAATCTTTCCCTTTCTCTCTGTATTTCAGACACAACACCACACCTTGCCTGGACTCAATTACTACCTGATGCCTTTCAAAAACAGAGCTCAAATATAGTTAGTATTGATGCGCCTAAGCACCCGCGCTGAAAGCCCTAACCTCAAATGGTCCTCTATTTTGTTCTTAGGACATGTCAATGGTGATGGAGGGCACACATTATCTAGCTTGGCGTGTGTTTTCATAAGTCTTTATAGTGATTGCTCATCAGCAGCGAGTTGTAGAGCAGCCAAGGTGTGTACTTTGAGAAGCAGAAACATTATATAAATATGGCATGAAAAATCAATAGATGAGCGATCTCCAAAGGAGCGAACGCAGCGGGTTCCAGGAAAAGACAAACAGCCGCGATGCAGCGAGCTCCAAATGCCAGGACATCCAGGGAGTGAGAAGAATTGGAAATAGCCACAGGGCTGCGCTCAATAGACTGCCCAAAACCTATTGACTCCACAGCCCTGAATTTTTTGCGTCTCGCCTGAGGTAACCACTATCAAATCTTAACGAGGTACGCGGCGGATTTGTGTACATATATCCAGACCTAACGCAGGCCTAGCCATTAGTTCTACTGTGGCCCAGGGATTCTAGAGGTGGAGGCTGGAGGTGTCATCCAGTCTGGGCTTATTTTTTCCTTTCTCTCATAACCCTCTGTCTGTCACATTTCATGGTTGGCATCTCTTACAGCTGTAATGTCAGGACCCATTAGTGTGGCGTGCTGATGGCACGGAAAAGACAGAAACTCCACAGACCAAATGTCAGAGACTTTTGTCATCGTGTTGCATGGCCAGACTTCTGGCTCAGTGTCGCTGTTTGTTGTCAGAGCCCATTCTGTGGCTTCTCTCCCCAGTCTGCTCAACAAAATTCAGGGCTGATACTGATACTATATGTATGTTAATGTTGTCTCCTGTAGTTCAGCAACCCAAGACAATATGCTCACACAATAACTGTCTACAGGCATGGGGAAGCAGGTTAGGAATCTGGACAGGCGGCTGTTTTTTTCCCATTGCATTCATTATTCCTCGGGATTTGTAGTCGTGGCAGAGCTAAGATTAGTTAGCCACTGGTCAGTGTGAGGGGCTGAGAGAGCACTCCAGTCCGTAATATTCAAGGTGATCCTTTCATAATTCTCACTTTCCAGACCCTCTGCTTCCCACTCTAATATTTGATAATTAGGTGAACCCATCAGGTAGACAATTTCATTTTCAATTAAAACTCCTCTCCCCTCGTGACCTTGAGAATAACAGGGGAATGCTCTATATAGACCAGTGCTTAGCATGGACATTGCCAGTGCCATTTAAAAATACATTTTAATTTAAGCCGGACCCCTCAGCATCAGATCTTAATGCACGTTCACCTTCATGGAGACTGCAGGGGTATGGTGAGGTACACAGAGAGAAATGTTAATGTAATTATTGAAACTGACCCAATTAACCTCACAGATATGACTGGACACCGTCTGAATGACATATTTGTGGCCTCATATTGTAGCATGGTTTTCGCAAACACTGCTTGTAAATTTGCAAGACTCTCGGGACTAAAGTTATTGTTTGCCAAAGAGTTAGTAAAATACAGCACGTCTAATAATTTGCACATGCTTATGTAGTTTACACTAAGAAACTGGGCAAAAGTGGAGACTTTTTAGTTTTTTTGTAGCTATTTTCACCAGTTTTTATAGACAATGGTATGTCATATCATGCCAGTAACCATTTAAGCAAGTTTACTACTAGCTAACTATGATGGCCTATGTTTGGGATAAGAGTCAACGGATCACTTCAAAATGCAAAAAATTCATTAAGTGACACAATTCATTGGTTTCAATCCACTTCATTGTTGGACATCATTCATAATGCACTGACACTGATATGAGAATGTAACAAAAAATAGCCCATCTATATAGGCCTATTACAATAAACATCACTTGACATAACACTGGCCAGGGTCAAATGACATGAAAATGGCTGGCCTCGTTGGAATAAGCCTTTTTAGGTTTATGTTGGTTTATGTTACACAGGTGACATGTAGCTAGCCTTATGACCACCGCCCTTCAGTAAAGTGTTGCCAAAAATTCTAAAGCCACTTACTACTCTTGGCTATAATACATTGATTTGAACTGGAGACTCATGTTACTTTGTGCAAGTATGAATTCCCTGGCTTGCTTCTTACTGGAACGTACATTATTGGGAACTTCAGTAGAAAACACTGCTTGCTGTTGGCTCAGAGCAGACCAGTGAGACCACTTTGTTTTTTGTTTTGGCCCTACAACCCATGAGGAACTGCATCCAGTGCATAAGAGTACCCCACCCTGGGATCTTTCTATTCCACTTGTAGCCACAGGGGCCTTGAGAACTCAATAGGCCGTGTTCTCATTATGAGGGGAGTACAGCAGGGTCCTCGTTATCGTTAACAAAACGTATTAGCCAATCAAGTGTCTAGTGATCATTTGGTTAACTCAGTTGATTAACATTCTCCATCATCGCACACTGATGTCGGCTGGTACAGTCACGTAGTTGTTGGTTTGGAAAAGTGCAAATGTGGTTGGCAGGCTAAATATAAACAGAGATGTTAGACACACAATAGACACCACAATTGCTGGAAGATTAAATATAGCAACCATTTGAGATCACTAGATAAAACTAAATAAGCAAACTCTCAGTGTCATCACGAATGCCACCAACTCCAGCACCATTGTCTTGTATTTCTCCGCCTGAAACTCAATCAGCTCTCACTCCTGAGAAAATCCAGCCCCCACCCCAAAAAAAAGAGACACGCATCTTTGTTTCATCCCGAGAACAAAGCCATACACAAACACGGCGTATTATTTCACTCCCGTACCAGGAGCGGCGGTCTAATATTTTCTCTAATATAAATAAAGTTGGGAGTAATGCTGCAAATTGCTAATATAAAAATGCTGTGCAATCAAAGTGGCCTCCGACAGAGGTGCCAATCAGATGAATGTTTATTCAGCCAGCCGCTGCTTTTCATTTTGAAAATCAGCAGAGATGCTGCAGTGAATCATCAGTCAATAGCTCTGAGCTGATAGAGAAAAGAATAGAAAAAAAAAAAAAAGTTGATTTGCACCGATTCTTCTCAGCTACCCTGTGTGGAATGCGCTCTGAACTAGAGCTTGGGCTACATCCAAATATATCTGCCCTCTAAATAAATAAATAATTAAATAAATAAACAATAATAATAAAAAAAAATACAGCCCACCTACATACGGAGAAAAGAACTATATATTTATTTATTTCTCAGGAATGCAATGAAAAAACACTATAGACAGAGACAGGCCTGGATGAAGATAAAGTCCTTTTTTTAGTTTCAGAAGTTGGTTTGGAGGTGCGCAGAGGAGTCCTGAGATATGAAAATAGTTTTGCCAACTGTAGTACGACAACATCATAAAAGTGTTCTCCTTCTTCGGTGATTGGATTGGGCAGATAGGACAAATGGCAAAGGGAGTATTATCTAAATGCAGTAATTGACAATCTGAAAATCCTTACTTTACCCACCTTCAATCGATGCGGCTCTCGCAGATAAGAGTCTTCATTTTCGATCCCTCAGTTTAGCAATAACATGAAATGATGCGCTCGCAAACTGATTGTGACATTAATTTCTCCCAGCCTTTCTCCCCGGTCACTGCCTGCCCCTGAATCTGCACTAGAACATTGCATTACGTAGTCTGTCTGTGTCCCTACCAGAATAATATCATTCTTTTTTATTTTACTGTATAGCTGTATAGCCGAGTGTAGCTAAAATGCATAATCAAATACATCGGCCATTAAAAGCCGGGGCCGTCCCCGGCACGCTTGTTCCTGCCTTCTTCGCTGTTTATGTGAAACTCGAGATGAATTCATTGAGTTTGACATTTTTACTTCTTTCTACTTATTCTCCCTTCCATCGTGACATTGTCAGCATCTTAAACCTGCAATGGCTGGTTCATGACCAGAATAATGGAGTGTGATCACTAGCTGCACGTATAAATGATCATTTTCGGCAGAAACGTGTTAATGTGAATTCATGGGAGGCAGAGCCGGGGTAGAGTCATAATAGGCATTCGCAACCCACAGAAATGTCAAGCACAGAGAGGACAGTTATGACAAAACACAGATTTCCTGCCGAAGCATAATACAGGCCCTGTGTGTCCTGCCTTATTTTAATAAACGGAAATGTCTCGGCTCAGACGGCCAGGAAATAAACTATCACTGTCCAGCAGGGAAATGTCAAGGACAACAATTACACGTTTAAAAAATGAAAAACTTCTGATGGCTGGACTGAATGGAGGCATCTTTTCACATGTGTTCATCCAGATCCATCTGTCTAATTACCGCTGTCCGCCTTCGAGTTCTCGCTAAATGCTCTCATCCTTTCTTTATTTTCTCCTCTTATTCATTAACTTGTGGGCAGGCGTTCATCCTGACACTCTTCCGCGTGACTTGTGTAGGTTGGCGAACGCCTATCCATCTCTCTGGCAAGCTGCAAAGTAATTTACTAATTTGCTTGTGGGTGACCTGGGTCATTTTTATTTATGATCCATTAGTGAAATATATTCAGACATCAAACCCCACGTTAAGAGAATGATGGAGAATTATGTGACGGAGAAAGCCCGCCCTCCACCCGGACGCTTTCCTGAAGGAGGAAGAGGCGGTGACAGGCACCCTTTAAAACTAAATGCGGACACCGAATAATTTTACACCGGCCCGGGTGGCAGGGGCAGGTGGGGAGAAGATCTTGTGAAAGGTCTCATTTATAAACTGGACTGCTTTTCATACAAGGCACAGTAGTGTAGGACAATTACCATTTATAGTGGTTGCACCCCCTTTTGCGGCATCCCCCCCTCCCCTTGCCTTTTATATGAAAAATACTGTACATTCTGCCATTACCTAACATATTGAGTGAGGCCACAATGGGAATGTGCGGCGGGTGAGTGCGTGCGGAGGGGAAAGTATGTGTGTGTGTGTGGGGGTGTGGGGGGTGGGGGGGGTTGGGGGGTATTGAACTTTGTAAATGGGCACAGATTGCTCCAATGCCTCAACTGTCAACTCCTTATAAAATGAGAGCAAAGTAAAACAAAGTCATTAAAAAATGCTCCAACGAGAGTTTCATCTTCATTTATATCGAAAGCTGCAGCTCGTCTTTTAAGCAATGGCCAGAGCTCATGGTTTACGCCGTGTTCTCGTGCTCCTCCCTGATTTATGGAACATCTGCGATGTCATCGATCACCCCATTTAACGAACTAAAACAAAATTGACTCTTGTGGTGAGAAGAAGATGAGCAGTGAAAAAAATCCCTGAAATCTCAGAAGCAACCTTTGGTCAGAGGGTCATGAGAAGACAGGGATGAACCTCTCTACTCTCTACTCGCTGCTCACTCAGCCTTTTCTACACGTTTCAGAAAAGGAAGCCCAAGATGGCTAAAAGCTTCAACAGCGAGAGGCAGGAACACTTACAGTATTATTAATTTTTTCCGAATATTTTAGCAGCATGTCTGTCTCCCTTTGAGAACTAAAGAAGCCTCTGAAGTGGATAATTCTCCTTCCAGTGTGAGAAAATGTTCTGCCTCCTCATGTCAATACAACTTCTCGCGAGGTGTGCCTTGCTGTCTGCACAGCTGTGATAAGTGTCTTATTCCGAATGAATAGTAATTCACCACAGCAGTGTGTGTACACCCGTTTACTCCATATTGTAAATTAATTCATGTCCTCCTCAATTTGCCTTTGATGTTTTTTTTTTTTCTTCCCTCTTCCTCCCTCCGTTTTAGAGAATTCAAAATGTGGCAAACAATGGATGGGGGTGCTGCCTGCGGATTTGTGGACAGAACATCAATTAATGAATTAAAGTAAATAAATAAAAAGTGTCCCTTAGAAATGAAAGGGAATGTGTTCCGCCGGAAGAAGAAAGAGAATATGGAGTAAAAATTCCGGGAATGGCTTCTAAATTTAATCACTGCGCTATCTACATTTCTTTAAGATGCATTTTTTTCCCCTCCTTAGACTCTAAGTGGAGGAGTTAAGAACTTCTGCAAGGCCAGTGCAATGCTGTTGGCACAACTAGGGTAGAAACACACTCCTCCCTGTAGTCTGTGAAAGGCGAGTGCGTGTGTGCAGGCACTGTGGCTGGAGCTCTTTGATCAGATGGATCTGCTCCTCCTGCTGGGCCCTTCCATCCGGGTTCCTCAGTTTGATCAATGAAGATGAGTTTCTCCACCTAATGGAATCCGTGCTGGATCATGGGTTTGTCGATGACCGCCATGAAAGGTCAAGCCATAAAGAGCCTGTTATTTATTTATTTATTTATTTATTGGAACCAACACGCACTGTAATGAGTTTACATTACCTTACATGACGCCCGACACGAGCCACTCCATGAAAAGTTATGCTTTCACTTTTAATTAGGTCAATAGCTTAATACAGCCTGAGAGGAGCCCGGGTTAGAAAATCGCTAGGCTAATTTACCTTGACCCATGAACTAATCAAGTCATTAACACCTGTGTCAAAATATAGTCTGGCTCTGGCAACATGGGGCTGATTTTTCTAACAGAATGAACACAGGGTCAGTCAATAGAGAAATGTGCAAGAATATAATTGCGCAGTTATGTTTATCTCCATATTTTCTCCCCCCATTTCGCCTCTCTGCCCATTTGCTTGCAGGGCAGGCCTTTGAAAAGCAATTAAATGCTGCGTTAGAGTGCACAAGTCCTACTTAAATGGAAAATCACTTATTTCGTCTGTCCAATTTTTATTTTTCCCGTATGTTTAAAGATGGCTAATGTCGGTTGCCACATCTTAGTCAGTGAGGCTTCCATAAGCGATTAGAGCTCTACGACCAAATCAAATTTACAGTCTCTTACCAGCAACTTCGATGGGCATAATTCAAGAAAAAATGTAGGCGTTCGCAGACTCGGGCCTGTAAATATTACCCCACCCTCTCGGCTCAGAACTAATAGGGCTGCGAGTGCCGGCTTGCGCGATTCATAGCTTTTTCGATTCTTCTGTCATTAATATTTGAATGCCGTATGAAAGAAATATTACGACACGCAGGAAACAAAAGGGAACAATCTCTCTTTCTCCCCAGCAGAGCGGCATACAAGGTTTGTATCCAGCAGCACGACTACACGGTGTTAGAGCGGCGGAACGTCATGGCGAATTTTCCGCACGCCCTTGCTTTCTGCTATCTGATGCAATGCTTATCCATCACAGTAAGACGCCCCCCCGCCCCCATTCCTGTGCTAGCAACACCTGGCACATGGTGGAAAGGATCATTCTGCACTTCTAAGAAAAGTCTCAAGCCGTGAAGGAACCGATGGCGCTCCGCACTTCTGTGAAGCCGTCCATCCGACATTTCCAGCAGTGCGTCTTCATATCCTATATGACCTTTCGGTGCACTGTATCTTCTCGATGGTTCCAATTCTTTGAAAAGGCAGTGCGGTTCAGGCTGTAATAGGGTCCCACTTGTGCAAAAGCATGCGTGGTGGTTGGAGGGAAGGCATACTGCAAAGGGTCTTAATGCAAGATAGCCGCTTATCTCAGGCTTAGAGAATGAAACCCGGCCGTGAAGGCGCCGTCTGCAGGGACGCTGTACAACAGACGAAACCATATTCCCCTGATCAATGGGCAGATGACTCATTGTACAGTAAACACGAATCATTCTTTATCGGAGCGGCCTTCAGACGGGATCACTGGAGCTACTGTTCAGCACAGACACTGTAGCTCAGCTGCACTGAATTGATGCAGTGCCTAGAGAGGACAAGCACAAAGTTCGCCTGAAGTTTATGAAGCACATTTCTTGATTTTCTCAGTGGCCAGTAGAGGGCAGGTGATGTCTTTTTTTTTTCCTTCTTCCTTTCTCTCTTTTTTTTTTTAGGAAAAAGCAGCAGTTTCCTCACAGCTCGATGCCTCATTGAATATTTACAACAAACGCACCCCAACCAGCATTGTCAGTACTGTATTTACCGAAAAAAATAAATAAATAAAACACCCTCCAGCGCTTTGGACGTTGCTGTGCATCTGAAATTATACCTCCTCTCGCCTGGCCTGTAACCGAGGAACACAAGCAAAAGGCTCACAAATCCTGCACCCACTTTAACCCTTTATTATCCAAGAACTTGCCTTACTTTCATAACTGAAAACCTTACATATAAGTTCATGCTGAGCAATTAAGAAGCTTCTAATGATAAGCTTTAAGATTAATAGGTGGAAAATGGGCTGCACTATAAATTGTACTTGCGTTGGAACTATGTTGCTATGTCTTGTAATTGCTATATACTTTGCAGTGCAAATATCACAAAGGTGGGTTAATAATAGGACATGGATAAAGACGGGTATGCCAATATCATAATTGCATTAGTTTGACAATATTTTAATTGGACCATATGAACAACCTGAATCGTCAAAACTCTCACGGATTGTTGCAAATTGTAGGCTTTTGTGATGCCCGTTTAGCAAAGATCCATAGCACAGTCACAAAGACCCCTTTCTTCTCTACCTTAATCATTGATTCTGAGACTTTGCTGTTGTCCCCTTTTAACTAGTTAACTCCTGCCCTCAGAGTAGTTACATTGTGAGCATGTCCATGCTGGGCATAGTACAAGATATCATTAAAAAGATTATGTGTACCACTGTTTCCTATCACTATATAAAAGATGCTCTATGCTTCCTTTATTGTTGGTTGTACAGGAATGGTTCCTGAGCATCCCCACCTTATTATGAGTAGTTTTGTGATGTATTCGTATTCAGCTCCAGTTCTAAACTAGTGAAGCAACAGTTGGACATCAGTTATGTGTGGTGTAATTATCTGCATTTTGTATGAGGAAATTGTATAAATCCTATATTTGTTCAAATTACAATCCTTTGGAAGTTCCTTAGGAAAATAATATGTGACCAATCTGCCGTAATGAGTGGGAAGTCGGCATTCTATTTATTTAGATGTTGAAAAACATCAAAAATATTGATTTTTCTTTTTTGGTCTTCAAAATTAATCTCCCAAAGTTTCATCATGGAAATAATTGTGAAAATGCACTTAAACGACTATTTAAGTTGAGATTCAGCTCTCAAATCTTACAAAACTATGAATTCTTTGATAAGCATTTCATAAATATTTTGAAATGATTGAAGCTTCAGTCTGATTTAATGTATTTTTCTAAGCATCTAAATGCCTGTAGTAAAATGTCGTTGCTGAATACTGGGTGCATCTCTTTGGATGCTATGGATTGTTAAAGATATCAACAAAAAACGACAAAAACTTTAAATGCGATTTTCTTGGTTTTTCAGTTGGAAAATGGTGCTGAGATACATAATTCAAACGATTGTAACTTGACAACCGTTTAAGATACAGCTTTGACCAATATACCATTTTGAAGCTTATTTTTTTATCTTTTCATCTTTTCAATGATAACAAAACCTCAACTTTGAATTTTGTGTCACTGTGACTCATTTTGCCAGATCAGGTTTATTGATTCCTCTACAGTGGTTCTTCAAACTCTTTTGCTACCTATACAGTTAAAAGAGAGCAATTTAACAGGTGTTTCATAGAATGTATTTATCAGCTTCCGATTTGACTTTGCTGAAAAAAAAACAAGGTAACAAACAGATGCACGGAGTACAGACCTTGCCCGAGTCCCTTTCACTCACAGAGACAGAAAGGCTAACAAAAAGAGGACAGGGTGGCGAAGGACGCAGTGTCACTAACAGGTGTGATAAAGGTGCCGTGAAGCTCTGAGGTTGTAAGACACCTGTTTAAAGTGGATTCCAGGCTACAGTAAACAGGCCTCTGTGCGTTTGTGTGTGTTTGCATGCTTGTGTATGTGTGTGTGTGTGTGTGTGTGTGTGTGTGTGTGTGTGTGTTTGTGAGTGTGTGTCCTCACGGCCTGACTCTGTTGCGCTCCAGCGCTGGACGTGACAGCGTGGCCCACGGACGGACCTGGATTAACGACTTGTGACAGTCTCACCAGCCAGAATATGAAGTGACATCTTGCTGCCATTATGTAAGTGGAAACAGCTGTTATTTCTGGAGAGGCTATGGCTGGTTAAGGTCCTCAACAGAGAGGGAACGAATTTCGGCCAATCCGTCTTCCGAAGCGTGCAAAAAAAGAAAAAAAACATAGGAAAGGAAAAAAAAAAAAGGAAAATGTCCCGGCTAAAAACAGAACCATACATATTGCAGAGCATCCATTTGAATGGGGCTGATACAGTCTGTTTACTGCATTTGGAGGAATTCTCTAGCAGTACATTGGTATTTTCGTTTAAACAATGCGGCCAGAGCGAGGGAAAAGATGTCTCGTAATCAGGCACGCACCGGCTATCAAAATGTGTTTTCTTGTGCTGACTGCTGTGTAATTGTGACAAAATTAATTGTGTTTCTAAAGGATTTTGTAAATGCAAGGATGCAAGATTATACCGGTGTACGGAGAGATGGCCTGGCTGTAATTAGACACACCATATTTTCTCGCCATTCATGCACAACAACGGCCTTGATGCATAACAATCAGAAGAAGATGCTCTATTGTGATGCTTCCCTGCTTTGACGGTTAATGTAAACACTGTAACAAAACACCTTGTTGGGAAGGGAGACAATGGGACTACTTTGCATGTATCTGCTGGTAATGTGTAGTACAAGCACTTTATGCCTATTGTATGTGGGTCATTCATGTGAGGAGGAATGTGAGCCTATGAGAAGAGTCGCAGACTCCTATTTTTAGGGAGGGATGAAAAACAAAGTACTGTAATGATTGTGCACCATTCAAGCCACTTTCTGTTCTTCTCGAATGCTGTTCAGAAGAACAAGTGGGTTTTCTCTTTGGCCCATTGAGGATGTAAAGCTCTACAAAGCAATCTACTGCAGAGACAGGCTATCAGAGAGATGGTGGGACTGTAGCAATGGAGAAAAGGATCAAGTAAACACATATGCACTTGCATGAATGCCTACAAACTATAGAACAGACGACATGATAATACTGCAGTCTTTGTCAGAAACAATGTACTTCATGATAATTGCTTTTTTCTGAAGTTTTTTAAACAAATTAGACTAGATACAATAACCCAAGCTGAAATTTAACAATTTACATCGATCAGCTACAGAATTAAAATTGCTGACAGAAATGAATAATATTGATGGTCTTGTTATAGTGGCACCTGTCAAGGGGTGGGATATATTAGGCAGAAAGTGAACAGTCAGATTTTGGAGAAAAAGTGGACGAGTTTAAGGATCCGAGTGACCGTGATGGTTATTTGACTGGATCTGAGCATCTCCAAAATGGCAGGTCTGGTGGGGTTTGCCTGGTATACAGTGGTTAGTGCCAATCAAAAGTGATCCAGGGAACGGGCAACTGGTGAACCTGTGACAAGTTCATAGATGCCCAAGGCTCACTGATGCGTGGTTGGAGAGAAGGCTTGCTCTTCTGATTTCATAGAAGAACACAAATGAAAGAATACATTGCTGGCTATGACAGAAAGGTGGGGCTGCTTAGCTGGAACTGGTCAGAGTGCCCATGCTAACCAAAATGCACCTACAATGGGTGCATTAACATAAAAAACACTGAGCAATGAAAAAATATGGCCTGGTCAGATGAATCATCAGCCGTCTCCAACCTTTTTTGCACCACGGACCAGTTTCAAGTACAACAATATTTTCACCCACCAGTTACAACTAAAATGAATTTTTGATGTAAAGTTTCACGTGTGTTACAGACATGAATGTTTTTTCACACACTGATCAATAAAATATATTTTATTCTGTATTTCTGTGTGATACCAGTCCATGGCCTGGTGGTTGGGAGACCTCTGATTCACATCATGTGAACGGATGGTTGCATGTTCGCCGTTTAAGGGAAGAGAAGCCAAGCCAGTGGAGTCAGTGTAACACTCTGCTGTAAACCTTGGGTCCTGACATTTATGTGGCTGTTACTTTGACACGTACCACTAAACACTGTACAGCCCAGGCACACCCCTTCATGACAATGGGATTCCCTAACGGCAGTGGCCTCCATACAGCCAAGGTAATACCGTACTGCAAAAAACAGACCAACACAGAGTTCAAGGTGTTGACACGACCTCCTAATTCCTCAGATCTCAATTCGCTCAAACATCTGTGGGATATGATGGATATAGTAGTCCAATCCATGGAGGTTCCACCTTGTAACAGGCAAGATTTTAATGACTTGCTGTCAGCGTCTTGATGCCAGATGCCACATCACACCTTCAGCAGTCTGAGTCCATGCCTTGAAGGCTCAGAGCTGTTTTGGTGGCATTAGAGGAAACTACACAGGTGGTCATTCTGCACTTCTACAAAATAATTCTGTATAAGACATATTCTAGAATGATTTACAAAGCCCATGCCATTTGACCTCATATTGTAGAAGCAACACTTTAATTTCTACAGGGTTTTTTAAATACTTTCATAAAGTCGACTGTCTTTTTTTGTGTGAAACTTTCATAATTAAAAGACCAACAGAAATAGTCCAGGTCTAACTTTTGCTGTGATTTTTATTATACATTTTGAATGTTTTCTCCTGAAAAGTTACTATTTTAGAGGTATGAAGATTTGCTCCAGCAACAATCGAATAAGTGCTTCATACTAATGATTAGCATCAGGCACCTTTTTCATCTTTGCCATTTACACCCACAGATCAGTGTAGTGTTCACAGTGCTTTGTCTACTGCAACAAATGTCTTCAGAGCACCGGACACTGGAGCTCAAAAGTAGACACCTGACGACCCTAGTATGACCCATGTAGACATAGAAGTATAGCTTTCGATGTAGAATCTCTTTTTAAATGAAGTGAGAAAAATAAACATGTTGAATGATCTATCGCTCACAGTAGCGGCAGTAGCGCTGGTACAGTGCAGGCGGCAGTCTGTGAGAGGCAACAAGCTGGCAGTATCTAACACCGTCACAGCAAGTCTGCTTACTTCAACTCACCTTCAAACATCCTTGACAGTCTTGAACATTACAAAAGTGAAGCTGGCTCAGTTTGCTAAAAAAATAAAAAGAGCATGAAAGGTGCTGACGGACAGCATTTAGCGTTTTTTTCTGTATGTGCAGGGACATAAAGACATGATGGAAAGCATTTAAACCACAGATTCCCTCTGTTTAAGCCATAGCTGTTTAAAAGTGATATGTATACACACACACACACACACACACACACACACACACACACACACACACACACACACACACACACACACACAC
>JBBPDE010000031.1:5629638-5646086 GCA_037974605.1 Nannopetersius ansorgii | reverse complement strand
CATTAATGATCACAAGATTATGAACCTTAATGGGTTTTGGTGATGATATGAGCTTTCCTGTAGCGCCACCATCAGGTTAAACTCTCAGTTTTAGAGTTAGTGTATCTTACAGATCTTTCATCCAAAGCTTTTCTAATTTGGGGGCACATTCATGACTCTCACAGAATGAACCAGAATGATTGATGCTGGTGACCCCGCCCCCTTTCCCTCTCATAAACAAAACAAAGGCAACTATTTAATTTTGAGTGATAAACATTGAAAGGGGTCAATTTGACCCCAAGGAGAATAGGAGGGTTAAGCAGCAGCTTAAAACAGCATTGTAGTTTTATCAAGAAGAAACAGAACGCAGTTTATGACGTTTAAAATAATCTTGGATTGCATTTATGAATTTTTCCAATGTCTATAGACACTACTTTATATAACCTGTAATCATAAAGGTTCAAAAAATCTTTTTTTTGCAGGTACTGCGGTACTCATGTGATTCACTCTCACTTTCACTTTAGGTTTTTAGACCAGTTGAAAGTGAAGCACCATTCAACATGAGGTGTTTCTGCCTTTCAGTAGGATAACATACACAGCAATATCATGGTTGATGCTCACAGGTTTACAGCTTCAAATAAAAAATAATAAATATGATTTTTTCGCAGTATGTAGCACCGTTGCATCTCCAGGATTAGGGGTTTGAATCCGGTCCTTGTGTGTGTGGAGTTTGTATGTTCTCCTCGTGGTGGCGTATGGTTTCCTCTGGGGTCTCTGTTTCTCTCACAGCTCTAAGACATGGGTGTCGGGTGAACTGGGGATTCTAAACTGATAGGTGTGAGTGTGTGAGTGAATGGTGTGTGTGCTGCGGTGGGCTACCTTGCGCTCTTAGTCTCCGAGATAGGCTCCGGGTACCCATGACCATAGTAAGGATTATGCGGTTACAGAAAACAAATGAATGAATGAATGAATGAATGAATGAATGAATGAATGAATATGACCTTTCAAAAAATATACCACCGCACATATGTAAGGTCTCTTCGACCATTTACTGGGTTTTTGCTTTAGTGACTCAATGTCAGCAGTGAAGGTTTAGTAGAACAAATATGCAAGAATAACCAACGTAATGTATCCTTTTATGTAATAGGAATGTAAAGCTTTTAGAGCCCTGCGGGAAACATGAAGCTGTGGTGGCGATATGCTAAACAGCACCGTGTCGTTAGGTTTCTAAAGGCATAGAAGTTCATCACCCAGACTCTCGTGGGTTTCACTGTGATGCCGTAACACTAATAAATGACTCATTTGTGGAAATTAAATTGAAAGTCAAATAAAATTGAATCAAGCACATGTTGCGTAGAATTCGGCCGACGGGACATTTTTTGCATTATTTTCTGCTTAACGTTCAACACTTTTCAATTATAGTATTACATAGATTATAATTAGCATACATTAAGGTGCTCGTGAAGCGCCAAGCGATAAACACCATCAAATAGGATTGGAGATGGTAAAATTAATAAAACGATTGCAATTACAGCATTAAGTGAACGAATTTAGAGCCGAATCAGCAGAGGCGTGAAGAAACGATACAAAGTACGATGTCTTACGGAGGGTGAGGAGGACACACACATGCACAAATGCGTAATGAGAGTGATACTGAGGAGCTGCAGCTAGGGAAAGATTCCGCAGCGTTTGCATGACTAAAGGGGGAAAAGGAAAACCTGTTAAAGAGGAGACTGCGGCAAGCCATCTCGCATGATTTTAGTAAATGCTTTAATTTGATATAAATCATCTTAGGGCTAGATGGGGAAATATCTCATTTACAAATTGTGTCCTCGTTTGTTAGTGGCACGGCACCTCAATTACCCGCCAAGCAGCTTTTTATTTATTCATGCGCACAAAGTCATGTATTCATGAGGATTAAGCAGCTACTCTCACAGAGAGTGGCAGCCACAGACAGCATATTTTACCAGAAGGGGAAAATCTGACACAGATTAAACTCTAAGTAGATGGGGGAGAATGAGAGGCCTATGGCTTTGTGCATTCATAGGTCAATGCTTGGTCAGTTTCCAGCAACAGCTTTATTCTGAGAAATGATCTCCGGAATGAAAGAAAAATAAAGTTGGCGTGGGCTTTTGCTGCAATTAAAGCAGACAAGGGGCCTAAAGCTGTGAAATGATCTACTGGCAATGGGCACGAGGAGACATTTTTATATGATAATGTATGCACCACTGTAATGGTTAGGTGTCAAACTCGATATAACAAATTCCTCGGTGCAAGGTGTCCTCCTATATAGAGCATGCACAAAAGTGAAGGGGGAAAATGAAATGACACCATGCCAGGGAACGCCTAAGAATGAATTGTTTCGATATCTATTGGTGTGACTAATAGTTGTAATAAACCGTGGCAACATGCTGAAATGCACAGTGGCATTTGAGTCATACCAACGGATTACGAAGTTCCATTCTTGTTGTTTGAAATAAATAAAGAAATGAATAAATAATAAATAAAATCCTCAACTTCTCAATTTATCTTAATGGCTGCTCTTCTCATCAGCACTGCAGAGGGAAATCCTGAATAGTATTATTATTATTTTATAATTTTTTTTTCCTGGCCCTTGCCTGCAGCCACATTAGACACATTTATCAGGATCCAGCAGCACCATTATGACGAGCCTTATCAAATTATCTGCCAGCAGAGCGGCTGCGAGTGAGGAATTAGAAACACCAACTTCACTGAAGAATGCAATTTGCCTAGATCTAGCGTGGCGAATGCTCGCGAGTGCGTGCGGCCAGGCCCAGTGGAGCGTGGATGGCGAGAGTGGACGGTGCATCCTGATTCACTGTCTGTTGGGACAGATGTCCTCATGTCTCTGTGACTCGTGAGGTGGATGTCCCTGCAAGCCATGACAGATGCTCTGAAAGGTAAAACAGATGGGGGCGGTACAGCTATAGGCACTTTAAAGCCGGGAAATAATGGGGATAATCAGTCTGGAAAGCATGGAGAAAACACGTTTTTGGGTGGGGGAGGGGTTGCGTGGTGCATGCCAGCAAAGTGACAGGACATGAAACAGTGGCCCCAGCACAGAAGAGAATGATGAACTACGTCTCCCAGCATTCCGAGTCGCTAGTCGCAACCAGACGCTCTGCTCCACTATGCTGTGCTTTACAGAAAGGGGGGTTTGTATGTTGGCGGGGGGTGGAGGGAGAAACAGGTGTGCGCCATCATGAGCACATTCTGATATGCAATCCTGCAACAGCGCTTCAGAGTGTTTACCCTTATTGTGAAGAAATGGAGTGTAAAATGCCTAATTAGATACACCTTGTACAACATATTTGCCCAGAATTAAGAATTCACAATACCTTAGGCATAATGAAAAGCCTAATCCTAGGCCTAATAGAATAATTAGCTATGGGACAGGCTACTTTTCAAAAGTAAAGTCAAGTAAAATAAGTAACTAAATACATAAATAAGTAAATAAAAGACTGCTTTTAGTGTTTTGAGTGCTTTGATTTAGTGCAAAAGCAGACGACGCTAAAGCACGACTATGATGCATTTCTTAGATGTAGGGAATTTTTTTTGGTGTGGAATCTGTGCCAAAGAAGAGGCGTTACAATGCTGGATTGAGTCTCG
The DNA here is from genome assembly GCA_037974605.1 of Nannopetersius ansorgii. NCBI lineage: Eukaryota > Metazoa > Chordata > Actinopteri > Characiformes > Alestidae > Nannopetersius > Nannopetersius ansorgii. The sequence continues at coordinate 5,642,477 of JBBPDE010000031.1, read as the reverse complement.
GAGGGATTTCGCTTGCTCTCCTTCAAGTCCTCTCATTATTAACTTATAAGACCATCTCGGAGCAGCAGTGTTTAAAGAAGTGAGCAATGCAGAGGGAGAACATTTCTCAAAGCCTAGAGAAGGGCCGCACTGAATAAACCGCCTCACAGGGATGTACCTGTAGGTTGCTATTGGAGACACCGTGTCGCTTCACAGACATGCATAATTAACTGGAACTTTAGTGCGAGGGGGTGGAGGTGGAGGGGAGATCTATGGGCTGAAACACATCAAGGCGTCTCTATCACCACAAGAGCTTTCGCACATCATTAGAATGCAAATCTGCCATTTGAAGGACAAAACGCTCATCCGCCGCTACAATAGGCCTCCTCTGTCGTTTACACAGCTCGCCTGAGCCCCGGTGTCACAGCTACCTGTGCTGTGCCGAGAGAATCTGCACCAGTGTGGCTGTTTGTGTTCCCGCGGACGCTCGCTTGCATCTCCCGTATGGACCAGTGATTTCTTACACTGACAGCAGGCCTGATCATCAATTATTATAGCTCACTGGTTCTAATGGGCATTTCCCCCCTGCTCTGACACTTGCAGCCCTGGCTGCTGGTGAGAGAGAGGGCAAAGGAGACAGAGAGAGAGAGAGAGAGAGACTTGCTCAGAGGCGCTGTGCACCTGTAAGCACAAATGACACCAACCATCACAGCAGCAGAAGCAGGCGGCCATGCCGCAAGACAACATCTGCCTCCCCTGGTGACCCACAAGTTAGTCCAAGTGCACAAGCGAGGGCACACGACCTCACTGCCCGCTTTAGTCCATCCAAATGGGACAAACACAGATTTGCACCCACACTGCCCTTTCTAAAGCTTGGAAGCTACTTGAATTCATTGGACCTTTGAATATTTTTCAGTGGATGAAGGTCATCATGTTTGCAATTTAACCAGTTACCTCACTGCCACTGTTTCGGCACATGATATTATGAAATGAGCAGCTTTTTCAAGATTATTACTTTGCGGATGTGCTGTGCTGTCCTGACAAAATCTATAATTAATTACGTAGTTAGAAAATTATTTTTTTTTAATTCACAGCCTGCATGGACCGCTTCTAGTCTGTTTTTACTGTCTCATCGTCAAACGACAAAATGTGCAACATATTCAAGTCACACTAGACGTATGCACACACAACGTATGAGATCATTCGCATATATATAATGGATATATATTATAAATATGCAATACATAAATATCTAAATATTTACAATAATTGTCCCAAATATTGACGCTGGAGACGTTTTCCTTACAATAAACCTGCCCGGTCCTTAGGTGAGTAAAACAAGCTCATTTGCATTGCAAATATATTTCACAGTGTCCACAAACTTTCTTCAGTGATATGAAGCCTCAGTAATGATCCATTTCATTTCTGTTTGTCTTGAAATGAAAGCAAACTGCAACTTCATACGTGCCGCTTAATGAATGTTCTTTTAATGAGTGCTCTATTAAGGAAGGGAAATGAATCATAGACAAAATCGATTGTCAAATTCTCCTTAATGAACACGTTTACAGTGTGTCAACACAAGGGTAATAGAGATTTCCACGCAGTGGCTGTGTTTTGATGAGAGGAGTGAGTGCGGATTGACAGATGTTGGACAGCTGAAAGCCTTGGGAGTTCCGCTCGACTAGAAATGAGGGCAAATCAATGCAGCCGAGCAGGTGTGTGGAGGAAGCAGGGCAAAGGGACACTGGCGAGCGGTGCGGGTGGCCGCTGGCGGCTCTCGCCGGTGGGTCGGCGCGTGGTGGCAGGCAGCTGACTGACCTCCCTGGTGCCCCGTCGCCTGGAGGTCCCGCAGATGCTCAGGCAGCGGTGAGGCGAACAAATGTGATGAATGCGCCGGTCCGTCTCGGCGGAGGCCACACCACTGCCAGGTCTCTATGTTCAGTGTCAAGCCCTGAAAAGCTCCTGTCATATTTGGTTAGCCCAAACATTTCCTGCGAGGGCAAGTCTAATCCATCCTCCCCACGTCCCCACTGAAATCCCTTTTTCTCTCTTCCTCCACTCAGCAAAGCTCCCCCTCCGTTACCCAGAGCTCCATCCATCCATCCGTGCCTCCATCTATCCGTCCACCTTCCCAGCCCCTGAGCTCTTTCTTGAAGTCATCCATTTGTCTGAGAATACCAATTCATCAAAGAATCACAGCTCACATTGATCACTGGACTGCGGGGTGCCACCGAGTAATCCGGTGTTCGCATGCACACGCACACACACGCCAAGATTAAATCCTACTGACCCGCCAGAGATAAAGGAGTGGCAGCTAAAAAAAAAAAAAAAGTACTCACTTTCAATTGTTTCATATTGGTCATGGTCTGCTTAGTTTTTTTTTTCTCTATTTACCACTATGATGCATGTAATATAGTGGATCTACGTAAACAAAGCTGACATGCATGAAGACCTACCCTGACTTATAAGCATGACCAAGGTGTGTGTCACTAACTCAGTTTAGGCTCATGTCAGACCTCTTAAGGAATGAAATTTGAGGAATGCTTTTCCAGGTCATTTCTGCCTTCATCAGCACAGACAGACATTTTAGATCCTACTTCAGAACTGACTCAAAACTAACAAGAAGCCAGTGGCCAGTTGCTGAATAAAACATTGAAGAAAGTTTATTGAAAAGAATCTTGTTATATTGAACGGTATAACAGAATTTCAAAACACTAATGAGTCAGACTTGAGGGAATGGCCAGTCAAAGCAGGTCTCATGCAATTTTATCCAACTTGCGAATGCTGATGCAAGTGTAATAAAAAGGCATTTTCCAATATACAGATTTCCAGGAACCCTATGCTAGGAATGAACTACCACATATTCTTCCTCCTGGGAAACTAGCAGGCTAGCATGTCTGAAGGAAAAGAAATACATTGACTTTGAGCTTAATTTACAAATACACTATATGTCCAAACCACATGTGTCAGGTTCAAGTCCTCAGGGCTAAGGTACTGCAGACTTCAGCGCTCTGCCTCATTAAACGCACCTGATTCAAACCATCAGCTAATTAGCAAGGTCTTCATGGCTTGAATTCAGAGTGAGAGCGCTAATCTCTGCAGTACTGTTGCCTGGAAGGAGCCCAGTTTGACATGCCTGGTCCAAACGTTTGTAGACAACTGCTCTTCGAGCGTTTCTTCTGAGATCAAGGGTATTAATAAAGTGTTTGTTTGCTGCAGGAGCAGACTCTGCTCTTCTGGGAAGGCTCCATTAGATGTAGGAACACTGTTATTAGAATTCTGATTGTATTCAGCTACGAGAACATTTGTGAGGTCAGGTACTGATGGTGGATAATTCATTTTGGATCACAATCCACCTAATCCCAAATGTGACTGGTGCTCCATAACTTCCGCAAGCGTGATTCTGGGGGGCTTTGAAACCTCAAGGATTAGGCTAGTTCAGAGTGTCCAGTTTCTTGTGCAATTAGAAAAGATGTCTGTATACTTTTGCCCATATAGTGGACCTTTCACTAAATAATTGAAAATACGTTTTCAACTGTTTTGCAGAAATGCATGGAACTCAGAAGCTGCCCATTGACTTCTGTTATGTTTTGAGTCGATGGGTTCCTTTCAAAGGACAGAGAAATTATTGCCTGTAATAATCAATGGTACGATAAAGACACTGCAGATAGAGAAAAGGTTGAAAAACAATGGAGTGTTCCTTTAACATGTTAAACCCATAAATGAGTCAATAATATGAAAACTATTGACTTTTGCTGAGAGATTCCAAAACATCACGCTAACATATTGCTCAGGCTTGTGGGTGTCCACCAGCTCCATGACTTTCCAATAATATCCTCACAACAGAGGATTCCACTTGACAGCAAACAGTTCTAGACTGGCGAAGCACATGTTTGGGGTGATATGCGTGTTGTTCACAGGATCACAGGTCAATAGTGCTATGGTTTGTAGTCACCAAAAATACAACCCTTTAGATGTTGAGCCTGTTCAGCCTTCAGGGGATGTATTGATGCTCTGTTATTTTGGTCAATAAGTCCTTCTGAGCAGACCCATCTTTATCCTTGATACTGGCTGCATGTGAAAAATGAGAGCAGGATGGGGCCATGCATTTTAATCAATTCGCTGTGGCATATCTTAGAGGAGAAGTCACACTACTCCCAGTAGCCTCAGCTGTCGTCGGATCAGATGTTGATAATAAATTAGATATAATTCCTCAAAGATGTATGACCTTTGGAATCGCCAGCATGAAAAGAGAGGGGGGCGAGGAGAAAGGCAGAGTTTCCCCCCCTGATGTCAGATCAAGAAATTTTCTGGGTATAATTGGTTGGTAATGTTACAAGCATTAAGTGCAGATGGTCTGGCTATTTGCTGTTTTTGGGGTGCTTTAAAAAGCAGCGGCTGTCCAAAATGACAGCAGATCCGAAATGGCTGCATTCTGCCTGCAATTGGGGAGGCGAAGCAATTTTTACTCTCATCTAGTGGAGCCGTAATTTTAAGCTGTCTGAAATGAATCACGCCGAAAGCAACAGTTGACATAATTCACACACAATCAAAACTTAATCATTGTGCTGATTCTAGATGTAGAATCTTTTAGAGAGAAAACCACAAGAGTGTTTGGTAATGGCGTACTTCAGGACACTGTGAAGAAATAACTGTCTGGTGCTTGTCATAACACACGACAGATATTGTCAGCTCATGACATCACATCTCATCACAGCCATATCTGTTTTCAGCGGTGGACGTTATTTTGAGTGACAATTATATGATTTTTGTAAGTGACCAAAGCACTGTGGGGATCATTACAATAGGAGACACACATCCACACACGTATACACACACACACACACACACACATGTGTGTATATATATATATATATATATATATATATATATTAGTGCTGGGCCGTTATCTCTTATCATGCGATACAAAAAATATTGTCGTTAATCTATTCACAAAGTTGGGTTGGGAGCTGGGTCTATACTACGCAAGCTATGATGACTTTCACTTTTAGTGCGGATTTACTCTCTCTCTCTCTGTCTGTCTGTCTGTCTGTCTCTCTCTCTCTCTCTCTCTGGCTCTCTCTCATTCGTGACTTTTCCAGATCGCGCCCGTTTTAAACCTGTCCCTCTCTCTCTCTCGCGCGCACGAGCGCTCTCTCTGTGCCTCTCTCTCTTACTCTTGCGCGCTCTCTCTCTGTCTCTCGTTCATCCGGATCGTCTCTCTCTCTCTCTCTCTTATTCTCTCTGTCTCTCTCATTCCTGACTTTTCCGACTTTTCCTCGGGTTATAGTTACATGTTCTTTAAGGGTAATGTATTTAACTGAGTTCCAAATGAAATTAAAGTGATCTGGGAGAACATTTGGAGGCGTATTTATGGTTTACACCATTAAAACAGGCATTAGGATCATTTTGGGGGCGGGGCTTCAGACCTTCGGCAGAATTCATATGAGCCATTTTAATATAGATTAATCTAGATTAATTCCAAGATTACAATGCGATTAATCTAGATTAAAAAAAATTATCTATGCCCACCCCTAATATATATATATATATATATATATATATGTGTGCATTCTGTTTTATTTAAATAAAATGGTATTTACTTTAAATTGCCTTAAAATTCACAATTAATTTTATTTGAATGTCTTAAAATACATTAACAGAAAAACTATGCTAAGGTATTCACAATCTGATAGTCTAATTACTTAACACATGATTCCCAAGCTTTAATCCTAGTTAACAACCTTTTAAGGTTAAAACAGCATGATGTTTCTCACATACCTAATACATACATGTCTCACTTAGTCATTTTGATCCACACCACTTGTGCACTGTGTCTCATGTGCAGAATATGCTAATTATATCCATTATTGTGTGTAATAATTATTTCACACAGGCGTACACATGTTTTCCTGAGTGTATCACAAATTAATTGAAATCTACATGAAAGCTACTGACACTGGTCCTAAACATTGCTCACAAATGCATAGGAGGGTCATTTTTATACACTCTCACTCACTCTTGTCTCAAGCATATGTGGACTGCAATGGCATGAATTGGATGTGAATTGTACAACATTCTGTACATCAGCTACAAGCACAGGACTTATAACACTGGCAAATTAGGCATTTGGGGGACTTAACACAAGACTCCACCAGCCATGGTTGCATATGAAATAAAAAAAAAATATTTGTAGTTTAATCTATAACCTTTTTTTTGCACCATCTTCCAGAACATGTAGCCCACCTCTAAACTCTGCATTTAATTTGATCAATAAAACACCAAACCTGATTTAGCAGCACAGCTCTGTTTCACAGCGGCTTTGTAGACCATGGCATTCGGTTCCTCTGGAATTGCATTATGTGCAGGAAAAAATAATTCTTATAAAAGATATCTGTAACAAATGGCATTTAATAAAACATTGGCATATCAATTTTTCACTGCCTTTCCATGTTCCCCCCTCTGCATTTGGATGAGAAAGAGGATTTGGCAACCCATTGTTACGCCTCACACCATGCCCAATCCAGCTGCCTCCACTCCGCGGGCATCCGCAGAGAAGGCAAGTCCTTTGAACAAAGTTTCTCGAAGGACGATAGACTTTTTAACAACATGAAGCCGATATACATGACGTCCGCCTGACGCATGCCATTCAAACGCATGAAAAACTGATGCTATATTCAAAACTAAGACATACACTATATATGCTGCTTTTAAATGGCTTTGATAATGAGCCACTGTACACATTTCTCTGGCAGTGACACATAATATTGTCACTGAAAACGTGCCAGTTGGAATGGAGGTAAATCTAATTGCCCCTTTGTTGATGAAGTCTCATAAATAGAAGTGGCTTTGGCAGCTTGTCCAACTCTGGCAACTTGCAGACATGGAAGTTGGCCACATTAGATCTCGCAACCCTGCTTTAAAATGCATGAGTGCCGGATGGTTACGTTGTTTGTTTATACGAAACACGAGTAAGACAGCAAATTTGCTTGAAAGCTGATTTTTTTTTTTTAATACTACCTTCTGTCTTTTCATGAAAAGATGGGTCAGACCATCCATTTTAAAAATAGATGGTTTCACATCCGAAATAGAGACAAAACAAAAAAGAACCCAGAAGTAATTATGTACAGCGTGTTTGCTTGTATATTGGCTTTCCTTTGTTCCTTATTCAAATGTTGCGAATGGCCCTTTCTCCCCAGGATTACTGGAGGCATTTGGGTCCAGGTGATTTAGATTTTCGGAGTCTTGTCTGAAAAAATGAGGCGCTGTAGCCTGATAGCCAGTTGCTAGCGAGCGCCTGAGCGCACAGCGTTTGAAGTTCTCCCAGTGAGTTCAGAATACTTCGTCCAGAGAGGCAGGAAAACGTGCCGACTATTGATCCCTAGCCAAGACAGACGCAAGATTTACTAAACATGTTAACAATTTTAGAATGGCTGTTTTAACTGTGAAATAAAAAAAGTCTTTGAAAGCCCGAGCCAGTCCCAGGAAGCAGGGATGGAGTTCTGCATTCTGATGCCACAGATGGTAAGCCACCCTTCTACTCTACGCTGCTGAATTATGAACCTCCCCTCTGGAGTCTCTAAATAATATCCTTGAGGACATATTCGGAGTGATTGGTAGATTTAAGGCAGTGGTGAATATTTTATCACTAAAAGATGTCTGTTCCTTATTAAAGAAATCAGCTTTTCTTTTAAATGTTAATTAAAAAAATAATCTCTGAATTTCTTTATAAATAAACAGCTTATAGAAATTCTCTCAGAACAAGCGCATGGAAAATATTTAAAACCCTACAGTTATTTATTTGAATTGATTCTGCCCAAAGTCAGCATGCACTCATTTCTCTTATGTCTATGTTTCTGTTATGTTTCTGTTATGATGGCTTAAAATGAATGCTGGACGTGTCAAGGGTAGTCGGCAAATCGACAGTAAGGACAGTATAAATTGAAACTGAGATTGCAATGAGCTTTGCATGCATCTGGAAAGCTTCAGCGAAGTCAAAAGTTCCTCTCAATACCAGACAGAACCTAGTGGGCTGTGTATATCAAGTGCTTGGAACCACAGGAGTGCACGTGACGAAAAATAGTTCTAAAAGTAAAGCTCTATTTAATGCCAAAACTAAATTGCAAATAAATACATTTAATTAATGAATTAATCAAATGGAACTCAAAAGATGTCAAAGGTGAACATTAATAAAGGCAAAAAGTATGGCTCAAAGGGTTTCAAGTCAAGTCAAGTAGATTTTACTGGCATTTCTACCATAAACACAGTACATAGTAAAAATGAAACAATGTTCCTCCAGGACCAGCAACACAAGAGCAAAACAGGACACAACAAGAGCAACTGAACGAGATGAGGACACCCCTAAACGAGACAGGACACCCCTAAATGAGACAGGACGCCCACTAAACGAGACGGGACACCCCTAAACAAGACGGGACACCCCTAAATGAGACAGGACACCCCCTAAACAAGACAGGACACCCCTAAACAAGACAGGACACCCCTGAACGAGACAGGACACCCCTAAATGAGACAGGGCACCACTAAACGAGACAGGACACCCCCTAAACGAGACAAGACAAGACAATGTATAGTGCAAATGACAGTGGCTACATTGATGATGAGTACAGTATTTGACCAGTTCTGTAGTTTAGCAGCAGAGATGTGCAAGAGTGCAAATGTGCAAGAGAATGCAGGACATCAATAAATAAATATGTGCAATTTAAAACGGTAATAAATATGACTGCGCAGTTTGTAGCAGTATAAAAAACCATGACAGAAAGTCCATGACATCAAACCATGTCTGATATGAAAACAGTATGAGTTTAATATGTCATAAGACATACACTCATGGTGGAATATGCAGCTCTCACTGGACGTCAGTGATGAAAATGAGAAATTGTGCTCACATGAACCCTGTAATCACGTGAAAATAACAGTACTGAAGTGAAAATACATTCTGAGAAAAATGATTTTGTCTACTCCTATGTCAACAAACCAAACATACTGCTTTTAAAAAGAAAATATTCTCTCCTTAGAGTCAACCTTGTGTAAGTAAGACCAATATGATTAATAAACTGATTCATTATTTTGTCCATGTATATGTGTGTTTAATTCTTAATGTATTTCACAGGGTAGCTGCTTTTGCAGCGAAGGAACTGATAGAAATGATTAAATGATTGTGTGCAAAGAACAGTCTGGATACGCTTCCATTGTCAACTTCCATTGTAAGTATATTCGTACAACATGATGTGGAAAACCGACCCATCTTCTTATATACACAGTTCCTCAAGCGCACTATTAGATAGATCATATAGCTGCTTAACACACTCTGAAGGAGCTTTCTTCCATGACACTCTTCAGTCTCTTCCAGGGAAATAAAAGAAATTTCAGAGCTTTGACTTGGCTCTCCAAATCAATAGCTTGTCTCCTCAAGAAGCCAAGCAATGGCATTTGAAGCAGACAGAACACTTGTTCCCCTCCAGATCACTTCAAAAGCAGGAACACTTCCCTAAAACCCCAGCTGCTATGATGGATGTACAGATGAAACCATTTAAATCCCATCTGGCACAGCCAGAGAACCTAAAGAGTCAAAGTTGACAGGGAAAGAAGAGAAAAAAAAAAAGAATACTGGAAATCAGAAATAGGAGGAACTCATAATGCGTGTGCGTTAATACCGGTGGTTCGTCATTTAGTTGGGTTGTCAAGCCCAGTGCAGCATCTGGAAAAAAGTTCTGGTTGCCTGCAGCACAAATCTGTTCATTTATTTATTTAGATTTCAAAAAAAGAGAGGCAAATTAACAAATACGATCTGTTGCAAATCGTAGTAAAATAATCACTGGTATGTCAAAGAAATAAATATGGGTAATACTTGTACGTCTGCCTGGCCTGAATAAACACTTTTTTGTGCCATTTGTGCTTCCAGAGAACACACTGCAATCATTAAAGTAAGTTGCAGGTTCCTGGCCAATGCGGTAGAGCTTACAAGACATTAATTGCAATATTCTGAGGTACCAAACTGACAGGCAACTTAACGATTGTTGTTTTGGGAGTAGATGTTCCGCTACCGAACCCAAAAACGAGACGACACGATGACCGATATCTTTAATGCAATATAACATTAGCTTAACGGCCATTTCTGTCCTTGTAAAGAACGACTGTTCCCTTGGTGTCCATAGCGCGCCGCCGCTAATTAGCATTGTCTTTGTGTTGGACGGATTTCAACTTCGTGAAACGCCATCATTCTGTGTCAAAATGTTTCCAGAGAGAAATTTGGTGAGCAATAGAGATTTACACAACCCAGTGTAATTAAGCACTACATTCATTACTGTTAATTATGAAAAAAATGAGACCGGCTTAAATGAAAATGTGCTTCGCAGAGACTGCCAGCACTTCTTTTTTTTTTTTCGTTTTTCTATTCGTCTGGTTGAGTCACGTGTTGGTTTTTCTTGCAGCAGCCGGATAAATGATCATCTTCTGTTGCATCCCAACAGGGGAGCGGCGACGGAGAAATAAAAGAGAGCGATCCTCAGTTCTGAAAAACTCAGAGTCAAAACTTGTTTTTCTCTTTTCTGCTCTTTTGCAGCTCACTGTAGTCGCTGATTGAAACATATTAGCATTAATAGTATTTAACCTCAGCCGTGCGAATTACACCCACACACTGGAAACCAGAGTTTCCTTTTCATGCCATTAGTTCTGGTAAAATACTGAGGCTAAACTCTTCATGCTACAAGTTCCTATAATTAGAACCCGCTTCTTGATGCAATATTTATAGGTGTGTGTGTTTCCTGCACAAATATCCCTGTGTGCTGCCCCATCCCTGCACAGGGGGTCCCTGGGTTACAACAGTCTTGACATAAGACGTTTCAAGTTTACAACACTCACTCCCACTCAGCTTACACATGGCGCATGGCAGAAGAATATGCAGTAATATGGTATATGAGTGAGGGAGTTTTCCTTTTCCTTTTTCTGTGGCTTAGTTGTGTTTAGGAAAGTGACTTAGACTAGGATGTGTTCGGACTTAAACCAAAATTTGGGTTACATCACTGTCCAAGGAATGGAACCTGTACATCCTTGTACAAGTCTGAAGGCCAACAGCCCCTTTCTGCAGGGCAACTAGTGTCTATTCTGTTGGTGGAGTGGAAAATCCCTCCAATATTTATTGCAATCCAATCAAATATCTAATTCTAATTATTATTCAAATTGCATTCAAACATTTTACTGCAATTTCATGCAAAATTGTCAAATTCAAGAATAAGGGCCCTCCTAAACAGTGTCCATTTTATGGCTTTTAAGGGGCTCAAAGTTAGCGGTTGACTCCTTTCGCTAGATGGTATTTGGAACATAAATAATACAGATAATAAAGGCTGGATGTCCTGTTTGTTAATATGCATAAATAAAACCAATATGAATGAAGCTGCCACCTTCAATAGATTAGCCATGAGAGGATGCATGCAGATTGTGCTGATCAGTATGATTTGGTTTGACAGCTTGAAACATTCATGTTACTAACATCACTTTCCAAACACTGAAGTAATTACAAAATGTCCTGCTGATAAGTTTAGACAGAGATACTGTAAAACTCTACTGTTTTGATTCAGCTCTTTTCACATAAATCCTATAACAAATAGAAGGCATTCTTACAACAGTTTATTTAGTAGTCTCATAAAACGAGATGACATGTCGTAACAAAAACATCTGGGGCCTGCCATGAGAAATATCGGGTTAAATGTGGGCGAGAACATTTAATTATTATTATTAGAGTGGAAAAATCCAGAGTGAGTCTGAAGTAGGTGGTGATAATGCAACCCCCTCCCCTCAATCCAGATTAGGCATGTAAATATGTGTTGTGTGTGGATATCTTCTTTTCGATGTGGTAAAAATAAGCATTGACTTTTGCAAAGAGAAGACATCAGGTCTTTAAAACCTTTCAATTCATTTTCCCTTGGATTTTTCATTTGCATTTCAAGAATAAATAGGAAATCTTTAAAAACACTTTACAACTATGGTCATTTTTATACTAGCCACAGAATAGTATACAAGTTACTTATCCGAGGAAAATGACATACTATAACTGATGACAAACTGCAAGAAAGTAATTAACAGATCTCAGTGACTCTAAACAGCTTCTGGCGAACCGCTATAGTTTGTTTACAGTCATGAAATTCCAATGATGTGTGGAATCCAGATGGAGGGCAGGAAAGGACGAGATGGAGAAAAGCTCATACTGTGCTATTTTAGACAACATTACGAGAGTCACGTATGTAAAATAAAAACAGAAAATCCCAACATATGTTGGACGTAATCCTTATGTTATGAAGAGGAGCGATTTTTCGACTGGTTCGAACGACTTGTCTGCTCTTGAGGCATGATGGCCTTTGGACCACAAATGAAAGCATCCAAAACTATAGAGGCACACTTTTTTGTTAGTGCTTGGGTCCCTGATCTTCAGTTCCAAGACGTTTCACAATGACTGTTGTTCGGTTTTCAGCGGAGTGTGTGGGTTTTCTTTTATTCTCTTGTGGGTTGACCCAACAAACGTCCACTGCCACAGTGCCTCTCGCTGTTAAAGGTAAGGTTGGTAACTTAACGTAAGGGCTCTCAAGTTGACCCAAAACCTGCGCGTGAGATTTTTGGGATGTGCGGCCGAGCGGGGGGGTGGTTGGGGTTGAGGTAGGTGTGGTTCGGTTTGCTGAACGCTTAACGGGGGGCGGGGTTGAAGATAACAGAGATAACAAGATAACAGAGAAGCACCCAACACTGATGGTGGTGTTCAATGGGCAGTCTAGATTCTGCGTGAGAAATTGGAGGTGTGGTGTGTGAGCGTGTGAAGACAGCCAGATGCGTGTGTCTCACGCTCA
>JBBPDE010000031.1:5574338-5602780 GCA_037974605.1 Nannopetersius ansorgii | reverse complement strand
GTAACCTAAATGTCATTAAAAATGCATGGTTGACAATCTGATTGACGGGAATACTTTTTGGTTTGTACACATTTGGTGTATGTGTCTGTTTACCAATATGTCTCTGTCAACATCTGTCTGCTACAAATGGAAGAACAAATTAAAAAGGAATAATTTCTAGCAACAAATCTTACAATCTATACTATCCAGTAAAAAGTCTATGTGTCAAAGTCTACATAAATGTCAGGACCCAAGTTTTCTGAGCAGAACATCGCCCAGAGCAACACACTGCCTTCGCTAGCTTGCCTTCTTCCCATAGTGCACCATTTTATTCCCAGATAAACACACATGCACCCCGCTGTTCATATGATGCAAAAGAAACCTTTATCAGACTAGGCGATCTTCTTCCATTGCTCCATGTTCATGTTCTAAAACTCACATGGAGAATTGGGGTTAGAATGGGTACACTGACCGGTCTGCAGTTATTTAGCCCCACGGGCAACAAGCTATATGTTCTGACACATTTCTATCAAAAACCTTCCATAATTTGTGCTACTATGAAAAAAATATCATTTTGATATTAAGAAAATGTATTACTAGTTACTACAATTTGTTACTGTTTTACCACAAAGAACATGAATGAAGATCCAAGGGATTCACTGAAATAAATCCATGTGTGAGTTAAACTAGCGAAGTGTGTGTGTTTGTGTGTGTGTGCGCATCATCAGCCGACATGCCTCACAGCTTCACAGCACGGAAGAAAACAGCACAAATACTGGCAGGTGAAGTGAAAACCGAAATCGCTGATGTGAGTGATTAGGTGATTATTTTTCGACCAAAAAGTAAATCTAACAGTGAGAGCAAATCCTGTGAAGGGCCTGAAGCAGGTTAACCAAGCCAAGGCAATACAAGGTGGAGATCCACAAGAGTCCACAAGAATACACGAAAGAAAAAAGCGAAAGAAACCCAAGACTATCAACAATCCAATCATGTTCAACATATAAAACATATGCAATAGCAAAACATTATTACTTATTAAGAGTTATAAATAGGTTTACCCCTTCTTGACAAAGCGCTGATGGAACGCAGTGGAGTCTCTGAACCTGCTGTCTTTAGTTCTGACTTTTCAGAGATGTCATACCTTGGTTTCTAAAAATTCTGAAAGAAAACTATGTCCTAAAACTTCAGAAAGAATCTAATCTTTTTCAAAGGGATTTCTAAAGTAGGAGTTCAGTGTTGCTTTGAGTCGTATTTCTTGAGCAAGTCTTGAGTCACTTGCTTCTTTTTGTACCATAATCGAGGTGCTTCAACCTGAGATCTTCACCTTAGGCTCAAATTATGAGCTATACATGGACGTTTCTCCTGATGCCGAGGTGTAGGCTTCATTGCAAGGTTCCTGCAGGACTTCTGTTCAGCCCTTCAGCTGTGAGGAAGCTGCGGTTCTAATCAGCAGGCATGCTAATCCATCTCCTGGTCTCCTGGTACATTTATAGCTCGGTGCATTATTCTGATGAATAGTGCGCAGCGAGGTGTCATAGCACCTTCACAAAGTTTCAACACCTGAATGTGTTTACAGCCAAAGACACCTGGCGTTGCTTCTCCGATTGAACTTTATCCAAGTTTTATCCACGTCAAACTCGCCCGTACATTTATTACAGGCGGCCACTGCACGCTCGGTTTATTCGGCGTACATGAATAAACATCGGCGCGGCGCTCGTTAAATTAGCCATATGGTTGAGGTGTTTTCGGCATTTGTGCCTAGCAGTGTAAGGCTGTTGTTTAAGATGTCCTTGCAGGGGTCACAGCCCTCTCGTGATGTCTGCTGTGCGAAGGAAACATTCACTGTGGGCTCCGGGGCCTCCAGGGACCACTTGTGTGGTGTTGTCCTTCAACTGCTCTTGCTCCCTCCCCAAACCTGTCTCTCTGGACCGAGTACGTCAAGCAGCCATTATGAGCCAATTCCAGCCCCCCTCCCATGCCATGCTACCAGCGTGGGGTTGGATCAGCACTGTTGATGGCTGGACTAAGTTCATGCCACTGGGAACTCAAGTCCCAACTGTGCTTTTTTACTTTATGTCCCCATAAAGTCGAACCCATTGGTCAAATGGAAATCCTTATTCATCTCAAAGTGGCCATGAATGTAGGACGAAATCTATAATGAGCCTAACCTTCTTCAATAACAGTCACCCTGTACTGCCTCTCTCTGACGAATGGTGTTCTACACTGTTCAACCTTTCTAAAAAAAGGTAAAAAAAATAAATAAATAATAGTAAATAATAAAAAATAAGGTGTATGTTCAGTCAAACGCTCACTCATGCTGCGGCGAGGACAAAGAATTGTTCTTTTTATACTCTAGGGACCAAATATAGAGGCTGGGGAACTAAAATGATTGAATGTGAGCTACGTACATATTGATCACATCAAATAAAAGATACTTGGCCTAAATAGATCGATACCGCAGCCGTACCACGGCGGCTTAGTGAGGAAAGCGAAAGTGGTCCATGGCCATATGTGTGAATTTAAAAACATTATAACTGTAAAATATGAATGATTTAAATATACTGTATGTACTCTAAGCAAGATTATTTTGTTAATTCAGGCAGTAGAAGATTATAAACAATGAACAATAAGCATTTTGGTTAATTCTAAGGAAAAAAAACAACACCAACCTTCATAAACATAATTTTATGAAAAATAATTCATGCACTACACCCCAATCCCTGAACCACTGTATCCTGATCATAATAAATAAGACCCTCCTTCTGTCTTCTGTAGACAGCATTTTCATAATTTTCACATTTATACAGTCAAAAGTTTGAAAACTCCTGGTTAAATCATATGTTTTGCTGATTTTCTGTATGAGAATAAAATGAAATATGACATTTTTTAGACGATAATGCATAATGTCATGCAGAATTTCTATTTATTTCCATTTCCATTTCCTTGCATTTCTCTTCCTCTCTATTTATTCACCTTAACCAGGAGAAATCCCTCGTACATGCTGCTGAATGATTGCTCTGATTCTGCTGTGTGCCCGTGGCGTGCCTCGCTAAATTCTTTGGCTGCCTGCAGTTTATTACTCTAAGCAGCAGCGAAGCTTGAGAAACAGTCTTATCCTTCCACCGGCAGAGGTTCAGGTAACTCCACTCATGACTGGAAGCTCTTTGGCAGGGAGAGCAGTGAAGGGGCTCAGCGTGCTGAAGCAGTGAAATGACGGTCAAGCACAAGCTGTCGTAGCGGCTCAGCCTTGCAGAACCGCCTGACAGGCCCTGGACTTCCACCTCAGCTGTTAAGTGGAGGTGAGAGGATCATGTGGCCTGCTATCAGACAGTTACCGGGGAGCCTTGTTTATGTGCCCATATTTGCTGATGTGAAATACAGCACAGCTTTGAGAGCGCAATATCTCACTGCACCTTACGCTTGCAGAAGCACGCACGCAGCCGCCCACACACGCATCCACAGATAAATGGAGCATATGCGTGCGCACGCACCTCCTCACGCGCTAATATCATAAATAGTCATTTAGAAAAAGGACGACTAATATAGGGACTCAGTTCATCTGAATCCAAGGACAGGATTTAGCACCGCATGCTCCAATTATCCCGCTACTATTGTGCTTTTTCATAGGGAAATTTTCCTAACCTGTTATCCCTGTGTCTGAATTTGCAATTTGCTGAAAAATGTAAAGTGGTCTGGCAGGTTAGAGTCAATTTCGAGAGGCCGCGCTACGGAAAAAAAAAAAAAATTAAAGGTTCACGCAGAAGTGCTATCGCTATACACCTTACATTGGATCCATGCTAAATGAGGTGTTTTACCCTCTCTCTTACTTTCTCTCAAGTATATATCATTTCTCATGTCTATTGTGTTTAAGCACTTTGTTGGCACTTTTAAAGGTCAACTTCTTGCAGCTTTGCTAAGTATGTTTTGGCACATAGCCACTTCACATTTTCTCTCAATCTACCAAGGCACAGAAATATCCTCCCTCTGCTGAGTATTCATATCAGAGAGAATGCCATTTCATACATTTTTTTTTTTAATGCAGTTTGAATCTCTTTAAATTCCGAGTCATTGTGAGTGCCTCGTAGGTTGGCTACACCTAACCCCCTCTCATGGTAAAATATGCCCAAAAATGTCTCATCTTGTGCTTCATTAGCTTTTTCTTGACTGCTGACACATGTAGAGAAACTGTTGGAAGTGAGAACTACACCCAAGTGTTTGTAAGTAGGAGATATTTTAGGAATGATGTGACACAAGTAGGCTACTATGCTACATCATATATTTCTGTGGGGGTTACGTTCCAAGAGCACCCACATATAGTGAAAAAACGTGTCATTTTTTGGTAAAGAAAATGCCTAAAAATGCCTATTTTTATGGTGTAAACCCTAAATATGCGCCCAAATCTGCTTCCAGAGCAATTTAATTTCTCAGTTTAATGAATTAAGCTGAAAGAAAATGGAAAAGTAAATAAATAATCAGGATCGGAAAACTATTGCTTAAAAAAAGTTAGCATTAGCGGTTAGCATTAAAAGGTGCAAAGTCTCGTACACAGAAGAAACATTGAAATAACTCTCTCTACCCACATGTTTAGACAGGGCACAGCTTATTAATTCTAAATAAACTGAGATAACTGTTGAAAATTGGGTGGTGGACGGGATTTAAAACACTAAAATATGAGGACAGAGCAGCCATGCTACATGCTGCAGCAGCTTCTTCTTCTTTTTTCTGGCGGTAGACAACTTTTCAGTGTATTAGCGCCACCGCTGGAGTTCAGTACTCAGAAAAAAACGGTGTATGGTGTTCGGGTCTGTGGGACCTGTTTTCATTCTTTATCAAAAGAAAAACTAGTAGCATATTCATTTATAAATGTGATCTAACAAAGGTAAAGGGCAAATATTAACTATATATGCTGTTCAAATGGCTTGCAATTGGGATGAAGTAAACTTTTGAGTGTTGATTTGAAAACCCAAAAATGGAGCGGATCCACCAGACCCACGAACACTGACTGAATAACAAAAACACGAACACCATACAGGGGTTGAGTCATTAACTTCCATTTCTGTATCTAAAATCCCTTATTCACATCAGCGCTAATTCATTTTCCAGCCCTGTGTGTTGGACAAAAACCTCACATTTCACTTAAAGGTAAGAGACTGCACATTAAATAACAGACTTTGAAGGGAACACTCCCTTAGGCACATTCATCTCCACTGACTGTCTGCGAACATGCAAGTTTGTCTAAATGTGTTAACACATCCGAGTGACATCTCATTTAGCACATGTGGACCTGTTGGCTTTTCATCAGCTTATTACTATTAAGTGGTCTGTATTTCCCTGAACAATTCCTAGTCAGGCCACACTTAAAGACCGGTATTGATCCTCATGGTATACACCATCCCCTCATTTCATTAGGCCTGGTGCTGTTAATTACTCCACACTCTAACCTTTCAGTGTTTCATTTGGACCGACAAATTAGGTGAATTAAAAAAGGAGTTGAAAAAGCGGCAAAAAGCCTGACGGTGTAGATCCCTGCACTGGCAGTGTCAAATTCCCAAGCGGCATAATAATTAAAAAAGTTCATCAATGTTCCCTTTGCTCATCACATTATGCAGAGGTTGGGCTCACCAGTAATAGTTCTGGAGGATTCATTTAGGAAATTAGACCAGTTTGATCTGGTTCTTCATCAAGAGAACGGCCCCGTGCACCCTGGGAGCTTTCTGTGGATAAACTGCCACCTCTGCTTTCGAAAATGAAAGGATGGAACGGAAAAAAAAAAAAACATAGAGCGAAATCTGCTAAATGATTTGCTGGTGAGTTTATCCCTGCTCTGTGGATGCCCTCCAAAAGTTCTCTCCATGGCCTCTGTGGTTATCCAGCCATTCAGTACCATCATATCAAGTCTGACAATAACTTCATCACAATTGGCTTGAGGTGCTCTGGAGTGTTGAATAACTAGTTGCAGAGGGAGATGAACTGATTCATTGCTTGATTTAATTAAGTATTAAAATTCAATTAGATATGCTTTCAAGTAAATTCAAAGTGTGTTTTGTTAAGCTGTCCCCTGAAAGCACACATCACTGAAGGACATCCCCAATAATGATGCTGCATCTTTACCAATCAGCCATGACATTAAATTACCTGCCTAATATTGTGCAGGTTCCCCTCATGCTGACCAAAATATCTCAGACCCACTGAGGCACAGACTCCACAAGACCTGTCTGTAAGATATGCTTCATGGACAAAAGTATTGGGACACCAGGCCATTACATCCACAGAGACTTCAAAGCCAATGCATTCAAATACAGTTGCCCCCCTCTCTGCAGCTATATCAGTTTCCACTCTTCTTTTAAGACATTTACATCATATTTAAATTTATGGTGTTTAGCAGACGCCTTTATCCAAAGCGATTTCCATTCTTTAACTGCAGGGGACTATTTCCCTGGAACAACTTAGGGTTAAGGGTCTTGCTCAGGGACCCAGTGGTGGTATGCTGAAGGTAGGATTCGAACCCATGACCTCTTGGTCCTACCCACTGAGCTACCTCCACAAGATTTTGGAGTGTTTCAGTAGGAATCTGTGCCTATTCATACTGTAGAGCATTCATGAAGGACTGGCTCACAATCTCTGTTGCAGTTCATCCCAGTTCACTTGCTCCCTAAAATATCCCACCCCTTGACAGCTGCCATTGTAACAAGACAATCAATGTTATTCACTTCAACTGCCAGTGTTTTTAGTGTTGTGGCTGATTAGCATAAATGGCATGTACAGACACCAGTGACACGAGAATTAAAGGTACAGGTAGGGGCGCAACTACTTTTGGGGGGTATGCAGACCCCAAAAGTGGCCAGGCACTACGTTTCTTAAATATTTTAAACAACATTAAACAGAATATTTAGTACATAGTCATGATTTAAAAGCACAAGAACAGTTTTAAAACATAAATGCCAATGATATTTTTTTCTGTCCCTCCCTTGTTTTGGCGCCCCCCATTGGCGGTGCGCCCATATGCACCGCATATACCGCATACCCCATTTTTGCGCCACTGGGTACAGGATCCGTGTAGTCAGTTTTAGTGAGACGTTGCTCAAATATTGTTCCTTTACAGGTGTTTACATTAACAGTCATTGAACGCAGGCAGTATCAAACGACGACGTGGATGAAGCAGAAGGTAAAGGTTTTAATAAAGGATTCAGATTTGCTGCGGGCGAAAAAAGTTATTGGTATGCTTGAGATGAGTGTCTGGGTAACTTTTCGTCCCTTGCCCTTTGCCCTCCATGCATCCTGGAATGCCTCATCAAAGCTAAAGTCAGAACTTGTTCTACATGTGGCACTGATTTATACCAGCAAGCACCTGGCTGATGTCATTTCTGCACAATAGCTAAGAAGAACTTCTGGAGGTCATGAACCAAACAGCTTTGACAAGGCGTGGGGGGGTGGGGGGGTGGTAGGAGTAGAGCGGGGCTCACTTCCACCTCGCCCTTCAGCCATGGTTTCTTCCGCATGACATTTAAATTGTTAATGGTTTAGATCTTTCTCCTATTGAGTGACCTGACACTTTTGTTCATCCAGACTGGCACTGCCATTGTCTTCACTCGATAATGCGAAAAGCCCAGTGTATTAGGGCTCATGTAGGAACAAGGAGAAGATCACTTATCACTGTCACTTAGGCCTCGTCTGGCAAACAAGACACCTGACGGCGATGCTGATTAATGATGCTGGATAACTTTGTGAACACAGCAAGGGTGCCACACAGGTTCCATCTGATTCATATTTAAGCATATGGGCGCCATATGGATTAGCGTGTTTGAGTAAACATGGTGGCCTACTACAGCGAATCTGCAGGTGTCACATCCAGGGTATCTTGTGGTAGTTTTTTTTTGTGTTTGTGTGTGTACTGACAGTGATTATCATTTAAATGATTCCGTGTGGGAAAGATGTTTACCTACAAGTATATTATAGGTTATACAGCCAAAGAAAAAAAAGAAAGAGACTGGTTTCTGGTTATTGCTTCTGTAATTTGTGTTGTTTTTTAGCAATCTGCGATATTTGCAATTTACGATCGGTTTATAAACTATTGACAACACTTGATTCAAAATTGTTTAATAGAAATGTTAACTACACAACACTCTTACATTGTTTTACGATTGCAACTATTAAAATAGTGATGTTAAGAGCAGAGTGGGTCCATGTGTGAGCTCTTTTTCATCCCATCAGAAACGAAACAGAGCTCAGGAGTGAAGCTGCTGGAATACAACACATAATAGCTGCTATACAAACAGTACTGCACATTATTACACATATGTGGAGGTAGCTTAGTGGGTAGGATACGTGCCTCCAGACCAAGAGGTCATGGGTTTGAATCCTACCTTCAGCACCACCACTGGGTCCCTGAGCAAGACCCTTAACCCTAAGTTGCTCCAGGGAGAGACTGCCCCCTGTAGGTAGGGAATGGAAGTTGCTTTGGAAAAAAGCGTCTGCTAAATGCCATAAATATGGAGGCATTCCTTATGTTTTACACAGCTCACACTGTAATAGTTCATAAAAGAATAGCAACCTGTGCATTTTACTGCCACAAAATGTACAAAAAGTGAACAGGAAAAAAGTGACTTTTTTATTTTGTTACATTTTTTTAATTTTATTTAAATACAGTGTTTTATTTAATTTTTTAAAACTTGTGTGAATTAGCTAGCTGCTCTCACCATTCATGCAATGGATAAAATACTGAAATAGCAAACAGTCTTTTTTAGACAGTAAGTATCAAATTAGCCATTTTTAATCATAACACTATTGTGTTCCGTTACAAGGATGAAATATTTCAGGTTCACTAGGATTTGTGTATTTGTTTGGTTGTTTGTTTATAACAAAATGACTGAGTAAACATTGGGGCTTTACTAAGTGCCCCAAACAGTCACTTAATGGGCTTTGTATTTAAATGCCCTAATCTGTTAAAACAGTGTCAAGATGACAAACGATGCCTAAAATGACCTCTGAAATTTTTAAGCATTTTTTTCCACTACCCCTTTAATCTTTTTTTTAAGAATTACACTAATTTGCTGTTATCTCGGAACTCATACATAACACTAATTGACTGTAGCGAATCACAGTCCAGCTTATATTACGAATTCATGAACTGTGCATTCAACCCACATCAGCACATTATTCTACTTTTACGTTCGCTCTCGGTTTTGGGTTTTGGGTTTTGGGGGATGCAGGGAGTAACTTAGAACTTTTCAAATTCAAACAATGAGATAAATGAGACTGTTCTCCATGCTGAATTGGTCCTTTAATGCCTGTGGTCATCTCTATCCACAACCCGTAGTAATACAAAAAATAAAGCACGGGATAATTCCATGAGTTTGGGAACTTTTTGTTTATGTATTTATTCATTTATAGATTCAGCAGCCTCAGAGTTTTAGGCTGAAAACACCACTTTGTTAATAGACTTTGCTTGTCCAATTACCACTGATGGTCTAATGATAATTTCTAGTAGCATTGTTATATTACCATCAAGCGAACAAGGCTGTTTATGCGCTTTGCCCCAGAGGGTTTAATACTTCTTATGGCAGCTTTGGGCTGGCATTTGAAGCTCGTAAGCCAAGCATGCATTTTTACATTGTAATTTGCACTTAAGAGCGTATCCTTAAGTAAATGAACTCTCAACATTACCGGAGGATACTGTCAAGCTAGGCTGGCTGTTAAACAGAACTGTGCACTTACATAGGCTTTGTTTGAAGCTAGGATGAGGATTTGTATAACTGAAAAAATACAGTAAAGTATCTTTTGACTGATGATCTTATCCAGAATGACTTACGATCGTTAGTTAGAGGGACAGCCCCCCAGGGAGTTGAGTGTCTTGCTCAAGGTTGGAAGTGGAGGTTTGAACCGGGTCATTGGGTTCACACACACGTGTTTTGTCCACTAGGCTACTACCACCCACGAGTTGCAGAACTTGAAAATATATAAAGGAGTTTGCTGAAGTTTTTATTTCTGGCCGAGATTTAAAAGTGATTGTTCTAGCTCTGTCAAACCAGAAACAATTGTCAAACAAATGAACTGAACAGAATTAACAATGAGAAAATCTTTGAGCTGACCATCATTTTGCCCCGGCTGATCCGGACCGCTCGACTGCTTATTTACACTTCAGATACACTTAGAGGTATCGACTGGGCTCTAAGTCCTCTAACATTAATAGCAATGGTTATTGATTGTTAAGATTGATTTTTGGCTGATGGAAACAGATGCATAATCACGGTGGACTTGAGTAATTTACACAGAGAGAGAAAGCATGGCGGGGTGATCTTAATAAGCCCAGACTAATTAACACAATAACAGCCAGCCATGTGCAGCATTTCAAGTATTCATGGGCCTCTCATAGGCTCAGTACAAGTCGTTCCTTATTATTTCAGTGTCTTTCAAGGCCTGTAATTGCAGTTGGCACGGAAAAGATGCCCGCCAAGAGGCTTTTCGATATTACAAATGAGGACCAACCTTCTTTCAGAGATCTGTGCCCCGCTCGCTTTATTTACACACATTTGCGAGTGTCTCTTTAGACGGAGGAGAGGCAAAACAATGCAACCCATTAAGCTGAAGGCAGAAAGAGAAGGTCACGGGCTTATATCTCCAAATGAAACGACGGCAAGAGAAAGAAAGTTGTAGACAGCAAAAGCCAACAGGCTTGATAGAGCAAGAAGAGTAAGCAAGGGTAAGAAAAGAGAGAATGAGTAAATCTGTGATTTTAGGCGAGTGCCGTGCTGTGTCAAGCGGGATTTGGATGTAGTCGTTTGTGTGTACATAGAAAAAAAAAAAAGTGAACAGTCCTACCAGCGAGAGGGCTTGTAGAAATGTCACACTGGAAAGGCTATTGTCGAACTGCTGTTTGCCAGCCAAAGCATTTCACAAAAAAAGAGGTACTCAAACTGCCCTTTCAATATGGATTTTCCACCCCGGGAACACTAAGCACACGGTGGTAGTATTACAAACAGCATCTGATATTTGGAAAATGCACTGGGATGGACATGCTCATATTCAGCTGGCCTGGCACTTGCTATTGCTGTGTGATGTAGTCTCGGCTTTGCAGGAGATCCCTTTATATCCCGAAAGCTGAGAGGAATCAGCATCCCACATCAGGCAAAATTTGTCCAGTAAGAAGCACAGAGCAGCTCACAACACAGTGCCCCACAGAACAAGGCTCAGAGACGGAATGAAAAACGACCGGGTTAGCTCTGAGCAGAACTGATATTTTGACATTTTCTTGCATTTTGACGCCAGAATAATGACCCCAGATAGGGTATTCACAGGTTACATGTAGACAGTTGTTTTTACATTTAACAAGGATATTCTGATTCATAGGCTTTGGAATTTGCCTGTTTGTTATTCATTTTCTCCAAAATATACTCCATAGGCTGTTATGATAGCACGGGAAGCCTAATCACAGCAGCATTGCACTACCTATGATATATTAATAACCAACAACACATAGACCTTCTTATCTGTCGAATGCACATGTGTCAGACTCCAGTCCTTGAGGGTTACAGCCTAACAGGCCAGCCCTGCAGACATGAGTTCTCGTTCATTAAACACACCCGATCCAACCAATTAGCTATCAGCTAATTGGCAAAAGAAAACCTGAATTTTATTTATTCCCTTTGAAGAGAGACACTGGTGAGTTGGATTGATCTTCTGTAGAATTCTGTAGTGGTGGTAGCGATTTATACTGTTATTTCTTGTTCATTTAAATTTCTAGGTTATTAAAACATGACAGTGGGTCTGCCCTGCAATGAACTGGCAGCCTGTTCAGAGTGTTTCTCCCTGTGACCCCTCCAGCAGCCATCATGATCTTGTTTGGGATACGCAGCAGGGATAGTGAATAAATGAATAAATGAAACATGACAAAACAATATTGTTTGATGTTTGTGATAGAAAGTTGATACTGGAAGTGTAATGGAGATTGCAAGTCAGGCCTTCTCGTCATCAGTGTCTGACCTCATACATGCTCTACAGCAAATTCCCAAAATCTTGTGGACAATCTTCTATAAGGATAGGAAGCTGATATAGGGGCAAAGGTCTGTCAACTCCATATTAATGTCTATGTATTTGAATGCAGTGTTATTAAAGTCCAGGTTGATGTAATGGTCATGTGTCCCAATACTTTTGTCCATATAGTGTATTATGCATATAGTCTATGGTCATATGCATATACAGTAATGAATGAGATGCATTTGGGCTCCAGGTTTATTGTCCACTCTGCCCATAAGTGATCTACCCAGCCACAATAAGGGGGCTGTGTGAGGCCACACAGGCCCATTAGCAGCCTAGTCTGGCCCTCTTAGTGACCCTAGCTGTGCTGCCCAAAGGGCCGCGCCCAGTTGCCTGGCCATGATTAAGCCACGTGGGGCCCACACAGATATATTGCATGGGTTTCTTCTAGTGAAAAACTGCTTGTCTGTGTTCTTTTTTCGTTTCAGAAGCTGAAAAAGATAGAAAATAGGACGAAACGAATCATGAGTATAAATAATGGTAGATTATGAATACAAGCAACATCATGCGCCTTTGCAGCATCAAGGACAAGATGATCTTTGTGGTCGATTAATTTACAAGGACATTAAGGTTTATTTGAGTCATTCTCTGTTTATGTTTTGATTAACACCGACTGGCCATTAATACCCTATGAATCATGATACGATGCCATTGAGGCGAGAAAGGGTAGAGCCTGATAAAGCTCTATTAAAAGAGGCCTGTGACTCTAAACGTGGCCCATGGCTTAAGCATATGCAGCGAAGAGAAACTCTACTGCGCGTTCTAGTCCAGACCCCACACTGATTTCTGGCAGCCACTAACCACATCAACATATGTTGTTCACTGTGTTATGAGCCTTCAGAGTTCAGTGCAGACTGAAGCTTTCCAGAGCTGGGCCATGTTCATAATCAGTGTTATGTTGTCTACTTCGAAGAGCAGTAAAACCACCGGTCCCTTGTGAACCCTTTAAAGCTGAACCTGTGCAGGAACATCTCCTTAACTCCTTATTATCAGCCCCAAGCACACAACCTTTCAGTCGGACAGGGAATGTTAACAATGACAAAGTCAAAGCGATATCTGTTCCGGATTGGAGGCGTTGAGTCTAATGAGGTCACCGGGCAGTTATGATGTTTTATTCCTTTTGCTTTGGAACGCTGAGGCTTCATTCCCCCCTCACAGCTTGTACAAGAGCCAAAAGAAAATACCGAACTGAAATATTTAAAGCAAATGGAAAATTCTGGGCATTGCCATGAACGTCATCATTTCTTTTTTTCGTCTTCTTCTTCTTTTTTAACCCCCCACCCCCTCCTCCTCCCAACTCTTACGACCTCTTAATGATCATCATACCGATGCAATTTCCTCCCACCCTTTCCAGAGGAAATTTCCCTTCGGACGGCCGCAGAGAGATCTCAGTATGTCATAAATTCTTTGTTATAAACCGAACCAAAGCCATTACGTCATTCAAAAAAAAAAGACCCACAAAAACACTGCCTTTAATTATTAGTGCAAACAACTTCCTAATCTATTCCGTCCAACACGTCTTGGTGGGGAGGAAAAAAATAAAAGAGGTTGGGGACATATTTAAGAATAGTACACAAATTATTTCCCAACTTGGCATTGTGGGTCCCCATGAATAATAGCATAAAGAGGCGAGGGAGGGAAAGGTTGCATGAAGGTGAAAGGCATTAATTTGCTTTTAAGCTTATGGGAGATTCCTGCATGTTAGCTCGCCTGCCACAGCCCACTGGAAGAGACACAGGACTGTTCAGGGGTGTGACTTAATGGCATTAGCATATCACCCTGAACTGGGGAAAAAAAAAACATAATAATAACTCCCTTCTGAAGATGGGTCATTACATCACGTTATAGGGAATACCTTATAAGTGTAAATGGCTCTTGTCCTTTTGTTCCCAGCTATGGGAACTGCCTTGGAAGTCATAACAAAAGGAATAGGGATAATGGAATGTCAGCCGGGACAAATCACACTTGCAAATGATTGATTAATTGTATGACAGTAAGTATATGAAGGTAAGTGCATGATAGCAGCCCAATAGTCTAGTTGGAATTATGGAGATAAAGCAACAGCAGAGCTACAGAGAAATGAGAGTGTTGTACATTTGCCTTTCGCCGCTTTTATTGAAAACATAAACACTGCAGCTGAATACAGAGAAGCATGACGGTGCTGCATCTTCCCGGTCAATATGGAGGATCAGGTATGTATTATAGAAATGTGATCACTGAAGCGTTATCTGCCTGTCTCCTACTTCAATTACATTTGGAATCAATGCAGTACCCGTGTCTCTTTTTTTATCTGTTCCACGCATGTGTCTCTTTTCATTTAGCAAGTCTTTGTACTGTTTGTGAGCAGTAACTCATCTATAGAGTGAGTCCCGCAGAACGCACATCAAGGACTAGAGAGCTTGTCTCAGTACAAAGCGTCGAAAGCTGACACCGATGTCAACTCATCGCATTGCATTGATGCATAATGAGGGGGATAAAGGGCTGCTTGAAAAGGAACCGCATAGTAAAGAACCCAAATAATGCTACACTCGTGAATGTCGTAATTAAAAGAAATATCTTATTTCCTTGCTTAAAAGGAATTCAGGCATTTGAAGGGTTTTATTTAATCCGGTTCAAACACTCACACATACCAAGAACAACAACCCTCCAAAAAAAAACAACCAACACGACTTTGCATCTCTAAATTAGACTCTGAGTTTCAGAAGGAAATTAGGTGAAGTTTTCCTCAGGAGTTCTTCCGAGAGTCATCAGAAGCAAAGAAAGACGAGCGCATCATTAAACGACACCAGGGGTTCATATTAATAACCCCTCAGAGCTTGTCCTCTTCCGCTTACAACGCAATCAGCAATTACCTGTGCCTAGGTAACCCAGGATTCTCTCACCTCCCACCACAAATTAGCCAATAATGGCGTAAAATGAGATTACGGTTAATGCGCTGATGTTATGCTAAAGGTAGCTTGTGGTATCAAGTGACACTAAATGCAATAAGTAAGCAATGGCATGGAGTGAATCATTTGAATCCTAATGGCCGGTGTACTGTGAAATAATATCAAGCGTTCTCTGAGCGAGAGCTTTCAAAAAATTAAGAGGTTAAGTTGAGCAAGTGCTGAGGCTAATGCATGGAAAAAGCCTATGGACCCCAGCTGAAGCAAAATCCTGCAAGTACAACGACAGCCCATTAGCAGGATGGAGGACACGATGAATGCCCATCTGAACAAATAGATTTCCAGGTGGATAGCAATGGAAGCCTCCGACACTGGGCTACCTGCACTCTGCCAAACGCACTCATTTGACAAATGATTCCATATCAAAGGGCCGCGCACTGATTTGGGCTTAATTGATTGGATGGGAGAGACCGAAATCCCTGATTGGTTTAACTAAAGAGAGGCTGAAAAATGCCATGGCTTTGGAGACAGCCTGGCAATCTGAGGTGGGATGAGGAAAGGCAAGGGGGGTGGGGGGGTGAGGTGTTATGGTTTGCCTGCCATCTACAAAGTCCAGCTGATTAATACTGGAATATGTATGAAGAATGAGACAAATTAATCTTGCGCTAATGCAATAAATCACCTAATCTGAGTGGTTTAACAGCTGTAATTCCAGGAGTTAGCTTTCCTTTCATCTCTTCATTAGCAGGGTCAAACTGAAGCAGAGGACCTTCCGAGGGCCAAGTCTATAAACGCACTGCACTGTGCACCAGCCTGGCTTTAATATGGCTGTAAAAAATAAATAAATATATAAATAAATAAATAAATAAGCAAAAAAAAATGTGTGCCAATTAAAGTTGAAGGGACAGACACCACATTAACACTTGTACATGTAATTAATAACGCATGGCTGGCTGCAGTCAGAGAGCACAAAGCAGAAACATGTGACCAAGAATATGTGTATAAGTATTGACACCAATACATTAAACAAGTGATTAATACAAGTGATTAATATGCAACGTCTTCTCTTAAACCGTAAACATAAAATATTCAAATGCGGCGGAAATCGGTTTATTTCATCACATTTGGGGAATATGCTTGCTTTATGTATGTGTGTTCTGTAGAATCCAAGTATCCAAATATATGTGCTTCCTTTCCATTGACAACAACATTTGCACCGATGAGATCTCACTGGGCAGCACCATTCTTTAAATTGCTTTTCTCAAAAACAGCTCTTCTCTACATTCAGAAGTCTCAGCTTCTACGGTACCTACAGTGACAATGACATTTCAACAATCTATTCTGTAAACTTTCTCTGGAGTCTTTACACTGATGCACTTTCATTTGAACACCATCCAAAGGCTAGATGTTTATTTTCGAATATATGCAAATTCTGAGTATATGCAAATATTAAAGGAGACAGTTTCATCCATTTCATTTGCATATCTGTATCTGTGACGTACCTGCAACCTATCCAGGGTGTTTGTCTGCCTTTTGCCCTGGGACTGTTTAGGATAACATGGTTTGGATTAAGGACGGATATCTATAAGCAGTGTGTGATATCTATTGCTAAAAAAACATTCTTATCGAATTGACCACAAAGGTAGAGTGAATAGACCACCGGTGTACTTTTTTTTTTTTGCATCATATACAACTGCTGTAGTGGGTTACTATGATCAGCAGTATTTCCATGGTGACATGACTAGCGGCTGGAAAGCATCCAGCAAGCTGCTTGTATAAACAAAGCCATTTATTGTGCTTTCTCTGAGAAATGCTTTCCATTTAGCAACCCTCTCGGAGCAGCAACTGCTTGCTCACATCCAAATCAAGCCGACTAAATGGCTCATTCCGTTATGACATGTGACAATGGCGAGTGTCGCTGTCAGCTCGTTATGTCGGATTGACCCAAATGATGGATCAAGCATGGCCGATAACTGACCCATTCCACGGTGTCTGTTCCATTAATTCATGTGCCATAGTCATGAGTCATGCATTTCAGTTTAGGCCAGGCTTCTATGTGAGTCAGTCTTGAAGGACATCACATCTGAGCCGACTGCATGCGAGTTCAAGCCGAGGAACGGACAAAGCTCCACATAATAATTCGATGAATGTTCCATACATCCGCAGAAGCAAACAGATGGGCACAGGCGCATTCCAACAAAACCATCCACACCCACACACACACAATCCAACCTGCTGTATGGCAGAGGCTGACTGGCAGTGCGCTGTACCTTTTCTCTGTTTGACATGGACATGCCGTGCGCTCTGGTGACAGGCTCAGTGCAGCCCTGCACCCACAGGTCACAGCTGACCTTTCGGATTGTGATTTTTTCCAGCTCTGCTACATGTTTGTCTTGAAGATGTCCGCCAAAGCATCCCCAGGCACCACAAAGGGGACCATGGTGTGGGGGCAGGCATTTTGCTGCTTGTCTTCCAGGATCACGCCTACTCGCTCTGAATGGCGTATGCAAGCAGACCCCGCCCCCCCCCCCCCCCAAAACCCAAAGCTTGCCGCCTTGAATTTTACATGCTACGAAACTTAATTGCTGCATGACTAGTCTCGTTGTTTAGGCGCTCGAGGGATTTCCATTTATTATCTCGTATGAATCATTATTAAGATGTGCTTATTCACTGCCGGCTTCCCCCTCCCTGGAAAGGCTGTGTTTTTGAGCCGGAGAGAGAGAAGGGGAGTGCACCAGCGAATAGTCATGTAGCGCAGATTTCAAAGAGAGGGAAGGAACAGAAAGGGTTTGACATTACGGAGACGACAACAGTGGGCCTCTACCGGAAGAAATGTGGCTGTGTTTCTTTCGGCCGAGGGAGGGGTGCATGTTGGTCCCACAAAGCTTGGATGGCGGCTGGTGCCAGGGTTCAGCATGCACCACACATGGGGAGGGAGGGGTCAAATCCTGCCCCATCTGCCATGTGATATGTGGGCCCAACATGGGGGCTAGAGCTATGCGCTTCTTGCACAACTCTGTGGCAATGCTGAGGTTAAGCCTGCACACCGACAGATAGAGTTCAAAAAAAGCCTGGAATATCAAGCGGGCTTATCAGCCGAATCTCCAGGAGAGACGTGCCTGCTGTAATGTCGGACAAATGACTGCTTGCCTCAAGTCAGGAGCACTTCATCAGCGCTAAGCACCGAGGTGTGCCATGCTTCACGTTTTGATAGAAGGGCCGAAATTGGGAGTCTCTCCATTTCCACCATTGACCCCACTGTGAATAGCATTGTCTGGAATGAATTACGGAAGTGAGGACAAAGCGCATAATGTAAGATATTATTGTGTAATTTAACAATGCTGTAGCCTCGGGGACTTTTCACAATCTAATGTATAGCTTTTGGAGTACAATTGCTATGGAAACCGAAGGTCCTGGGTGACCAAGCTGCCCACCCACACAGACAGCCGTTAATCATCTTCACTGCAATACTGGCACAGCAGAATTTGGCCAATGTGTCAAGCAGCAATTATGTATACTTAGTGTTGTCTCCACCCCCTCCACTCTTCTCTTCCTGACTCTCCCTCTCTCTCTCTCCCCCCCATCGGTTTCTCTCTCTCTCTGTCTCTCTCTCTCTCGCTCTGTCTCTCTCCCCTCTCTCTCCTGGGTAACTCTGGCTCTTCCCTATCTCTTCCTGCCTCTCTCTCTCCTCCTCTCTCCTACTTCCGTTTTATATAATCACCACGCTTTTAAAGGCTCTCTGTTCATTAGCTCCCTTTCATCAAGGATGCATACAATACCCAGGAAGAAAATAGGAATGGTCTTAGTGCCACATAATAAGACATTCCTATTATATAAATCATATCCAACCATTTAGCCGTTATACTTTCATTCCGGGCTGAGTGACACACCAAATTACTCCACCGCTCCATTGCTTTCTTTGCATATTGGTTTGTGCAGATCACAGACGCTAATGGAAAATGACGAGACAGAGATTATGTTCTGCTGGTCGCAGGGAAATCGTTAACGCCATCACAAATCTGTGGCATCCCTTCATTACCTCAATCCAGCTCGGTTGTTCCAAGGGGAGCTGACAGCAACATGGGAATTGCAACGCTGCCCATATTTCAAGGACAATGTATACGGACCTGAGCGGCCAGCCATTGACTCATAGCGCATCAGCAGTGTACGGAAAGTGTCATTAGAGGTGTTCTCGACAGGCACAGCATGGACCCATGAGAAGGAGAGGCCAGCAATTAGAGCCTGCATCCATGTCAAGCAGCTCAGGACAAAGCTGATTGCCATTTTTTATATTGCGCTGCAGCGAGTGCCAGTGTCTTTTGTGTGATGCGCAAAGATATAAATAGTTTGCCGCTTGCCGTGGCACCCTCTGAGTCACTAAAGATGGTGATCAGTGCATTAAGGCAGTACACTTAAGATGGAGAAGTTTGACGTTTGAGTTTGACCACTTGGTGACAGGCTGTCAGAGGTGCCACTTTCCTTCCCCCTATTTTTCGGCAACTCCTGCTGAGTCTTTACTCTTGACCCTGCTAGTCACCCAGAAAAGGACACGAGCATTTCAACACATTTGGGGTTAGCGGACTGAAAATAGTGTGAGGTTTCGCAATCCAGCACATTAGCACGTTCGCATGCAGACAAGGCAAAGAGCCCAAGGGAAAAAAAATGTCATGTGTTGCTAAGAAAAAAAAAACAAAACAAGAAAAGCCAAAAGAGCCAAATATAAGAAAAAAGCGGAAGAAAAACAAGATGCGTGATTATTTCTACTCTTCCCGATAATGAGAAAGTAACCGATTGTTATTTCTGTTTTACTGAATCCCAAACCAACACGCATGAAATCAGTGATAATCCTGTCGCTTATAAGCTTGCCGAAATAGAGTAGCGCAGTTCAAAATCTTATTTTCAACACTAGCTTGAGATAAGGCATTTGCTGAGGAGGAGATATCTGAGGTAATAGATTAAAAAGAAAGAAAATCATGCCCTACTTCAATAGTAAAGTCACATCTAAGACTATGACAAATTGCAAAAATGGCTAGCGTTCTCCATACAAGCTTCAATTAAGAAATGTCAGATGAGGACTGAAAAAAAGAGAGAAGGGGATGAAGACAAGCATGCTAACACCTCCGATTGTCATCACCGAGGTATGAGTGTCTGTAAACATTTCTCATTGGTGATCCACATTAAGAAAGAGGGTAATAGAGATCATGACTCACCTTATGGGGACAAGTGGAAGGAACTGCAGGAAATGCCTTGTCTGGGGTCTGGTTCTGGTTCTGCAAGACAAATGAACGCATGCTAGTTAATTTCCTGTGCTCAGTCCACAAAAATGGTGCAATAAAGTGTTGGAAACATGGTGCTGTGTTTAGAGGAAACAAGATGACCTATTACCCACACGCTAATTCGAAAGAATCAAAAAAGCCAAGTGAGTGAGTAAAGGTTAAGATCATTAATCTCTGGAGGTGGAATAAACCCTTAAGTGATGGCTACGGAGGGGCTTTCACTGCTTCCCCTGCTTCCTCCCACATGAATGACTCTGCTAATAATTATAACATTTCCGCACAACATATGCACTAGTCCAAAACAGGAATTCATTAGGCAATTACCATTTTGTAAATACGCCTCTACATCAGACAGATACATGAAATATGACACTAAAAAGGTTACGCTTAGGTAAGCCAACAAGGCAACAACAGATGGTCCTGCTGTTTGTGATTATGTTGGATGCAAAGTCCTTGCACAGCGACAAAGGCAGCAGAGGAAAAAACGGCCATCTTTAGAGTGACCTCATATGTGAGGGGGAGGAATAAAAGTAGTGCTGGGCCATTCACGATGGGGAACAAGGCCCCACAAACTTCTTCCCCCCAACTACCTCTGGGAGGCCCAGTTGACTCCAAGCAGGGGCCGCCAGTCATTTCCTCATATCCAATTATCTTCCCGTGGTACAACTAATGCACCTTGACACTATTAATGGCTTCCTTATGGTATCACCGAGAGAGATGAAACATTGAACTGTCCCGGCTTCAACATCTATATTTCATTACCACTTAGAAGAGTCAGCGTGAAGTGTGGGGGAACTCAGCTTCACACCCACAGCTCCATAAAAACGGCCTTCCACAGCAGCCCCAAACAGCCCTCGCTCAACAAGGAGGTTTTTGTCCCTCTGTCTGTAATGGCCAGACTCCCAGAAAGCACAGGAATGATAATCCGGCTTATTAATTTCTATGCAGCTGACCAATTACCGCCCGCCACCTCTGCTTCTCCGTCTGTTTCCCCGAGGCAGCAGCTTTCCCTTTAATGAGTGTGTTTTAAACAATACCTGATATTGTAACCCGAGCGGCGCTGACACAGGTAGTCAAGAAGGCGAGGCTAATAACGTACACCTTCCCTTGGCCGCAAGGGCAGCTCAGAGGACGTGTTTATTTAAGAGAGGCGCTGTCAGCATCATTCGCTCTGACCTGGGCCTGCTCCACGCCTGCAGAACGAAAAACCTCCGCTTAGCTCCAAGCATCCCATTAGGTCGGTTTAAAGGAAGGATTTAATTTAACTGATTTAAATAAATCCACATGAATAAATCCCATCATCCCATTTCAGTTGCTCCGTATTTTAGTCATCTGGAAACGATGCGTACGGTTGGATCGAGTTAATTCAATAGATCACCTCAACGTAGCTCCGGTTTCCGCATGCTACTGTATTTATAAGACCTTCATTTTCTTTTATGATTCCACTAATAAAGTGGGCACTTAGTTATGATTATAATATTCATCACCTGACACTGAAACATCTCTGGTGGAAGAAATCATGATAATGCCTTACTTTTACCCTGCAATTTTTATTTATTTATTTTTTCGCTCGACCACCTCGCGGGTAATTACTCCATATGACAGGTGAATGGTGAACGGTGCACATTAGGCTTGTTCCATACGTTTAAATAATACATGATCCCATTAAAATATGACATGGGCAAAAACACACACATATAACCAGACGCGCACACACTTCTCACTGAGGTTTCATTGGGCTGCAGACACCATTATCAGAGCCAGTGCTGACCCGGTGTGTTCGGTGCCGTGCCCTTTGTCTGATATGCAGTGAAATTATACGCTATGGTAGAAAGCTCGGGCGATGCAAATTCTACTAGGTGGGTCGAAGCTGACATCTCCAGCGGTCAGCTGTTATTTTGAAGAGTTGTTAACGCCGCAAAAGCTGGTGAGAATTGAGGAACTGTGTTGGATGTCTAAGGTTTTTTTTTTCTTTTTTTCCTGGGGTGGGTGGGTCTTGTGTCATCCCACTCCATTATTCATGCAGAGCCTGTAAAACTTGAAAACAGGCAAAAAGTTGAACATGTAATCAAGTAAACAGACAACTGCAAACAAGAGTATACAAATATCACTTTAACCTCGGCCCCTTATGTAGGGCCACACTTACTCAGATTAAAATAACACCCCCATAACGACCTTAATCACAGCTACCGCTCAAACCATGCACACAAATACATTTGTGA
Organism: Nannopetersius ansorgii; assembly: GCA_037974605.1. Classification (NCBI taxonomy): domain Eukaryota; kingdom Metazoa; phylum Chordata; class Actinopteri; order Characiformes; family Alestidae; genus Nannopetersius; species Nannopetersius ansorgii. The sequence goes on along the minus strand of JBBPDE010000031.1, from coordinate 5,580,385 downwards.
GGAAACTCATCTGCACTTTCTGTCTCCATTTACACCATTTAACGCGTTCATACCTTTTTAAGGGCTAGACTGCATTCTCGTCTGTTATTAAAGCATCTGGAGGTTCAGCTGTTCCTCACCGCACATTTTCAAGCATCTGAACAGCTTAGCTGTCGCTCAAACCACTCTTGAGCAATTTATTTTAGTCCAAATTAACAAAAGGAGATAAATTAGGCCTTAACTTCAGTTTCCATGCTGACAGGTTTGAGATGTTCTAAGAAGTTCCAATAAAGTTGGAGGTGCCTAAGGTGCAAACTGATATATTCTCCTTTTTCTACTTCTATTACTGATCTATTTTTTCCTTTTGTTATTTCATTGCAATAATAATACTTTTCTTGAGATTAAACCTATACCCACCTTTGCTCACATAATAAGCACTATTTTAGTTGAACTAGGAGACCCTGTGCAATATAATATAAGGAATCTGAATGGTTTATATAGGATAAAGCATATGAGTATGTTCTCCAAATGACCACAAATAGACCAAATTGAAGATGCTGCCACATAGCTGCGCCTGTTACCAGGTGTTATTACGTTACCGGCAAGTCAATTGGCACAGGACCAGTATTAGCCAGGGATTTTACCGTTTGACTGAAAAAGGCAACAGATATTGTGAAATGATGTTGGATTAATATCACAGATCACTGTAGTGAGTACTTAAGACAAGACTACCATGTGAATATTTTCCCACAGACACTCCAGAGAGAGGCTTATCAAAATCTCATTGATGTATTGTTTACTTAAGGGCTCAGAAAACATTTTTATATAATTCTTAGTACAAATCAATCATAAATACAGATACGTGCAATGTGATATCCTTCTGAATATGCTTTAATTATAAGCTTGCATGTAAATGTTATATTTACATTTTAGATTCTATTTGAAATATATAATATTTTATATATAATATTACATTTAGTTTGCGGCATGCAATGGGCTGGAGCCCAGGCATTGTGTCCATTGACCCTGAGATGTGTATTATATATATATATAAATATGTATATTTATATATAATGTTATATTTTATATTTACATTTAAAGATATTCTAGATGCTGAGTTTTAGGGATGGCCCTCAAAACTGCATCATCCAGTCAGGTCTCAGATAACATACCCCATATGTGTGAATGTTGTCATTAGAGCTAAAAAAATAATTTGTCTTAGTCTTAGTCTTAATATATTCTGTAGGAAAGGAGCTTTTTACTGAGATATGGCAAGACATGATTGTATCAAGTGTGAAGGAACTAAGGCCTAATTAATGTCTCTTTTGTAAAATATTTACATTTACATTTACGACATTGAGCTGTATTTTGTAAAATACAGGCTTAACTCACTTGACTCTGTTGTGTCTTGCCATAACTTACAGTACTCTTCTAGATACATATTATATATATATATATATATATATAACTTCCGAGTTGCATATCTCGGCGGGGAAGGCACTCTTACTCTTCAAACTCCAGAGTTTGGTAGATCTCCAGAAGACCTTTCCAACAAGCCCTCATTTGTATTTGTAACCCGAGTAGATCAGGTTTTATTCCCCAAAAACTTCCCCAAAACACAACAATGCATTTTTTCACTAAACGCGAGTTCTCTTGGAACGTAACCCACGTGAAAAGCGTGGGATTACTGTATATATAATTAATGAATTAATGAAGACCATTAAGATGTTATTTTTAGTAGATACCAAACACCTGTTGGCATCTACTGGATTATAATGCATTCGGTAGTAAAAAAAATATGTTCTGCGCTAAAAAAAGTAGTTTGTATAAGCTTGACTCCTCCATGGACAAAGTTCTCCCTCCTCCTTCTCCTCTTCATCTTCTTTTTTAAATTCTGCAGAGACAGACTGAACAGAATCATAATGTCTGTGCCAGCTGTGCTGAAACTGACTGATGCTCAGTGTGCCACAGCTACAAAGAGGGGGTGCGTGTGGGGGTGGGGGTTGCTGCGGTTGGAAATGACAGCTTCCCACAAGTGCACCAGGACATGGAGGCTCGCTGCTCCTGGTGTGCTCATTTGCTAAGCAGTGTGAAGCCCCTTCTTTGAGGCAGCGCTGGAGTGCTGAGAAAAGTCTCAATTAAGGCTTTGTAATAAGCCAGAGTTAGAGACAGGTACATGCGATGGGCCTGAATTGCTAGTACACTCACACCTGGCCCTCTGCTATCCACAGTAGCTGGAGTAGGCTGGGGAGTTCTCACAGTAGCAAACTGACCCTATTATACTGATTTTGAAGTAGCGCTGTAGCGCGAGAAACAAATGTATAAAATAAAAGCTAAGCCAAGCTCTCATTAACAGGACCACACTGCATGAGGTTCATGAGGACATATAGAAACATGAAGGGGAAACCAAATTATATGCTTGGACTAGCACTTCAGCGTGTGCAATCAAAGTCTGTTACACTAGTTCTGTGCTAATTTAAGAGAAACCACTGTGCTCTCCGAGGGTTCAACCTGTGAGGTATCTGCTTAAAGATTTTTTACACAATATTTGAAACACTTGTTAGCTTTTGCACATCGTATCAACGTCTCTGCAAATAAGTCTGATCCAGAGACTTTGTTCTTAAGGGAAACATCCGCAACATCCTGATTTAACTGCTATATTCTAAAACGCATGCATTGCTTGAAGAGGCACGGGGCCTCGCCAACCTCTCCTCTCCTTCGTCCCCCAAATACAAAAGGTTGTAATTGGCCTCCGGGCAAAGTTTGATCCCCCTTGAGAAAATGCAGGGTTTTTTTTTTTTTAGAAGCCTAGCTTTTTTTTCTCTCTTCGCATTACAATAAACGTGCTTCTCTCACATGTACGGTGTTCTGAGATGAAATTTGTGAATGCATCCGTTTCTTGTTATGGTAGTTAACCAAGCTAATCCATCCACGTTCATGCATGCACACTAAACACATCCATCGCACAAACACTCAAGTGCACACACACACACACACACACACACACACACACACACACACACACACACACACACACACACACACACACACACGCAGGCCTCTCCTCAGGCAGTAATGAGTTTGCTATGTGTTTTAAAGAGATTAACGGCATTAAAAATCACATTTCATTCTCTTAGCAGAACAAAACAAAGCCGTTCATAGAAAACATGTTCATTTATTACCGTTTTGGAGAAGCTTAAATGTAATGCATGAATATTTTATCACCCGGCTAATGCAATCTAGCTGTGCATGAGATATGCATTCATTATGAAATCTGAAGAAAAATGACAAAAGAGACACAGTGTAGACCGTTTACGCAACTGCAGTAATGACAAATGAGCTAATCAATTTGTCATGCAATGGTAATGCTCTAAAAAAAAAAAAAAAGACATCTTAAAAGACATAAACAGTTGTTTTTTTTTTGTTTTTTTCCTTTTAGAAAGCTCTGGAGAGACGAAAAAAGTAGACCAAGATGAGCTGAGACAAAAGCCCGAGGCTGAGAATTGGCACAAATGAGCAGTAGAGTAGCTTTTTTTTTGTTGTTGTTATTTGCCCTAAAAGCCATCTCTTGGAGGAGGTGTGAGCACAGTTACATTAACTTGTCTTCTCCAATACGCACCAGGTGGAGCAGATTCAGCGCCCTCTCCGACGAGCCCCTTTTAAGAACGACAAACAAGAAGGCCATTCACTGAAGGCTAGATTGAGCCCGGGCCTTTGCTGGCTCTGCTGGCTCTGCTGGCGCTGGGACGCCGCCTGGCCCAGTAACATTCCCCTCACACACTGGGAGGCTTTGTGTGTTCCACTTCCTGGCTGCCACTCAAGAGCACTGAACTTTAAATAAGTCTCATTCCCATCAACTTGCTCCTTGTTTTGTCACCTCTGTTTACGACAGACGTTGTTTAATTCCGAGAGAGAGGGAGAGAGAGAGAGAGAGAGAGAAAGAAACAGACACAGAGAGAGAGGGAGAGAGAGAGGGAGAGAGACAGAGAGAGACAGAAAAAGATGTCAGTATATTTCAGAATTTCTCAGTGGGATTAAAGCGAGTCTGTATTTTAAGGATTATCAGATGCTTACGAGCATGTGACCCCCAGTGTTTTTGATCTTGGAAAAATAAAAAAAAAAGAAAAAGGCAAAGAAAAAAAAGAAATGCATAGCTCTCCCCAGATCCCATTGCTGTTGGCACCGTATAATATGACAAGAGACGATGACAGCTGGGGAAAATAAAGCACATAACGGGCCTGAAATAACCTAGTTTACCGCCATACAGTCACACCAACCAGGTTTAGTCAAATGACCAGAATAGCTGGCAGCTGGGTTAGTGATATGGCCCTGAATGCGGCTCGTCTGTCCACACACCTTGCTTTTGGATGGGGCCGGGTGATGAACTTTCTTTTGCCGTCTCTTCCATTACAGACAATCCCACACACTCTCCATCCCTCACCCCCCAATTTTAGCAAGAGAAATGGAGCGAGGTTTCCAGTGCGAAGTGAGCTTTCTCAACACACAACAGCAGATCTGCTCCGGAGTCCCTAGGCACTGCTATCAAAGCGCCTCTCCACAGCTGATCATTAGCAATTTCAGAGCCTTAGGCGACTGCAGGCCCCCAGACTGAGCTGTATAATGTAGCGGCTGTCTTGGCCATACAATCAAAGGGCCTTACTGTACATTTATCATTTCCAACCAATAAAGAAATAAATAAATTAAAAAAAACAAGGGGGTGTGGGGTGGGTGGGTGAGGGGGGAGGCTGCCATGTGACTGATATAGTGGAAATTAAACATTTGCAAGGCGAGGAAGCATTTTAGTAAACAAGTCCGCTGAAGAATAAAATCACATTTTATGGCTCCCCAGGACCATTTCCATTTAATTCCACCACCAAATAAAGTCCAGGACAAATCAAAACAATTATTTCTGATGTGGCTTCAAGCAACAAAGGCTTTCTATTTGAGTGGTCTACCTGAAATCATGATAAGGTGTGGTTCCGGGCGCAAACCATCAAACCTGGATTGAATATCCTTTTAATAGTAAGAGGGAAAAAAAAAACTAGGCCGTCAAAGTACCCATCTGCCACATTCTGAAATGGGTCCTGTCAGTCACATTCAGTCTAAACTGATGTGGCCTGACAGGTAAGTTATATATTTCTTTTTCTTCAAGTCTATATTTTGTATGTCTCGTCGTGGCTTTATGAATATAGCATGCTCAAAGAGGGCAACGAGGTACATGTGATGGAGAAAATTCCAATTTTAACATAATGGTGACCCAGATCTCATCTAGAAGTAAACTGCTATTAAGTTAATATGCCAATATGTACTTATATATATACAGCTATGGAAAAAAAATAAGAGATCTCTATGAGTGACAGCCATTCCAGTCCAGTGTCTCCTCATTCTGCTTTATGAAGAACTGATCAGTGCTCACCTGAATCACATCTTATTTAACGAGGAAAAGTAAAAAACAACACTGTTGTAATCGACTCTCTCCTCTCGCAATGTGACTAGTTGAATGGCAAAACACTACTAGAAGTACGTCGAAGGTAATTATTGCCATTTTGTGACAACCATATCATGTCAGTGTCTGTTACATTCCTACACAAACACCTCATTCTGCTTTATGAGGGACTGATTAGTGAACAGCTGAATCACATAAAAGTATAAGTATAAAAAAGTATAAAAAACTCTCCTCTGGCAAAACACTACTAGAAGTACATCAAAGGTAATTATTGCCATTTTCTTTAAGAGAGTACCAGAGATTTGTTTTCTTTCAATTACTCAGGTTCTGTAAACGCTGCATCATTCCTCTTATTTTGATGTTTTTTGTCATGTCCTTTGATAATATGCTTTAAAGAAGAGTATTTTTTTTGGAAATGAGGAGAAATATTGTCAACAGTTCTTAAAAACCAGTGATTGGGCAGTAGTGTAGCTACAAGTAGTGACGCTACTAGTTTAACTACGTTTCTCAGTGGCGTGTTGGTAGCTTCGCTGTTTTCCGAATTGAATAGCTTTTCAGTAGCGAAGCTCTTTCATTGATCAAGTAGTGCGGTAGCGTCCACACAAGCTAACGTTACATTTAC
>JBBPDE010000031.1:5535220-5550177 GCA_037974605.1 Nannopetersius ansorgii | reverse complement strand
TATAGTGTTTCTCTTGATTTTCCTTTTGTCCTTCTTAAAGCCCTGTATTTTTATAAAAACACTGATAATATTAATCTATTATTAAATTAGATTAAAAGAGGATAATGCATACAAGTGTTTTGGGGGCATATTTAGGGTTTCCACTATAAAAATAGACATTTTTAGGCATATATTTTACCAAAACACAACAACGCGTTTTTTCCCTATATGCGGGTGCTCTTGGAACGCAACCCCTCTTGTACAACTCACCTGTTAATTGCCGGACCTACCAAACTGTGCCGGACACCGGGCCAACATGACTAGATTTGGGCCTCCCTGGTGTGTCTCTTCTCTAGAGAACACAGTTCTACTGGTCCACAAAACCAATGCTGGGGAACTTTATATCACACTGGAGAAGCAAACCGTTGCTCCAGCGTGTCCCATTCCATTCTATATACAGATTATACATCTGTGTAAGTAAGAGATGTTTTAATGGCTCCTCTGTTTACCCCTTTTAACAATGCAGTTTTCTTCTTGATTTAATTAATAATCAATATGATAGGCAGATGACTTAATAGTCAACGTAATAGGTTGATTACTCAATTAGTGACCTAATATTGGCATTGGTGTTTGCTCCCATTGAGAAAGACCTCTGGGAGCTCTAATGAGGCTTAAATTAATGAACCATTTGCAAAAAACTTAATTCACAAATATGATCAAATTCAGTGAAAGTAATCTGTCGGTTGCAAATCTTTAAAGCTCTTTAAGTGCAAATACGTGTTGTTCGAGCTCACACGCTTGTTTTTGCCTTGTTCGAGCACTTCCGAACACAGCTCAAGGAGGCGAAGCATTTTATATTTCTAATACAGCACTATTGTTAAACATTCATCTCACTTTATGCTTAACTGGCTATGTTAATAGGATTTCAACTCAATTTATTCAAGTGCTGATCAATGGCATGCAATCATTGCACCTCATGCATTATGTATTTTAATGGGAACCTACTTGCTTTATAGCTGCATGGCGTAAGGTTAACCGGCCCAATAGGTGCAACTCCCGGAAGACCAATTTCAACTTGAAACACTGCTTTCTATCACTTCACAACGAGCAACAGCTGAAAAGTGGTGCCACTTTTTGCCTGTGGAAAATGATTACTTCCCCTTATCCTTAACCTCAAATGATGATGAGCTATCGTTGCATAAATGGCTAACAGAACATTTTATACTCGGCTGAGAGTGAAGCGGAGGGAAGGAGAGAGGAGAGAGTTTTCATTTACCGCGTTCAAATAATTGGAAGGCAATACAGCAGCCGGTATGGCATTGCAAACAATTTCGATATCCTGTTCCTGTATTTTGAATGCGCCGCATTGCCCTCATGTTGTGCATAAACCCCTACTATTACATAAAATGCGTGCCCAGAGTATTACTAGTGGATCTCTAAGAACTCATTCAGTGTTTAGTAAATCCGTGATGTGAGGAGCAACACCGTCAGTAGGTCATATGGAGATGGGTCTTACTGGCTTCAATTCGTTATTGCCTTTGGCTTTCAGGGTTGATGAAGAGCGAAGCAGACTCACATCGCTATGGAAACATAGTCTATTATAGAAAATATGGAAAAAACCCACCTTCTCTTTAAGAGAGAGACAAATATGTATGTGGTTATATCACAGCCCTCATAGTATTTTAGGTTGTATGCAGATTGTATCAGTATCTATACTGTGTGGGTTGGCAGTGTTTTCCAGTAGGTCAGATACAGGAGGAGGCACCGTCTGGAAGAATATAGGGGAGCTCCCAGCCTGAGACATGCACAGAGATGTGTACTAACAAGCAGCAGAACAGGCATTTCTTGTGTTAAAAAGCAAGCTGTTCGACTGACAGGTCAGTATTTAATGTCCACATAGCAAGCTTGCTTGCTGGGGGACATTTGTCTCTTTCCTTTGGTGGATGTCATGCGGCAACTGTCTTCGAATCTCATGAAACATTTCTATCACCCTGCTTTGCAGGAGAAATCAAAATGATTGCAACCTTGATTCCTTCACCGCCGGCAATGTAGGCTGGTTGGATTCCGCTTTTAAGTGCAGTCGCAGAGCACAGAACACATTTTCTTCTGAACCCTGAGCAGCAGCTAGAAGTTTAGTCCCACATCACAAACTGCACTCGTGCCAAAGGAAAGGGGGCGGCCTGACGATCTGAGATTCAATTCTCGGGGTAAAATAATGAGCCAATGACTGAATTAATGAACAATCAACCCCCCGATCCAGAGCACCATCCCTCCAAACAGGGCCTTTCGAAAATCAGCGAGCACCACAGCAAGGTGGCTAATGCACTTGACTCGTTGGAAATTGGTGGCCTGCCTGCTCCGATAAAGCATAGGAGGGGGCGTCTAAAATCTGTTGGAAAATCACTTAGTCGACAATAAAAGATCCCAGCTGGAAACTGGAGTGAGAGCTGTAAAGATGCACTTGCCTTCGACACAGCTTGAGCTCCAGCCAGCCATTTTAACCGGCGCCATCCGTCTCTCCTCCAGGTAATGCAATTAGGTGCCACTAATATCTCGAGACGCTCTTCAAACTGCAAATGTATTTTGCTAACCAGCAAACCATAATAACCAGCGACAGCATTAAAAAAATCTAAGTCTGACTCTTAAAAGCTGCTGCTTTTGATTGTTCCAATTGATTGGTTGAGAAAAAACAAAAAATAAAAAAAAAGCTCCATTCCAGAAGGCAATACAAAGGGCATGGTGAAGAGACAGCTGATGTTACTAGGCAACCAGCACGAGGCATGACCATCTCGTGTGTATAAACACACCCAGCTGGTCTCTGACTGTGGGCAGCAGTGGTGTATATGTGCTTTCTTAGAATATCCAAAGTTGACAAGCACAGCCGGCAAGGTGTGAGAGCGCCGCACACCATGAATAGCACACCTTGAGATTCCAATTAACAGGACATTGTTTGATTGATTGAATGTCCTTTTCAGAACTACTAGGATGCTTGAGTTTACCTTTTAGTCCTATAGTGCTCAGAAGAGAAGGAAACTACCAGCCATGAGCCCAGAATCACAATGAGAAACGGCGTGGTTCATCTGAGGGGCACGCTGGAGAAACTTTACGAGAGGCAGCAGGAAGAGACCCCGGCACGCTGGCTTGCCAACAGCAATTCAGATCCCCTTAGGCCAAAAACAAGCCAGGGCCTGGCACACACATGCAGACAAGGGTTAAAGAAAAAGTTCTGTGATGAAAATATTGACACAGATTTCCTTTTACTCTTAATATAGTGAATCAGCTAAGAGGTTTTGGTGAGAGGCTTTGTTCTTTAGATTTGCACTGGAGCTGTGTGGAGAATAGGTGAGTTCCTCTTAAATCCTCTATAGTGTATATGTTTCTTGTATATACATTTTTTGACTCGCTTTAAGAAATGAAATCAAAAGAGTTCTACATATCTATTCAAACAAATGTTGTTTATATGAAGTTGTACAAAGTGTTCACTTGGACTAGCATTATGATAAGAAAAACATAGATTTCTATAAGGTTACAATGGAAGTTAGTGAAGTAGCCCCACATGGCTACTATTATTATTATTATTATTATTATTATTATTATTATTATTATTATTAGTAGTAGTAGTAGTAGTAGTAGTAGTAGTAGTAGTAGTAGTTGTTGTTGTTGTAGTACTAGTAATAATAATAATAGTAGTAGTAGTATTAGTAGTAGTAGCAGTAATAGTAGTAATAGTAGTAGTTGTACAAGTAGTAGTAATAGTATTATTAATAGTTGTAGTAATAGTAATAGTAGTATTAGTAGTAAAAGTAGTAGATGTTGTAGTAGTAGTATTAGTAGTAGTAATAGTAGAAGTAGTAATATCAGTAGTAGAAGTAGTAGTAGTAGTAGTAGTAGTAGTAGTAGTAGTAGTAGTAGTAGTAGTATTGTGCGTGATCGGTAGGTAATTATAATTATGACCCATTATGATTGTGCATGCTTAAATATTAGATATATCAACTACATTTAAGATGATTTCACTTCCTTTACCATTTTCTGCAGTGAGGGATACCACATACATCTTCATCCGCTAGTCTACATTTGGGTGAGAAGATTACATTAATTTGATGTTTCACCAAACTATTCCTTTAAGGAGAAAACCGAGTAATTAAGTGTGATTCCATGATAGGACAGAATTACATATGCAGAGCAAAAGTCTCTACAGAGCTAATTTCATGAGCATGAGGGACGGACCGGTTTGTAAGTGGTACTATTGGAGAGCAGAGTGAAAAGCAGAGAGTAAAAAGGCAGCTGGACTCTTAAGTGGCTAATCTAGCATTGAGACTCTAAGTGCTGACGGTGGATATCAATCTTCACATTTATCAAGAGCCAATCACTCTGGCCTACTTTCTGCAAGGTATAAAAAATTAATTACAGCCTAGCGCTAAACTAGCTTAAGACGACTCCACGATGCTGCACAGCTATCAAGCAACTCATTAAAATCCAGGAAACCGAATCTTCCTTCTCCGTTGCGCTCATTAGGACTAGTATGGGAACGCTGGGCTAATGGGAAATCCTAAAACCCCACCCAGCCCGCACGTCGCGGGATGATGACACTGCCTCAGGACCCCCAGTGCACTTACAAGGGTGCGCATCGACACCGCGTTCATAGAAACATCATATAATCTCGTGTTAAATCTTTTCACTCGAAGGATTAACTGCAATATCAAAGAACAGAATGCAATAGCACTAAACAAGAGGATAGGCAAAACAGATAACAGTTGTGAATTCAGCCGGAAGGAAGAATCTGCTTCCTTGTTCTATTCCCCCTTAGGCTAGTTCGGGGTAAGTCGTGTAAAGGATTACTCTCGTCGCATAATGCTCTTTTTTTCCTCTTCCTCCTTCTTTCCCCACACGCACACAGTGTGCCTGTTTAAACAGTACTGATATATTAGATATTCACGGATGGATGAAAATCGGAGACAGGAGAAACATTCCTTGTGCCTCACTTCCTCCTCCGATCTGATAAGCAATATCAAATAAACAATATTTACATGAAATATTTGTGACTCCGGCCTGATACAGCGTGCTGCGAACGCCTCGGGCCGGCCGAAGATGGTCTACACGTTTTTCCGTCTGGTAGGTTTAAGACGAGCGAAAATTGGTTTGTACTGCGGCCCCCCGCAAGCGATCAGCAATATGTCGTACTTGGTACCGCACCGCATGTCATTAGTCAAACACAGCAACTTTGTTCCGGAGAAAGCAGCTCCGAACTTGCTGGCTAAACAATGTTTCGGAAGGACTTTTTCAACATCACACACCACCATTAACACTCTCACCATGTGGGCGATCACAGACTTCGGGACAAATCGTTGTTGTTTTAAAACGTTCCCTACGTGTCCATTTCAAAGGGTATAGGAGAAATCACTGGCTTCACTCAGTCCCCAAATCATTCCGGCAGCACTCAGGCTCTTGAATCTTTAAGGCGAGCCATTGATTGGGGACTAGATTGGATCTGATTTGCCCAGCATCCAACGACTGTGCATTAGTCTGATTTGTATAGCTGCCCAGATTCTATTGTTTGGGACAATATGTTTGTGTTTGTATCAGACCCCCTAATTTAGCCCATTACACAATTAGGCTGTTTTTATACTGGGCATTCCTTATACTAAGACAGGGGTTTCATTGGTGTATATCAGTGCTAGTCATCCAGGCAGTAAAGTTTAATCAGATTACTTAAGGAAGAAGAGCTGGGGGACTTAAGCCCGATTCGAAACTCAGAAAGGATTTTGAGATTATTAACCTATTTGGTATTTTATAATATCTATTATTGTTAGTCCTAATATTCGTCAGGTTGGTGTAAAAATATTTTAAGATTCTTCAATGCATTTGAAAAGATTGTGAAGTTGTTTGTAAGTTTGGGCACCTCTGTGATTTTCTGTAAAAAAATAAAAGCACATATCCTTTGGAGAGAACACCCTTCTGCGCATTTTAATTAATAATTAGTGTTTATTTGCTTCTTTTGGGGGCAACATATTGGGGGACCAAATTACACAACATTTCTCTGACGCAAACATAATATACGATTTTATATATTTTAGTTTTACAGTATTCTAAACTCAGCAGGTAAATATATGTCTTGATAAAGACAAAGCATGCAATCTGTGTAGGATTAAAAATGAATAATGCTAGAATAAATAAGAAAAATCCTGGAAATAGCTTGAAGAATCTTAGAGCATTCTTACACTAATGACAAAATGAAACATACTCAGTATAATGACTTGATTTACAAAGACTTTCAATTCAGAATCAGAATCAGAATCAGAAAACTTTATTAATCCCGGAGGAAATTGTTCACATCACGACTGCACACTCAAGACAAGACATAATGCAGAATAAAAAATATAAATAAAATAAAAGTAAAAAAAAAATACCTGAATATACAATAAGTATACTCACACTAGAAATATATGAATAAAGATATAACAATTGATATATTTTTAATATATTAACAATTAATATATTAACAATTGCCACAATATATATTTTTTGCAGCCAAAAGATGTAGCCTTTCAGGATGCCAGATTGGAAATAACTTGCTATTAATTGGCCTTCTAGCCTGTAAACATCTGGTAATATCTGACAGGGTCCTGTGAGTTCCATTACCAGTAGTGACGCAGATTATATGATTCTGTAAAGAGATAAAGTGAAGAGTGGGAGTTGACACAGCTTCCAACACAGAGGATGAGAAAATGTAGCACCTCTAATCTCTCCTGCAACGTTGTTTTTAAAATGCCGATTGCAGCAGGGGAAAATCAGACCGTCTGCAATTATGTGAAGTGTCATTGCCAGGGCAACATGATTGCTCACCTAAACAAAATGGCTCTGAGAGCTCATGAAGACGCAACTGTGGAACGCGTCTCACCCTTATCTCAGCATGTTGGGAGAAAAATGACTTTGGCTTTCTGCTTCTTTTCAAAAGCAAGTCTCACGCTTCCACTTGTCTGGACGTTAACCTTGGCCGAGGTCATAATTAGCTTGTTAAATGCCACGGTCGAAACATTCCGCACCATTCAAAGCTCCAGTGAAACTTAAAGCACACAGCGAGATAAGGGGGAGGGTCAAGGGTCGATCTTTGGTCGTCCTCATCTGAGAAATAGACTGCAACATAATAATGCAAGTTCATGTCTGTGGCCATCAAACTGTGCTTTGAGGAAAAAGAAAAATATACATTTGAAAGTGTTTCATTTCACATTGTTGATGTAATAATTAAACACAAAAGGAGAGGGAGAGCCAGACGCTCAAAAATGGGAGAGATGAAAGCTCCGAAGAATACATTTATCTCTATTCTATGATGGACGACAAAACTGACACAGTTGCTTCAAATCCGACACTGATATATTACATGTGTGTGCAATCATTTTTGCGTTCAAAAAATTGTGATTTAAAAGTTTCTTTTCCCCCTGTATTTTTGGAATGCTGCTGTGGATAAGCTGTGCGTTAAACTGCTGGAGACGGTGGCTGTTAATATTGCAAATTTGCGTGTCTCAGGTTGATTTTCTTCAATTCTGGAAAAGGAACTGTGTTTGCGCTCTCCTGTGCCAAAAGTAGGAATTAATGGAAAGCTTTGGGAAACCCACACAAAACTGTTGGCCATGCGAGCTACTCGGTCCGGCTTTGAAGTCGCAGAAAGACTGCCTTCTTTCTCTGCCCAAGACGCTTAATTATTCATGCTTTTTAATTCATTTTGGGAGGCCTGGCCAACCACCCAGATTATATGAAGTGACAGAGAGACTCAGTCAGATTGAATTACCCCCTCCGTCCGATTCGCTGCAACCCCAACCACCCCCTCCCCACAACGCATTCCCCTCCCACCGTCTCTCTAAAGTGTGCACACATGGCTTTGTTTTAGCTCTCCTAGCCCGAAGCGCATGGAAATGAATTTGGTGCCCGATGTTTGAAACAAGCGATGAAGAAAAAATTCCCCAAGTACAAAATCAAAAAGATAAGAGGCAGGATTCCTCACTTTGCAGGGAACAGCACAACTTCACTGGCTTCTGCCTTCTTTATAGTTAATGCAGTCAAGGACGGTTGGTTTGTGTCCTTAAATCTCCAGCTCTGGTAAGGCATGGGTGAGCATGCACGCACTTTGGCCATTAAAGGGCGACACGGACTGTTCATTGGGTTTGAAGTGGAGTTGGACAAGCTTCCGAATGACCACTAGCGCTGGGAAATAACGTTACACAGTGAAGCGCTGACTCTACGACTACCTTGGCAAAGAACAAGAACAACAGGATTTGAGAGAAAATGTCAGAGTGGGATTGGGTTGCTGGGCCCGTGTTCCCCGAAAGCATTGTACTTCTAAGATCACGCATTAAAGCGATACTTGCTCTACTGTCTTACAACAGGCTTTGCGCTACAACACTTTTGGGAAACAAACCCCCGGGGTGTAAACTTCAGAGGTGTAGAGTGCATGCCTACAATAGCTTGTGAAACTCAAACCTCTTATTCAGATGTTCCCTCACCCGTCCTTCAGGTTCGCCTATTATTAGAAAGAGAAAGCAATGCCAACCCCTGCGCACTGATCAAAAATCGGCTATTCATTCTTGCGCTAAGCTGTAATTTAGCACATATCAGCATGACTGTCATTGCGTTTAAAAACAGACACCGTAGCGGCCACAACGCTGAAAATGCAACCTATGCGCGAGAAGGATATTATCAAGGTCTCCAGTGTGACAATACAAGCCTTTCACATTTTCCTGAATTTGCCCCCTGAGCGCGTACCGTAGACTCATACATTAACGTACGTCAGAATGTTACAGCTTTTTTTATATGGCCACTTTGCTCAAGCAGAGGTAAAAACATATTTCCCGCTGTAATGAAAAGTTGTGGTCTCTCTGAGATTTCTAGACGACGGAGAAGACATTTAAGGCCGCGCTGAAGGAAAAGCAGAGGAGCGAGATATAAAACTACTCGGCGCTTTGCCTCAGCCTCTAGGGGTGGTCATGATCTCATGTTATCCGTGTTTCTCTCAAGCATAAAAGCATTCTATGCCATGCCAATGAGATCCAGACAGCAAGTTAAAAAAAAAATCCTCTTTTGACTTATCTGTTTAATTATTAATTACAGAGAGGAGCCAGTCTTGAGTGAACAGAATAATATTGCCTGAGAAGCGCTTTCAAAATATTTTGCATCTGGCTGCCTTGAGAGATCGTGTTTTTTCTTCTTCTTCTTCTTCTTCTTTTTTTTTTCTTAATGAAGTTTTTTTAATAAATGCAAATCTGTTTTTGCCAGAAATCACGAACATCAGTTTCCTTCACCTTGAGGTTTAGAGTTGCGCCGCAGAGGGCTTCAGCGTCAAAGGGTGTGTGGCTGCAGCATGTAGGCCAGACAGCAGTACAATGCCCTGTGTTGTCAGCATTGGGAGAACAATGCTGGTAGGTCCAAACGCTTGGGGATATTGTGCTACGGTCATCAGTTATTTTACACCATGCACATTGGTCAGTGCAGACAGGACAGTTAAAAGTTACAAAAGCATGACTTTCAAGCACTGACAGGGCGGCGAGATCACAGGCATTGAAAGTGAACTCTGTGTGGGGACTCATAAATCTCCAGTTACAGTCCATATTCAGCTGGGGAAAGCCTAGGACATGCTGCAAACACGAGCCCCTTTTTCCATCTGCGGCCATCTTACTAATTACTCTACATGCCACTTTTAGCAATGTGGTCATGACTGAGTGCCTGTCCTTGGTAAGTTAGTAAGTAGAATGGTAAGCTTTTTAAATCCCCCTATGACCACAACCAAGCCGTCACATATAAAGACCCTAGACCAATCCCCCAAAAAAGGTGTCTCTCCAGGAGCATCTCATTGTGATGGCCTCCGCCGCACTCCAGAGCATTCGGTGTTTGCATTGTGACAAGTGCCACAAAAGGCTCCCCAATGGATTCAGTCTACGGCTGATGTGAGCAAGAGGTCAAACAAATCCAGCGTGTCCGGATGACCTTAATCACTTTCAGGTTCAGGTCGGCTCCGGTTTCACTCGTGGGTCTTTACTTCGGGTCACTGCCTCAAAGTCAAAGGAGGCCACAGTCATTATCTCCGGCAGCAGAACCCAATCATCCACACAATAAAATGAGCTTTGTTCTCACAATGCACTCAAGTGTCTCCTCGGGCTGAACGTGTGGCCCCCACAACCCCCCCCGTCCCCCTGTCCCAGGTCCATGCTAATCTCTGGGGGTGAATCTAGCCGGAAGAATCGGGAGAACAATGCAGAATCAAAACCTTATCCGAAGTTAGATCAGACAGGCAAGCAGACGGCAAAGACTGAAACCTATTTTGAAAATAAGCTGTAATTATTCCACCTATATTCCTGTTTTACTCTGGCTGATTATCGATGGCCCCGAAGGCATCTTTGAATTTATCATAAACATGCAATTCAGGTTTTGAACACACTCCCCATTAATGCTGCATCATAAACCTTCAAAGATGATCAGTACAAGGAATTCCTTCCATTCATCCATCCATTCCTCCATTCATCCACCCATCTATTTTTTGAGCCAATTATTCTAACGAGGGTCATGGGCGTGCTGGAGCTCAGAGCTCATATGGTGAACGTCTATTACAGGGTGGAGACACTACAAACACATCTAGGGGCAATTTAGAATTTCCAGTTCACCTAACTTTGGACTGTGGGAGGAAACCAGATACAAGGGGATCTTGTGCTTCATTTCAATTCTGTTCAGGCTCTTAAGTTCACACAATTATATATAAGCAGGGCACCATTTGTGGACACTTACAATGTACATCTGATTGGCCCTTAGAGTCTTGATTTGGAATTAGCAGGCTCTAAATCAAGTTAGACAAAGCTGACAGTTCGCCAGCTCACTGGCCCATCCCTTTTAATTAGCGCAGATTGGCTCTAAACTCACTCATCAGAGCAGCGCACTTCGCTACAAAAGGAACATGAGTGGAGCCGCACGTGGCTGTTTCTTTGTGTACAAATGGGCACATATTCCACCAAAGGTAACCATTTTGTCAGTTTTTGGAGCTAATTTTCGCGCATCCTTTCATGCCATTCGGAGTGATGTAAAATATATATTGAAATCGTTGCACACAGAAAACAAGAGCTCGTCTTGGTTACACATCAAATCACGAACAACTGTGGTGAAGTGACAGTCGTTCGGAGTGAAATTTGAGGTGAAAGCAACATTGCCTTATAATGAACCTCCAAGCAGTCTCCCAATCGCTAGCGTTGGTTGACTGCTTCCAAAATGGCGTGTCATAATCCGCGAGGCTGATCTAAAGAAGGCGACGCACCTCCCCAGGTACATTCCATCGCCGCTGCGCATTAATCATTCACGACCATGAAGTGGCTCGCGCCTAAACGCCTGCTCAAAACAATTTTGAACATTCCCGTTGCGTTCCTTGTTTGACTGCTCGGGTTTTTAAGACAGTAACTAATTGTTTGGAGGAAGGAGTGAAATTATCTGTGAATGTGCCTGGCATCTGCTCACTGTGATGTGTCACAGACACCACCCATGGCACTCTGCGAGCACTGTCCCATGCAGACAGATTGCTGAGCAGCCAAAGCCCATTTGCATCTAAACCTCTTAAAAAACATGGCAGGATTTAAGAAAAAAAGAAAAAAAAAAAAGAAAGAGAGAGAGAGACAAAAGCGATTCAAAGTACGCTTAAAAGCATGCCTCACAAAAGAGAATAATGCGGCCTTTTATCTGGCAACACAAAGAAATAAAATTAATACAACACTGGAAACAGCAAAGACCGTATGAGATTTTCATGTTTTTTTTTGTTTTTTTTCCCCCCCGATGTCAAAAACATCAGTGAGAACCGGATAAAGGAGCCCTTTGCTCCTGTCTTATGCTCATATACTGTACTTCTACTGCTTGTGTATTTGTTGTTAAAGTTTCAACAACTGATCCAAGCTGTCCTCTTCAAATGGTACAATATCTGGTGCTCGGAAGCAGCTCGCGTAGGTTGTATTACACGGATCTGTGTCGCAAACGTCTCTCTCTTTGACGCGCGTCTGGTTCAAAATCGATTATTATTTATTTCTTTGCCTTATGGCATTTGATGAGAACGAAACAGTCGTGGCTTTATTCTTTAAGGGGGGGGGATCATGTATAAAGGTCATGCGTTCCGCTTTTCAACTGTTTTCTTCTATTGATTTGGAAATTACGTTTGATTTTTTTTCTCACCCATCAAAGTTGACAAGGGACACTGTGGGGGAGAAAGGCGAGTGTGGTAGGGTATTAAACAATAGCTTTCAAAATGCTTACTAGGCAAGAGGAAGGCATGCGAAGGCATTGGGGGTCGGACGGGGGCAGCTCTCCAGGGTCGACAATCTGTAGAACAGTATGCCTCCTCCTGCTAAGTCTTGCCTGGACCTCATGGCAGCCTCTCATAGAACCTGAGTGCCTGGAGCCAAATCTAATACAACGAACATATAAGCCTAATGGTACTGAAAGTGTCCCGCAATGAAATCTCCACTACTCTGTTTTGCAACATAACACCACTCTGACATTCTGTTAACAGTTTGTATACATTGTTCTATTGTACCTATTGAAAGGTATAGACCAACAGTAACAACCCCTTTGTGTATATGTAAGGATGCTGTATTTTATCATGTACTTATTTTTATTCTTTTGCATTGCATTGCATTGTAAGAGCATTTCATATTGAACGGACCAATTGAAGCGATTCCATATTTCCTGCCACAAAATCCCAATCCATTCAAATGCATTGTTATACATTATATATGCACATATGGATATTATGGTATGTTTACCAGCAACTTATCAGGCCTGTGAGGCAGTTAGGAAGTATTTTGCCTGTTTGCTCTTCACTTAACTATTGCAGTTGCTGTATATTTTTGGTCTTGCTTGAATGGCCTACTTCAGACGAAGCCACTGCATTTTAATGAGATTGAGGTCAGGATTCTGACTTGGCCATTCTGAAATACGAGCTGCCCTGTTGTTGATTTATTCCTGCATCCTAAATCGTTGTCATGCCGCATGACTCACTTTTTTAAGTTTTTGGGCAGTCTGATAGAATTTTCTGATACAGCACAGTAACAGTTGGTCCCTCAATGGCTGCATGTAGCCAAACACAATAAGATCCCCTCCAGCATCCCTGGAATGCTGGTGTTGACATGTAGAGGTTTTTCATGGCAGAACACATTTTATACAGTATTTACCCACTCATGCTGTAGATCTGATTAATCTGTTTTTTGGGGGTTTTTTTGGCAGTGGCTATCTTTGAAGTCTGTGTGTTCACTGTTTTTCTCAAGATAGACTCCTGAACAAAGATATTATCAAGTGCCTGCAGATGCTTCATAGTCGCTGCACATTTCTTTATCTTTTTTTTTTAAGTTTTAAAGTTTTCTATGATAGCCTCCCATAAACGATATTCTTGTTTAGAGATGAAACTTATCAACACACACCTTTCTATGTTCAAGTTCTTTGTCCAGACTTCTAGGATTCTAAAGTGGGTTCTTTTATTGAAATTTGTATGGAACACACAAAGATCGGAGTAGCAACGTTACTGAGTTTCTCATATTTGCAAGCGTTACCAGTCTTATGATGGCAGGGTAACTCAAAGCCACAGTCAGCTGGATCCAAATCTCACATCCACCTATTTTTGTTTTATCCAGGAGATTCACAGGTTCTTCTATCTGTTTAAACTCTTAGTATCTTATTTTACTGTGCGTCTTTAAGATATGCATACTGAAAAATGTAAAAATGTGAAAAAAGGGACTAATAAACAACTGCCTTGTCAAATATGTTTTGCTTTTAGTATCTGCAAACTTTTGAAAACTAAATGCTTGACTTTGGCCTATCTCTGATTTTTTTAGACAGAGGTTGCCTTTGTGGTAACCTACCATAAATGCTAAACGCGTTCAGTCCTGGACACAGATCTTATCAAGTGCCTGCAGATGCATTGCTGCTCTTTTTTTCACTTTTTTTTGAGAGCTTTAGTGTTTTCTGTGATAACCTCCCATAAATGCTAGTGTGCTGTTCACCACAGACTCGTCACCACAGACTTTATCAGGTTCTTTGCTTAGATTTCTTATTCACATACCTGAGGATTCTGCGGTGTGTTCTTATATTGATCTTTGTATAAATTACATTCTCTCTGTCCTTTTACTGTATTTTGGATTTTTGTAATGTTCTGCCTCCCCCCTGTTTTCTGGTCTGGTGTTGTTTACCTTCACCATATGCCTTTGTTTCTGTGTGTGATCCATTTGATCTGAGCCTCGACTTAGCTCCGCCCCCTTATCCACCTGTGTCTAGTGTCTGCCTCCATCCCTGCGCAGGTGTTCTCTTTTTCTGAGTGAATATGTTTGTCATTCTGCTCATTGTAAAACATGTTTTTGGAACTCTTTTATGATCATTTCTGATTTGGTTTTCTTGCATTTTTGTTGAGCCTATTTGTTTTCCCTGTTCTCATTATCCTTTGGACCATCTTGTGTTTTTGTCATTTCTCATTCTTCGTGTACCCCGGACTTCTCGATTTTGTTTGTGTGTTTGTTACTTGTTCTTTAGAATGAAACCTTTAGGATCCTGCTTGCCTTGACCTCCACATTATTACAGAATGACACAAATGCAGAGCTGTAATGGTACTGAATTTCTCATATTTGCAACTGTATCTGTCTTTTTGCATTTAGAAACTCTTTCCAGTCGTATGATGGATACAGGGTACATCAAACTCACATTCGTCTGGATCTAAATGTCACAGAATCCTATCATTGTTTTATCCTAGCCGTCTTTTCTTTCTATTTTAAACTTTTAGGATTTGATTTTGCTTCGCACAGTTGTTTAAAAATATAAATGGCATAGGATTAATATATAGCTACTTTGTCTGACTCTGTATGGTAAGTATTTGGACACTGAATGCTTGCCAAACAGTCAACCCAGTCTCTCTCTCTCTCTCTCTCTCTCTCTCTCTCTCTCTCTCTCTCTCTCTCTCTCTCTCTCTCTCTCTCTCT
>JBBPDE010000031.1:5506306-5523156 GCA_037974605.1 Nannopetersius ansorgii | reverse complement strand
ATATACATACATATATATTTATTTATTTATTGGTTTGCAATACTTGTTTTTGCTTTTCCCCTCCCACAGGATAGTAGCTCGAACTGTCGCATATCCACAAGATGGCTAGTTAATGAGCTGCTCAACACAGAATATGGCTACAGTTTTTTAAACTCCACTGTTTATGACACTTGGGACATAGCACTTGCGGCATTAATTTATGTGATGTAACTGGAGTTGTGACAAAATGATCAGTTTCTGCATCTGTGTTTGGAACGTAGAGCGAAAGTGGGCTTGGCTTATATTGGAATTGAGCTGACGTACTTCCTAACACACACACACATATATATATATATATGAATATTTTATTTATCTCTCTCTCTTATAAAGTGCCTGAAATGCCACCACTACCCGTTCCCCAGAAAAATGGAAGTTTTATAATTTGTAAGATCCTGTTTTGTATTAGAAACAGAAAAATATCCTTTACTTGGAGGGAGTTATCTTAAATTCCACCGATGCCGCGTTTGCATTTCTTGTTGTGTTATTGCAGTTCGCTGGGGGAAGAAGAATTATCACTTTACAACCGTAATTACATAACAGTAATACATGAAGCCTCCTCCTCCTCCTCAATGCGAGAGCTTCCCTGAGTGATAGCTGAAACAGTCAGCTCTCAGTCTTCTGCCTGCTTGTGCTGACTTGGTGGGGGCGACTACAGACTATAGGGATCACTTCAGTTGTGTGTAGTAAATGAAATGCCTGGATGTTTAAATGTTTGAATGAAGGAAATTAGCAGATAGAGTTAAAAACCACTGTAGATTGGGGGGGTTAAATCATATGTCCTATCATAGTCCAATTTCACAAAGAAATGTTTTCCAAATGACCATCCACACAGTTTAGAATAAACCTTAGTCTATTTTATAACTCTGGGTCAACTGTTTTCATCATGTTATTTGTTCTTTCCTGAATATTACATTTGGATTTAGGTAAGTATAATGCAATGCAATGCAATACAATGCAATTAAAAATATATACACATTTAGTGGTTAAAGGATGTTACGTTTTTTTCCCACAAATTCTGTAAAACAAGTCAGATCCTCCCTAAAGGACAAGATGTCCCTAATAGAAAAAGGTCCCAGTTGGTGTGAGACCTTTGTGTCCTTCCTAGAATACACAGGTCACTTGTGAGGGCTCTCTTGCTGCAAAGAATCTGGTGAAACCTTTTAGGTTTTGTCTTTCAGCAGTAGCAACTGGCTGAACAACACAGTTCCCACCTTCCCGCCAATAGCAGAACTGGCTCTGCATGCTGCAGCCATACAATGCCCTGCTTTCAAATTCAACCCACACGGCCAGCACAGCGCTTGAGCTGTGTCTCTCTCAGAAGGGAGAGGTTTTGTATGACACAGTCGGCACATCATGCTTCTGGGACGTTAATAGACCCTGGCATGTGAAAGCAATAAAAAAGAGAATCCCAAAGAGCCAAAATTTGTAAGACCAGGGGCAGAAGAGTCCCACTGCTGCACTGCCAGCAACAGCTATTGCATAAGAGAAATCCTAGTGAAATTCAGACAGTAATACCTCACAATATGCGGCGGAGTGGATGCCTGACTGGCACCAGGCTGCTAAAGCTGTTCGAAAGTGGAGGCCAACTTTAATCATCTCCACAGTTCAACAGGAAAAAGTGTTGGGTTTCTGGAGACCATCCTTGAGATGGTCTGATGAAACATAACAAACTGCCACTTAGGCCTGTCCATGTAAATGGACCAATCTAAAATATCCAGCCTCTTGCTCTCATTAGTGGAAAGTGTGATGCCTCCTCGGGTGACAAAAAAGATTTGTGGTCTAAGGACCACTGCAGGATGTTGTAGGCAGCGCAGGCTTCGAGGAGGGGATTTCATGCACTTTGAGTAGGCACTGGCGTGGGCAGAGACACCGGAGGTTTTCCTTGCCTTTCCTCGGCCTGAAATGCATCTTCCAGCAGAGTGTCAGGTGGACTGAATAAAAATCATAACTGTGTGACTGAGCCACAAGTGGCACTCTCCCATCATGGCTAAGACAGCCCAAATATCCGCCCAGATGTCAATGTCTGCCTTAGCCCTTGTAAGAGCACCCGACATGTTCTCTTGTAGTTCCGCCAGATATCCCTGTGGCTGGGTAAACCAAGGTACTGGCTAAAAAACAGGATCACTGGCCCGATGCCCAAGCTGATGGACAGTAACAAGCGAGAAGTGAGGAGCTTTTCCATACGTGGGCGATGTCCAAATCAACTCCGTCTGAGGAGATTCGGCACTTGATTTTCACACTGGAAATGGCAACAGAAATATAAAAATAGCAGCTACTAGCAGAACTAGCAAAAGCCCATTGCAAGTCTTAGTCATTCCTCCTCATCCTCAGATGAGTAGTCAATACTCTTCTACTGTTGACTGAAGAGACCAATGCTGCCAAGGCTGAGAATCTGTCCATGTCCTCATTTATGTGTGTTAGTATAGAGCAGCTGTCTGACAAGGCATCAAGTTTACCAAGTCAGAGGCAGCATCGATCATAAGGCTAGAAAGGATACACTCACTGGGAAAAAAATTGCTGAGAAGAGCTGGTGTTCCTCACCATATGAATTAAAAGCATTTTCAACATGGACTACAAACTCACAAATGATCTGAGAAATCCGACACAGTCTTTTAATCTTGATGAGTGCAAGTAGTGGGGTTTAAGTTAACACAAACAACAACAAAGACAACAAAATGAGGAGCCTTTGAATAAAACTTGGACTTCTGAGACTAATGTATTTGTGTTTTTCTTTTAGTTTAATACCGATTTTCCAACACCAGGCACGTGAACGAAAACTTAAACAGCTTCCATGGTGGTTTAATGCAACCTGCGATTTCTGGTGCGCATCTGTGAACTACCTGACAGCCTGAGATTCATAATCGCCATCATGTGAATACAAAGTGATCCGGTAAATATGTGGTCGTGAATCTCACAGAAATATTTCACCTGAGCTAAATTTATACCAACGTACTTGCAAATTTAGGAGGGTTTCATATATCAGGCCCGATGTGTTCATTTAATTATCCAAACCAGCTTCCTAGCTGAGCAAGTCAAGCAGTAAAGTATTCCATGCAGCGGTATTTAAATTCAAATCTGTTCTAGGAGCCGGATTAACGCAGCGGTGCACTTTGTTCAAGAGGTAAGATACTGAGATTCGAAAGCGAAGGAACGTTTCAAAATACGAGTAGATGGACTGGTGTTATCTAGTGCTTATCTAGGAATCAACTGAAATCAGAGCAAACTACAAATACTTGCAGAAAATATACACATAAAATACACAAAAATGCATATCTGGAGCTATTTGCAAGGCAGAAGCTGACATTTCAACACTATAGACTAAACAGGTGCTAGGATGCAGACCAGAACACCGGAAGTGAACGAAAAGCGGAGAGATGAAAAGATGACAGCGTGACCTGCAGAGCAAAATGCAGTCTTTTCTAAATGGAAGAGTTCTCAGATAACACGTTTAACATGGAAGAGTTCCAGAAGATTTTGAAAAGAAAGCTTCTTCCGCAGATGGAAGAGCTTCTGAAAGCAATAATTATGAAGGTGCGGCAAATCGGGTGAGCTGGTTATGAGCTGTTTTTCACTGTCAATATGTAAGTGCTCTGAGTGGGTAAGATTAAGCGCGCGGTCTGCTTCTGCCATGAGTCCAATTTCAACCTTAGTGTAGAACACAAAGCTTATTTTGCTTTCCATGTGTTCGCCTGTGTGGCCAAATTTCCTTCAACTTAAGCTTCCCAGGTGACTCAATCCCCCTTAATGACACATGAAAATTGAAAATTACAGCTACAGTTCTGAAGGAGGGCCACGCCTCTGCCTTTTAGCCAGCTGGTGCTCCCTCAAATCCTGCCTGCAAAGTTTTTCAGCAAATTATTCAGAGGAAAGAACAATCTTCAGCTTAGTCGGGCAAGCAGCAAAAAGGAACTTTAGTATGAGAGCGGACGCAAAATATACTGTAAGTGAAGTGAAATCATCCAAGATTTATGCAATACTTCTCATTTTAAGAATGATGTAAGAACACTATAATATCTACCTTCTTTTGACATGGCCTAATTCTACTGCTTGATCATTTTGCTTGAAATAAGCAAAGAATACTTGCCAGTAGATTAATTTTAGACATTTTCTCAAGAAAAACAAAACACTAAAGAATAAAAAAAACCCAAACCCATCTAGTAACCAGAATGTAGAATTAGGAGTATTTCTTTTTTGATCACAGACAGAAAATGTAATAGAAATAAAAGGCTTCATGTTTTTAAGCCAAAACCTCATAGTTCAAAATCGAGGCACATCTGCCCTGTGCCCAGTGAGATTCAGAACTGAGGTAAAATTTGAATTATTAAAACTCAGGTTGGTCGGAGCACAAACCAGGGACTCAAGGACACCCTCTCTCATATTTTATGATGTTTCTGAAATGCTGAATGCACCATGAATCTTGATGCAGAGTAAATGCCCAATGCTGCATGAGCTCCAATAAATCTGCGAGGCAATCTATATTAATGATACACACAGTATGCATGTATCTGTTCTGCATGGTTATACCGAAACAAGCTAAGTTACAAGAGCTTTGAATGACAAATCAACTCACCTCAGAGACACCCTTGGTCTGTCTAAATATATAGACCATCAACGATCTACTTGGCTTTTATGCTAATGCATATTCATAGCTTTGTCTGGGAACAGTCAAGTAGCTTGGTGCTTATTTGATCTGCCGCAACCAAAGCGTGTATTCCAACACAAGCTCCCTCATCACGGGGGGTGGTGGTGGGGGATTGACCTCATCGGCTGAGAACCGGGAGAGCAGAAGATAAAAGAGAGACAGTGTGAAAGGAATGAGGAAGGGAGCGAGGGAAAGAGGATCTCTCTCTGCACTGAATTCAGCAAATGGACCTCTTAGAGTATTATGAGACATATGGTGCCATAAATATGTTGCTTCTGAAGTATTCTGACAAGCCATTCTCTTTAGCTGTCACAGCTCTAAGTCCTGTTAAATATCCAATTGACCTTCATCTACAAGTGTCTCCTGAAAGATAAACACATCTGAACCCTTCTATGGATGCTCTCCATTATCACCGTATGCTTTCGCATGCTCTGATTTTCAGCCATCATGATATAGCCTCTGCGTCGTTTATCAAACTTATCTACAGCTAAGTCTAGCTACACAGTGCCAAATAAAATCTGCTATTTCCAATACTGGTAATATTTCTAAATTACTGTGTACTAACATTAATGCTCATTATGATTATACTGTGCATAAAATGGTTACAGAAAACAATGAGATAATAAACAAGCAACAGTCTAAATCAAATTTAAAGTCTGCTTTAGCAAGTTCATCAAGCAGTGCACCCTGAATAATTCAGACAAACTTTCTACACTGCAAAAACTCCTGATCTAACTAAGACTTGCAATCTTATTTCTAGCCTAAAAGTCTTCTTGATCTTGTTTTGAGAATAATATACTATACAAGAGCAGACTTTGTGAGGTTATTAAGATTGTTTAAGGTATTTTTTCCATATTTCAAGAAATCTTACCAAATGTAAATATCTTACTGCACTGACAGATAATTTCACTTGTTTCTAGTCTAAAGATTTCTTTAAATAGGGAAAATATCTGCTCTTATATAGTATATTATTCTCAAAACAAGATCAAAAAGATCTTGATAGAACATGTTATCACTGGTGTAACCCTGTATTTCATTAAATAACATGTAACACACATTTAGACAAATACTGTGAATATAAAACCCTTCTGGCAACACTAAACTGGCCTCTCCCGAATGCATTTGCTGTTTCATTTTCTGTGAAAGTTTGAGCCTCATGTGTTACCTAGGTGGCAAAGTCAACAACAGAAGACATGCCAGATTAAAAACTGATTTTAAAGTAACAGAAGCAGGGGCGGAAACAATAAGAAGTGTGGGGAAAGCATGGGGGCATTTGGGGTAACACTTGTTCAAAGGGTGTCTGTGAGACCCCTCACAAGAAATATGAATCCAAACTGTGCCCAACACATACATAGGAAATGACAACTGAATCCGACATGAGCAGTCAGATCCAGTCAACAATTATGTCAAGCTCTGGTATAAACCCAACACAAGTTTATATGTCTATAAGTGCAGCTCCCCATGCACGTTCTAGGCTTCAAAAGTGACTAGCCTTAAGCAATAGACGCTCCAAACAAGCCAGGAAGCTTGGTGTTCGTACTTTGATTGTCCCTTAATAGGCTCAAGCCAGAGATTTATGTTGTAAAACAGAAAAGATTAAAAAATGGATGTCCTAAAGGTGTACACAAGCTCGAAAATAAATCATAGCCCCCTAGAAATACACCATTAAACTCAGTGTGGAATATGAAATATATTCAGCAGCTGCTTTGGCTGTGCATTTTTATTAGAGTAGGCTGCATCACTGAAAGGAAATGTGGTCCAGGCACTTTTAGTATACATTGTTTTCGGGGCTGTTTATCACAGACATGGTTTACTAAATTCTGATGGAATACTTCAAAACCCTAGACATATTTTTTTGCATGTTTCACAATACTCTGAACATGAACCAGTGGAAAGCCAGTCAGACAACTTGACAACAAATAAACCTAAAGTGAATTATGAAGAGAAATTATGTGTTCTTTAGTAATCTGCCCATGTAAGTAGGCTTATGTATAATGCACCATGGCAGAGCAATGCTTTTAGCTGCATTCTGAAAGAAAGGGCTGATGGCAAAAGGGACTATCAGCTGTGTGTGGGTGTCACCTTAAATCATCATGCACATAATATATCAGAGTGGATATACTCTAATTTGCAGGGAATATGCAGAGAGGGATTTTCGGCATTAGGGACAGGCACGGAGGCAGAAAACAAATGCCACGACAAAACAAAAAACAAAAGAAAGTATCTCCCTTTACGATCTTGAATGACAAGAACCCTCCAAAAGGCAGTAAGCAAATTCAGGAGACGGATAGGGGGAAAGAGGAAAACAACGAAAACAGGCACATGGTCGATCATAATTATTTTTTCTCCAAATCTGGGTTTTTGGAAGAACTTTCATCAAGTACTCTCAACATTAGACAGCCTGGCCAAGAAAATGGCTTTGAAAGTGGTGAATACAGCACAGACTCTCTGCCTGGTCATTAAAAAAAAAAACAACCAGCTGACGGGGGGGAAAATGGATGGTGCTGAAAGCTATTAGTGAATCTACTTCTTCTATTTAAGTCTCCAGGTCCCAGAGCTCTGTCTTCACCTTGATCTCCCTGACCCACAATCGTAGCGCTCAGACTTCATCTCCACAAGCAAGACCTGTCACCACCAGGCCACCTCCCCCTCCACCCACATTTCCATTTATTTCCCTCGTCTGCTTTTATTTATTAGCCACTTTGCATTTGGCACATCTCGCTGGGAATCATAAGCTAAAATACACCAGCATTCAAATGAACCTTTCTCTCATTAATGCCGGTGCTTCCCCATTGAGACAACTTGTAATGGAGTGCGTTTTTGGATTGTGGTGGAAAAATAATCAGCCGTCCTCCACAGCTTTACAACTTTCGGCTCTAATGAGGTCTATCAAGCATTTCTGTAGAAAACAATTGTTTCAGCCCATGTGCATCTGTTCAGCTGTGTCTGTGGAATGCAGCTCTATCTTGTTTGGTTTGCTGTCAAGCATGCTTGGTTTTGGTATGTCAATCAAGAACAAACATCGCTGTAATCTCAGTGCCGAAAGCCAGAGTTTTCTCGTTTGTCGCTCTTTTTTTTGCGCGTCTGTCTAATAATTACTCTTTAGAATGGAATTTCACTCTAGGAGCAAAATAACTTCATTCACATTCGCAGGCTTGATCAAATCTTTCCTTCCTACAGGCTGACAAGAGCAGATATTTAACCCAAACTGTGACTTTTTCTAATGTGTACTCGTAGGCTTTTGTCTATTCACCAATTGTTCAGCGGTCTCTCTTACATTTCCCTTTGTCCTTTGAAATAGAACTCTAATGCTCCTTTTTTTGTTTCATAAAGCAACCAACCAAAAGTGCAACAGATGCCTTCTCCTTGGGTGTAAGTTTTTTTCTGTTGTTTTTTTTTTTTTTTTTTTTTCCACAGCTTTCGCAGGACTCAGTGCTGATAAGCATTTATGCATGTTTGAGCTTCTACGGGCTTGAATCCTTGCCCAAACCCTTGCCACCCTCCACTCAGAGTCTTTCCAACAGAAGGGCAGTGAGACGGGGGGCTCGAGCAGGAGCAGTGAAGGGGGTTAGAAAGGAAGTTGTGAATTACCTGTCGGGTGTGGATTTGCCCGGGTGACTTGAAGCTCCCTTGACAGCTGCACTCGGAGACGCTGTAGGGGTCGGAGCTGCTGGAGGAACATTTGGAGAGTGAGTCACAGCCAACTACGAACGTGTTGTCCAAGGGGAGCTCCTGAATCACATGGTGCTTTTTGGGAGCCACTGGGGTCTCTGGTTTGATCTGAAAGGTAGGCTGGGGAGAAGCCGACTTGTAATGCTTGGCTAAATCAGGGCTGTCGGGTTTAAAGGTTGTCGGTGTGGTGGCCCAGTTATACTTCCCCATTGTCTGCTCCTCCAGCTCAACCGGGAGGTCCAAGGTGCCATTGATGTGCTCATGTGTAGGGTCTTCAGACTTGGATTCTTCAATTGTCACAAAGTTCAACAGCAAGCTCTTAGGGGACCTCTTCTTTTTCTTCTTCTTCTTTTTGATCTGGCGGCCCTCCTGGTTCGGTGACACCCATTCGCCGCTCTGCTTGCCCTTCTGAACGACTTTGTGTCTGGGCGTTTGCCGACAACGTACCAAAGCAGTCACAAAAATCACCAATATGACAGTCATAGTCCCAGCAATTATGGCTATGACAACAATCACATAGCCATTATTCTGAGGGGTCACATCATTGTCCCCAACATTTCTGTCCAAAGGAGTCTCCATGCTTTTGCGGACTTGCTCTTGAATGAATGTGGCATTGGAGACAGTATCATTCACAAACAAGTGAACAAGGGCAATCGCGTGCAAGGGATGTGGATGGCCTAAGTCTTCGACCTTTACTACCAGTCTATGGAGGCCTTGGTCAGCATTAGCAATCTTCTCTTGTAGGGTAATGTTCCCAGTACTTTTGTCAATAGCAAACAGTCCTTTTGGTGACCCTCCGATGATGCTGTACTGCAGCTCTGCATTCATGCCAGTGTCGTTGTCAATTGCAAACACTCTGGTCACCACGGAGCCAGGGCTGGTGGTGAAAGGGACGAGGTCATAGGAATAATTGGATGAGGGGATGACAAAGACAGGCCGATTGTCATTGATATCAACAACATTTATAGTGACCTTGGCATATGAAGTTGTCTGAATGAGTCCTCCATCAACAGCCTTAACTACAAAGGTATAGGAACTTTGCTGCTCCCTGTCGAATGTAATATTTGGTCTGATCACGCCAGTTCTGGGATCGATAATAAAATTGTCCTTCCCGTTTATGATGGACAGATTGACAACGGCATTATCCTCTGCATCTGCATCTGTAACTGTGATCAAACCAACTGTGCCATACAGAGATAAGTTCTCAGGCACGTAGAAATTGTATTCAGGATGGGTGAAGGCAGGACTGTTGTCATTTAGGTCTTTGACATTTAGCTTCACAGTGATATTGCTCTGCAGAGGGTTAGAACCATTATCCCTGGCAATGACTGTGAAGGAATAGTTTTCCTGTTTTTCTCTATCTAGCCTCTTGCTAACGTAGAGGATACCAGACCGTGAGTCCACATTAAACCCATCAGGTGCATCTGGGCCTAAGGAATAAATAATAAGGGCATTAGAACCGCTGTCTGCATCTGTAGCACTGATCTTTATCAGCTGTGCGCCAGGCTCATTGTTCTCTGAGATGGTCAGCTGAATCTGTTGTTGAGGAAAAACTGGGGCATTATCATTCTCATCCTTGATTTTAATGAGGACCCTTGCAGAAGTGTTCAAAGGAGGTTTCCCTGAATCCGAAGCAACTATCTTAATTGCATATTCTCTAGTAGTCTCGTAATCTAAGGGGGCCGCAGTTTCCAACAAGAACTGGTCGTTAAAAACTGGCTTCAACCGAAAAGGTACGTCATGATCTGTATAACATGTCACTTTACCATTCAGGTCAGCATCTCTGTCATTCACAGTAATTAGAGCTATTTTTGTGTTTAGAGGGGCATTTTCAGATAACAATACAGTGCCATTAACAGGGTTCATAATATACCGAGTGTCTATGGAAGGAACGTTGTCATTAACATCTGTTACATTTACTATCACAGTAGCTCTCGAAGGAGTGGCACTACCATCACTGGCAAGAACAATAAGCTTGTGGACTGGGTTGGATTCTCTGTCCAGTGGTTGCTTGATGGTAATCAATCCAGTGGTACTGTCAATAGCAAAGTGTCGTTTGGTAACTGGGGTGTTTTGGTTGCTGAAGGAGAAGTGGATCTGGGCATTGGAGCCCAGATCAGCATCAGTGGCATGAAGCTGCGTGACTGATGTGCCCATCGGGGCATTCTCAGGCACGTTCACTTCCACCTCACTGTCCTTGAACACTGGGCGATTGTCGTTCACATCTGAGACGGTGACCTGGAGAATGGCCGTGCTGGACTTTGGAGGGTTGCCACCATCTTCCACTTTGATTTTCATAACAAAGGTGTCCTTGGTTTCTCGATCCAGGTTCTGTTGGACTATGAGTTGGGGCCATTTATCTCCTTCTGGAGTTTCGATGATGTCCAAGCCAAACTCAGTCAAACTCTGAAAAACAGAGACAAGAAGGCATCAGTGAATGTGAAAAAGCTATTCACTAAAAAGTCAGTTTACCAAGATAATATGCACTTTTCTTTACATAATGTTTAGACGTTCAAAGAACTCAATCCCCCCTTTCCTGAGAAATGGCAGAGGCTGTAGTTTATTTTGGCTTTAAATATATGTTTATTCAAGCTGCAGCAACAAACCTTAGGGTTAAAGTTCTTTAATCCTGTTAGAAAATGCATAAGGTCTTGAAAATATTGACTTAAAAAAACACAACCAGGGGATATGATCCACTTATAAAGCAAAGGCTTCTGCAAACACAGGCTGCTGCATACAGGGTAAACACTCCCATGAAGCACCTGGAAGCTAATATACACAGATCAGCCACAACGTTAAAACTGCCTGCCTAGTACTGTGTAGGTCTCCCTTGTGTCACAAAAGCATCCATGACCCAATCGTGACTCCACAAGACCTCTGAAGGTATGCTGTGATATCTGACAATAACATGTTAGCACCAGACTCTGTAAGCCCTGGAAGTTGAAAGGTGTTGTCTTCGGAAGAGAGTAGACGGTCCATCTCACAGATGCTTGATCAGATTGAGATCTGGGGAATTTAGAGTTAACACCTTGAACTCTGTGTCATATTCCTGAACAATTATGTCAGTATGGCAGAGTGAATTATCCCCTTATGTGGCTATAAACATATGTACTTGGCCCACAGCAACGTTTAGGAAATCACACTACCTCCACCAGCAACAACGCATATTTTCCCATGTAAGTGATACATACCAGGTCATGTAAAATAAATAAATGTACATTCACACGCTTTTATCCA
Organism: Nannopetersius ansorgii; assembly: GCA_037974605.1. Classification (NCBI taxonomy): domain Eukaryota; kingdom Metazoa; phylum Chordata; class Actinopteri; order Characiformes; family Alestidae; genus Nannopetersius; species Nannopetersius ansorgii. The sequence continues at coordinate 5,511,566 of JBBPDE010000031.1, read as the reverse complement.
AAGCAACCTTCATTCCCTACCTACAGGGGGCAGTCTCCCTGGAGCAACTCTGTCTTAAGGTTCTTGCTCTGGGACCCAGTGGTGATATGCTGAAGGTAGGCTTCAAACCCATTACCTCTTGGTCTGGGGGCAAGTGTCCTACCCACTGAGCCCCTCCACCCCTAAATTCAACAGACCAGGTCACCTTTTCCACGCTCCATATTCCACTTCTAATGAGCAGGCCAGTATGGGCACTCCGACCCATTCGAGGTCACATAGTTGCATTCACAGCACGCTCTAATAGACTGTGTCTTCAGACACCTTTCTATCATAGTCAGCATACACTTCTTCTGCAATCTGTGCTACAGTAGCTCTTTTGTGATACTGGACCAGTTGTCTAGCCACCACAAATTGTCCCTTGGCGGGCTCTTACACATTTTTTTCTTGTCTTCATAGAATTGACTGTGCACTTTCTGCCTAATATAGCCACCCCCTTGACAGGTGCCATTGTAACAAGAAAATCAATGTTATTCATTTCACCTGTCAATTTTCATATTGTGGCTGATATGTTGCTCAAGTTAATCAAGTCCGGAATACAGTTAACAATCAAAAGCATTCAGGAAGGGGGAAAAGGAAATGAGATGCCATTCATGAGTAGAAATTAATGTACAAATTGCTTTTTAGTGCCATTACAGAAAGTCTCATTACTGTCCTTCACTTGATCTCATTCACATTTCTTCCTGTCGTCCTCGTAGTGTTTAGGTTTATTTTACGGCTTTCCAAAGCTAAAACATGGTTGTTCAGACATGTTTGCGAGGAAAGTGGCAACTTTGACACTGGAATGCAGTGTCCCTGTTGTGGAGGGCACAAAGCAAATAGAGCGAATCAATGCAAGTTACAAAGCCATGCTGTCCAGCGCCACAGCGATACTTTAATGAAATTGTGGATGTAGTCTCAGTCCCCCTCCAGTGCACTCTGCTATGCTGCATCTGAAACAAGATTCTATATTACCTTTTTTCACCAAGCGCTTGATTTGATGTAGTGGAGACCCGTTTCACCTGGTTTCAAGTTCATATTGTTATAGAATCAGCTGAAAAGGATGCCAAAGAGATGAGCTTCCATTTTAAAAATGCTGCAAGACCACCGTAGATTAAAGAGAGGGAGAAAATAAAAGCTGCACATTTTAAAAAGCTTTTCTCCCAAGGAGGGCTAAATCTAGGTAAAGCCTAAGGAAAAGGAAAACAAATGCATATGTAATCCCCATGAGAAACCAGCTTTGACTGTTCAAAGTAATTGCCTTCCCTTCAAAACTAGCACTAATATTTACGATTACAGATCAGGCAACGTGGCGCTTGGCAACGTATTCCATCCTTCCGAGGTAGAGCAAGAGAGGGAGACAGAAGGAGAAAAAGGGCTCAGTGCTTGAATGAGAGTCAAGCACATTTGAGAAACAAAGAGGCTCTTTGAAGCTCTTTCAGTCAGAAACATTTTCATGCTAAAACAAGAAAACGCATCTTCCTTAAGAGATAAGCTTCATGGTGCACATAATGCCGGGAGAGATTACTCTGTCTAGGCACATATTTCAAAGACGATTAAGATATGTGCACGTCCAATGTACAGGCTTCACTCCACTGATTTAGACCGACTTCGACAAACCACAGTTTATTGGCACCTTGCTTACACCATATAGTAATGTCATGCTGTCATAGCAACAGGCAGCGTATATTGTTGTGTCGACAAAATAAGCGTTGCGCACTTCAAAAAATGCAACATATCTTCTTTGGTGGTTCTTGGCACTCGCTGCCGTTTCACCATCTGTAGTCGACTCCGTACTGTAAACACAAAAATGGGTTAACAAACCCCTCGGAATCATCCAAAATAATTGATATTAAGCACCTACACTATTAGTCTCACACTGCTTAATGAGCACGATGTTTCGAATGGAATTTGATACTGTTTGGTTTACACATATATGATCACATACCCAAGCCAGTTCTATTAACTGAGCAGTAAGCAAGGATATAAAACACACTAATATTAGATGAATGCATTACTGCAATAAATCGTGCTTTTTTTATGCCCTTTAAAAATCTGAAGTGTTCAAAAACCATGCTTTTGAAAATAAACACATGTGACCAAACACCACCAGAAGCACCATGTGACCATGTAGTCTCACTAATAGTAAGATTACCCATATAAAGTATGTATAAATGGACTAGTGTGTTTATTAATGCTTTATTAATTAGGCCATAAACTGTCATAACACTGACATGGTGCACGGCAAATTTTGGTGCATGGCACACTTTCATTTGTAATATTGACTAAGTTTGTCCCAGATATTTATGATATTTATAGTTAACTGAATAAAGCAAGTCACAGTTAACCTTTTTATTTATATGCTATAACTTGTCATTCATGATTTTTAAGTACTGATAACTATTTATGGCCCAATTAATAACCAGTAAGAAAGTCATTTTATACCCCTTTTCTGTGTAATTTGTAGTTTCCAAACAATGTCTACTTTGGCTAAACAATACATCATTAAAATAAATGTGTGCTGTGATGAAACAGATGTTTGATGGCATATTTATTGTACTCCAGAAGAGCTGGTGCTGGGCTACAGAGCTAAAATGTCTGCACTGTGTTCCTTTCGCTGCATTTGTAATTATACCGAAATAATAAAGCTACTTCTCTGTTATGCTAATCCAGGTAGATGGCATCCAAATTTGAATTCTTTATCGGCATCATAAATTCTGCATTGGCTTTGGCAAGTGTGTGAATGAAATATCAGATATCGGTATCAGCTCACGTCCCTTAATATACCGAGAATGTACACTCCTGGTACTCCCTGGAGTAATACACACGGTTTTGTAGTCATGATGTTACAAAGCATTCACTATAGCCATGGGTTATGAGGCGTGTGAAGGCTGGATCTCTTTGACAAAATGTCTATGTTTAGTTTTGTTTTACATGGGCAGCTGCAGACAATACACAGAGGATCTAATGAGCTATATTTTTTCTATGGCCAAAGGCTGTATGACTTATCAATCATCACTTTTGTTCTAGTCTGGCCCATATGAAATGAGGCTGGGGGATTCTGATTACCTTCAGGCAGGCTAAGGAAGAGTCAAAAGAGCATGAATCACCAGCCCAAGGGAAGTGACAATCATCTGAAAGTAATATGCATGCTGCTCGAGAATCTCTACATATTTATACCCCATTGACCCGCAGCTTATTATGAGAAACGCACGAGGTGAGTCTGTTTCTTAGAAGGATGTGACTGACAGGAGACAACACCAACACGAGGAACTGCAACCAGATGTCCTTATATGCACACAGTGCTGTAATAATCAAATATTCCCACTGTTGCATATTGTATAAAAGTCTGTGTATTCTAGGAAATCCCTTTTAATAAGTGAGTGTTATTTAAAAAAAGAACTTGATTTATATTAATGTGCATTATTAAACATAAAATTTGATTACTTTTCAATCACGTTTCGCTCAGCGAGAAGGGAAATGACTATATATCAGATTTTAAAATAGCTCAGAATGAACTTTTTGCCTGAGCACTAAACTCAGTGGTACCTGCTTAAATGCCAGATACAGCACAAGTTGCTACAAACAGATAGCAAGCTAACACAGCATGCTTTCATTACTGCTCTGCACTGAGAGCATGCTAACTAGCTAGCAAGTGGCATTGTAGGAAGGTTACATCAATTGCACCTGATAATTCAATGCCAACATATAAATGATGAAATTATTAAATTAGGGCTGATATGAAAAATATTTTACAGGCTTCCAGTGGTGGTAGCCTAGTGGTTAGGGAGTCGCCCCTGCGACCAGAAAGTCGTGGCTTCGGATACCAGGACTGCTAGTGGCACCACTGAGGTACCCTTGAGCAAGATACTGTTCCCACACACTGCTACCCGGGAGCTGTGTTCCTGGCTGCCCGCTGTTTCACTTGGTGAATGGGTTAAAAGCTTCATACTGTTCACATTTTTTTTCAGATGACAAAAAAAATGGTCACTTTACACTTTTTTAGGAAACCTTAATCCTCAAACTAATCCTTAAACACAATAAGACTTTTATTAACTTCATAATTAACTTGGTATGTTTGTTACTGCCGTTCAAAATATAGAGAGTAGGCAGCAATAGTGTGTTAATACTGCAGGATGAAGCCCACCTACTCAAGCTATGATAAAATCCACAATTCTGTTCTTTTTTTCCACAATTCTGTTCTTTTTATGATTTTTTTTTTTATCAAGTTACATTTGGCTAGAAATGCAGGCTGACCTCAGTCATGGTCAGGTTTAACTCATTCATGCATCTCTCCGTCCACAAACTCAAAACAGTCACCGGCTAGAATGGCTGAAGTAAACTTCACTCCCACACCAGACTCATCAGAGTAACCAAAACACCAGCAGAGGCATCCACCACCCGCCCACCCCCCTTTCAGCAATGCCAGAACTCACCACACAAAACAGATTTGATGCTCTAAGCTCCCTGCTTATAGCATTGTCCCACTAGAGCTTTGTAATAAGCACCGCTTTGATTACATATCTTAGCTGAAATGGCCAGTGGGGAAAAAAAAGAAGCTTCTGAATACTAAACTGACCAGCATAATGAACAAATACTCCAGTATTCAGATTACCGTGGGCAGCCTTAATGAAATTTGATCAAATTCAGTTGTGCTTATAGTTTAATAACAAGTCATTACAACAGTCACAGGAAGACAACGATTTTGTTTCAGTTGGTTTTCAGCTTGCATGGCACTACTTTAGATTCTGCAGATGTGGATCAGGCGAAGTGTTGGACATTATGAATCAATGAGATGACCTTGTCTGAAGCCAAGAGCAAGTGAACTTCTATAGACAGCACCTATGTATGTAGACCACAGTAGCCTATATACTAGTGCACAGTATATGAAGCTCAAGCCTGACAAAAGCAGCTGTTCAGACACTCTATTTCTCAAACCCCTGACCATGTTCTCACTCTTTCTGTTTTGCCACCGGCTGTGATCAGATTTAAACCATTTGGCCGGGACCAGAACACAAGAGCTGTCTCCTTGGACCAGTCCTAGCCCAAGCCCCCAGCCAAAAATCAGCCACAAATGAAATCTGGAACCAAATGAAAGGGAGCAATATGGCTGGAAGCTTCCGCTGTTCCTCCACTGTCCAGGGCCATCCAGAACACTAATAGAAATTAGTCAGCCATTTCCATCTATGCTCACACTTCATCCACTTTGTGCATTTATTTAAACTGAGTAACAAAATAGAAAAAA
>JBBPDE010000031.1:5482141-5495194 GCA_037974605.1 Nannopetersius ansorgii | reverse complement strand
CAACAACAACAACAACAACAACAACAAAAATAAACTAACATAGAGGCCTATAGGTGGGCTACTGCTGGTGCTTGCGTTTCCCCAATGGAGCAAGATGAAAGTGCGCCTTGGCGCAGCATCACTCACACACTTGTCACACACACTGGCCGTGCTGTAGTTGTGTGCAGAACTCAGGCTCTGATTGTATTGTACGAAATCGGTCCCTGGACCCCGCCCACCTCACCACCTCCGCCTGACGTCAGCAGAATGGGCGGGGCCGCTGTGCTCTTAGAGCAGAGTTGATGCTCTAGACGGCAGAAACGCCACTCCAGCCGGGAAAGGGGGGCAGTGTTCACCTGGCAAATAAATACTCCATTCTGACAGCACTCACTGTCATTACTTCTAAAGCCGAAGCAGACTGAAGTAACCCATAGTTGCACTTTGTTTGTCATAAACGTGAAAAAATGACTTTTCCCACTGAAATCAATTGGTATACAGGTTCCTGCACTGTGCATGTGTGTATGGAGGCACTAAAATGTTCAGTGTTCAATGTCCCAGTGCTTCATACTTTCTACATCAAATGTACACTATATGGACACTGTTTTTCAGACCCCAGTGAAGAGCATTCCAAGGCATTTTGAGCAACCCCATGCATGTAGGCACACTTTAGGGAAGACCCTTTTCTTTTCCAGCCCCAGTGCACAAAAGCAAAGGTCCATAAAGACATACAGTCATCAACTCCATCCAGTACCTTTGTTATGAACTGGAATGGAGATTGTTAGCCAGGCCTTCTTGTCCAGCATCAGTGCCTAATCTCATAAACGCTCTACAGAATGAATGGTCTCAGTATATTGAACTGAAATTCCAAAATCTTGTGGAAAGCCTTCAGAGAAGAGTGGAAGCTGTTTTAGCTGCAAATGGGAGACTGACTCCATATAAAAGTCAATATGTTTGAATGTAAAGTCCCTGTTGGTGTAATGTCGAGGCATCCCAAATATTTTGTCCATATAGTGAATGTATAATGACGGCTGAGCTTACTGACAGTGAGCCACCTCACAGTGCTCACTTCAGTTAATTAATGTGTTATGCACTTATGTACAATACAGTTCACCTTAAAAGGCATAATTCTGTCTTTAGAAAGAAATACGAACCTTTAGCCGGACGGCTGAAAATCACTCCAGGTCCCACGTTCAATAAAGGTCATTCCCTCAACATGTCCACATTGATCATGCCATTAATTTTGTCTTTGCTGCTATGCACCAAATCACGAGCAATAACAAGTCCCCTCAAGCGGTCTTCATAATAAGTGGCTGTAACCTCTGTAACACCAATTGCTTTCACTGGCTGTACACTCTGTTCTAAACTGCTGCCAGGATGCGTCAAGTTGATCCGTAAACGCAATTAAACAAACAGAAAGGTAAAAAAAAAACAAGCCCCAAAATGTAGCGTGATCTGTATGTGAGAAACCAGTCGCCATATGAGACAGGGCACACGTCTGATTAGCGGGAAAGATGTTAAAAAGAGAGTTGAAATCGCCGGCAGTCGACGCTGTGAATTTAAAATAAAGAATTAATTGCCGACCCGGCTTATAATCTATTCAACCAAGTGTGGAGAAATGATCAACCACTTATGGCTGTAAGCCCAGTGGGAGGCTGATAGTAGCATTCACTGACAGAAACACTGAAAACGTTTCCTACCAAATTACGCTGCGAGATCAACGTCTGCAGTCCTTGCGGGGAAACTGACATTTTTGAGGATTTTGAAGTGCTATGCGAGCTCCTTTCCTTCATAAGGTCATGTGGCTATCCCACTCCCACACCTTAAGGGGTTTGATCACTTCATATTTTTAAGATTCATGCTTCATGACACTAAAGGATTTCTCCAAGGCATGTTAAAGAAATGCAAATCTGAAAGCCTTAAAGCAATATAAAAGGCACAAAAATACCTCATGAATAATGCAGAGGGTTATTTTGCCACACTCAAAATGAACTTTCAGAGAAACCAGTTATGCATTTCTGATAGGGAGCGAAGAATCCGCCACACACACAAAGTAGTTTAAGTGGCATGGCTGCTTCATCGAATTTGGACATTGTTTTAGCTCGCACTAAAATGGGACAGGGCCATGTATGCTATCTGCTAGAAAAATGGCCTTCAGCAAAATTGGAACTTCTGTACGATGTACACATTTGTACAATTGATATCTTAACCGCTGTCCTTCATCCCATGGCTATACAGATTGTCTTTCAAGGGGACTTGATGCCAAGCGACTCCGAAGAGTTGTCCTCCGTTATCTTACCCAAGGTAGTCTGCTGCTTTGTGACACTCTATACTTGTGTATTTTCCAGAACTGTGTAAAGGACATTGTTGGCAAAAATCAATTTGAAACCAAAAAAAGAAGGATTTTAGTCTCCATCTGTTAAAATCACTCAGTTCCATTAAACAAATGGATAATTCCCTAATAACATAAAATGGTAACATTTTATCTGAAGGCTACTTATGAACACATTCATATTCATTGAATGTGTTCATAAACATTATTTGAACAATTTGTGACAGTAAATGACACTTAAAGGAAAGTGATATCTGAAAGATAGATTTTTCTTTCATTTCTAACAGGAAGCATCACATTTTGGATGGATATGTACATCATATTTTAGCAGGCCAGCTACTTCTGAGTGGATTCATCTCTGTTTCAAGTTTTCTCAATTTGGAGAAAGCTCTTACTGTGTTTTACTGTAGTCTGCTATGTTTTTAAAACCTTTCCCATTACTTTCATTCTGGTGTTTATTTCTTGAATTTATTTCGATTGCTGTGTAGTGTCCTGCAAGCTGAGGCATAGTCCTCCACATTGCTAATTAAATACAAAAATATATTTTATTTTACTATTATATAGTTTTTTGAAGATCTGAAACAGTATGCAAACAAACTGAAGAAATTAGGAGAGGTTAAAAACTTTTTCACAGCATTGTATATCGCATAAGCACTGATCAGTCATAACAACCTGCCTAATAGTGGGCAGGTCCTCCTCATGCTGCCAGAATTCTGAACAGTTGAAACATGGACCCCACACAATGCACCACGACATTTGCAACAGATCCTGTAAGTACTGTGAGCTGGAGATCGGACCTCTGTGGATGAGTTTGACCAGCACATCCCACAGATGCTGGATCAGATTGAGGTCTGAAGAATTTGGAGTCAATTCAAACTCTTAATAAGCGTATAACTTCTGTATACATATAGTTTACTCATATTTTGGTTGTGTTCTTTCTACAGCTTTTGATTTAGATTTTTTAATTATTTATTTTATTTGACATTATTCTTGTATCTCTACGTCTTGTGTCTCTCTTGGTCTTTGTGTTGGATCGCTTTTGGTAGGTACCAGTGGTGATTTCTATAAACCTACAGGTGAAACAATGTTTCACCAAGAAAAATAATATTATTGTTATTATTTAATTATAATAAATACTTTAATACTTATAATAGTATAAGAAAAATATTCTTTATTGGTGTTAAATAAAAATGCTGATAAAAATAAGGTTGCTCTCCTAATTTCAGCTCCTCAACAGTGTTACAGTTGTATAAGGCTCTGGTCAAAAACGTGAAACAGCGCCACCCTCAAACGCGGTGAAACGGAGAATTACAGTGAAACAGCGTTTCACAAGCGTCCCCATTCCTTTCAATGTGAATCTACTCAGACCGGGCGACTCCTGGATTTTCCAGGTTTCAGTGGACTCTAAAGGTAAATAAGTCCCACCCATGAAACAAGTGACTGCTTACTGTGATTGGGTAGTTCTCCACTTCAAAAACACTGTGGTAAATCACTGCCTTTGTTTTCACTTTGTTCGGTTTTATGTACTGAGCGCTGACCTTGAGTGTGAGACTGAAACTTCATACATAACAAAATGGGTAGCATAATGTTTAATAGTATTTATAAATAATTGTTTTATTTTATATTTTATTATTCATCTTCAAGTGCACAGAAGAAAGGGCATTAGCTTCACTGCTTGCTAGCGATCCCCACCACCACCCACCCAAGCTGTGCACTGGTGAAATCCCCGCTGGTATGGCAGAATGATTAACAACTTCACCAAGAAGACCAGGAGAGCAGTATTAAGGTGAGAAAAAGGTTAGATATGTTTTCTTGGGATTTAGACATGTTGTTAATTATGTTCTGTTGAAATAAACATTACTATTACATGTTTGTAAGATATGCACAATACAATACTTTTTATATTTTGTAGTGATTTAACACTAACTATGAGGAAATTGAGGGAAGAGCAGGAGAGAGAAGACACGTCAAAATGTGAGGCAGTAAATGCAGAATATGGAGGTGAAACAAGCTGCCCAGGGGCACGGCGAGGTACTGAGTTTGTTTCACGGCGCTCCAGGGATGAAGGGTGGTATGTTTCACCAAAAATATTGACCAGGAGCCGCCACTGGTAGGTACTGACCACTGCATACCAGGAATACCCCACAAGACGGGCCGTTTTGGAGGTGCTCTGATCTCATCGTCTAGCCATCAAAATTTAGTTCTTGTCAAAGTCACTCAGATCCTTACACTTGATCCTTACACATTTTTCCTGCTTCTAGCATGTCAGCTTCAAGAATTGATTGTCCACTCACTGCCTGGAACATTCCATCTCTTGACAGGTTCCATTGTATCTAGAGTTATTCACCTGTCAGTGGTTTTAATGTTGTGTCATGTACATACAAAGATTCTGTTCTTAAATAATAGCTCAAATTACCTTAGACATTATTACTAGAGTAAAAATAAAATTAGACGTTTATTTCTCTTTATTTCTACAAAAGTACATCAAATGTACATATTTAAAAATGTGAAATTGTAAATATGTTTACGGTGTTGGAAATACATGTGAAAGTGTTTAATGCTTTTATAAACAGAATCATCACTTATTCAGAAAAAATGAGAGACCATGGCAATTTATTTTTAAATGGGTTTGACAACCATTCCATGCCAGTGTCTGTTCAATTCCTGCACAAGCACCTCTTTCTTTTTTATTAGGTACTGATTAGTGATCACCTCAATCAGATCTTATTTAATGAGGAAAAGTATAAAAACACTGCTGTAATCAACACTCTCCTCTCACAGTGAGACCAGTTGGATGCTAAAACTCTACTAGAAGTTCCTCAAAGGTAATTATTGCCTTTGAGTGAACAAGAGATTTGTTTTCTTTGAATTATTCAAGTTCTGTAAATACTGCATCATTTATCATATTCTGATGTTTTTCATTTCCTTTAAAATTACGCTTTAAAGAACAATATGTTTATTTGGAGATTAGCAGAAATATTGCCAGGCAAAGCTGTTCAATACTTGTACCTATAGAAAACAACACCTGAGAACTAGACATTTTGACCATGGTCTTTTTTTTTTAGGATCTGCATGTGCATTTATTTTTCCGAGAGTTTGATTTACATTAGGTTTCAAAGCAAGGGAAAATTTTACTAGGGCTGCCACTATTAATCAGTTAAAACTGCTAAGTCGACATAAATACAATTGATTAAAATGTACACTCTTAACATACTGGTATAGTGATTATTCTGGAATTGGATTGGATAAGGTATCTGCGGGTCATTCGAAAGCTGTGCTCAGTGTGAACGTTCTCCACAAGAGAGGAAAACTATACAAGCAGGATCTCACAAGTTTCACATGTCTGTGAATAATGTTAGATGTTTGCTTTTACAATGATTACTCAGTTAATTCCCAAATATCTGTTTGATTTCTCCATTATTGATATAATCAGTAGTGACAGTGGTGACATTTTAATCAAAGTAAAGTTCTTTTTTGACTTTTTCTATTTTACCATGATCAATTCTACATAAAAACTCAAAAGGTGCACTTGTCCCTTTGGATAATAAGTGAAATGGCTGCGTTTGTGGCCATAAAACCCCCTAAAGAAGAAATACAGGTCCGTAAGTTTCTCCGCAATGAATCATTTCATATCAGACCACTCTGAATATTGAATCAGTTTAGTTCAGTTCCAGTTATTACAGCTATGATATTTTGATGAACAGTTTATTACTATTAGCCCTGTGTGTTTGCACACATGAAAAACAGAGACAGATGTACATTTGCTGCCATACTGAACTCAAATAGCGTTTTTACATTGTGTTTAACTTGTTTAACTCCATTAGAAACCCATTCAGCACCAGCAGAACTGTTGAACAGTTTTCTTAACTCATTTTCTTCCTTATTAATTCCTTCACATGGGATTAACAGTGTTAAATATGAAACAGATGTCTGTCTCTTCAGTTTCAGGCTTCTTAAGTTAATACAATGTCATTTACTTAATCAAACATCTTATGCCATCTTGTGATTACTGGCAGAACACGATTCATAAATATGTTCGTCAAAAATGAATCAGAATCGCATTTATTGGCCAAGTATGTGAGTGAACACATACAATGAATTTGATTCTCTCAAGCACAACAGTACAACTGTTTAATGGCGATATTTTTTTTGTCGCGCGATAAGAATCTCGCGCCGTTAACGGCCCAGCACTAATATATATATATATATATATATACATATATGTGTGTGTATAAATTAACAATGAACAATACAATATATCCATTCACATTATCAAAGCGATCGCATGTAGCTTGCTGCCCTGCAAGATATGAGAACCTCAGCGCTAAGGGTGGAAAACCACCTGCCAGAGGAGTTTAAACCAACACTCTAAATAGACATTTTAACAGAAACCTTTGATTAAGACTTTGAAAAATACTCAGTGGCCAGAAGGCAAAGCATAGCTCACCATCACTTTTTTTGATGGTCAGTGCAGCACAGGGTCAAAGGCCATTAAATCTGAACTTTTGCAGCCCAGGGCTGCACTGAAAATGAATATAAAATGTGTAATCTGACCTGTGATGTTTTGCCTACACACCCTCTTTAGAACTTAGTGTCCTGAGCTGCATTGTTATCCAAAAGTTGAACTTTTCTTTTTTTTCTTTCTGTGGCCTTCTTTCACAATCCTTGTCAATAAACTAATTTAGACAGGCTACCTCCAGCTGCACTGCACTGTTCCTTAGATTAGATTCTGCAGTGAACGGGATGAGGGGGTTGGTGGGGGTTCTTGCTATAGAAAGCATCAGGCTGTGACTTCCCATTGGCAATCAGATCGAAAAAACACATGTAGTCAAGGTGAGTACATAGTGAGTTAATTGCACCTCGTGCACTAAAACGTAAACTAATGCAGTGCTGCTCCAGTCGTTTCTTTAATGTAATTAAGCACGGCTTACAGTAGAACGGCAGGCTGCTACGGTGGAACGTCTGCAGACCCAGGAGAGTCTCGCTGTTCTTTCTTTTTCTCTTATTTCCAGATATGATCGAATGGCCATTTCTGTAGCTCTTAATCTGAATGCTGTTGACCCTACTTTACCAGATCCATGAGTCATTACTAAGAGCAAGAAGAGGAATGATTGGAGGAAAGAACACCCTAATATAGCTTATCAGTCTGCGGCAGCTGGGCCGGGATCGCAGCTGAGGGCTGGGGAGGTAAATTGCAGGGCGTGTCCCAGTGTATTAACACTCACGTTCTTTCCGAAAGGATTGATCTTTTCCGGCTGTAATACACGGCCATGCCTGTTTATTATCCCATCCGCCTCTAAAGAAGGACTTTCTTTCCCACTTTACTGTGTTCAATAGCCACTTAAATACCCTGAAATGCCAAGGTTCCATTGCATTCATTTGCTAAATACTGTCGCCTTCAAAAGTTGGTATACCGACAAAGATGCGGCCGTTAAAGCTGCTCCCGCTGAAGTGATGTTTATGGCGTTTGACTCATTATATACTTATTCATAACTAGTCATTAAAAAAAGAATCTAATGTAGCCAAAGAAGGTTGAAAGCATCATGAAAACAGATTCTTCTTTTATCTCTCACCGTCGCAAGTCTCTATGGAAACAATACAGACAGGAATCAAGAAGTTGACACCAACATGTGGTTGTCATCCAAGTGCCCCCGCGCTATCAGCTGCCAAACGAGAGGAACAAATGGTACAGAGGCATCTGAGGAGGTGAAAGGGTTACATATCCTGACCTTTGCTTTTTTAAAACGTTCAAACATTCATGGCCTTGGCTCAACTTGGAGAGTCAGACTGGCATTCAAAAGGAACTCCCCTTCAGGCATGATGATCATGGGTCCATCACGTGGTGCGCTGAGTGAAAATGGCAAAACATAAACAAAGAAGTCAGCGGTAATACGTCAGGGGGCCATAAATTATGAAGGTGCGCTTTAGAGATTGATGAAATATGCAATGATTCGAGTCACCTATACTGGTTATGGCTTTATCTCTATTGTGCATGTGTGGGAGTGTGTGCGTGTGGGTTAGAGCCTTCTCTAAGTTGTGGAGAGGGAGCGAGAGAAAGAAAGAGAGAGAGAGAGAGATAGGGAGAGAAAGAGGGAACAAGAGAGAGAGAGAGAGGAAGTGAGAGAAGGAGAGCGAGAGGGAGACAAAGAGGGAACGAGAGAGAGAAAGAGAAAGAGAGGAAGCGAGAGAAAGAGAGAGAGAGAGAGAGAGAGAGAGAGAAAGAGAGACAGAGAGGAAGAGGGAGTGAAAGAGGGAGCGAGAGAGAGAGACGTAAAGTGAGGAAGCGAGAGCGAGGGAGATAGGGAGAGAAAGAGGGAACGCGAGAGCGAGAAAGAGAGGAAGCGAGAGAGAGGGGGGAGAGAGAGAGAAAGAGGACGTAAGAGAGAGGGAGAGACGAAGAGGGAGAGGGAGAGAAAGAGGGAGTGAGCGAGCGAGAGAGAGGGAGAGAAAGAGGGAACAAGAGAGAGAAAAAGAGGAAGAGAGAGAGAGAGAGAGAGAGAGAGAGAGAGAGAGAAAACTCTGTGTTCTCCCATCTGTATTTTCAAATGTCACTGGCTGCTGCCATCAGGTGCGTGGTGTGGGTGTGCAATCAGTAATAAGCGGATAGTTGAGGAAAAGAAGAGCGAGAAAAAAAAAAGACGTTTGATGCGAGGCAGTCTCGCAGGGCATGAAGCTATTGTCAGGCCGCGTTGGTTTTGTGTCTCGCTGTGCTGTTTTACAGTCTCAGAGATGCACCATTTGCCCAGGCGGTGAGGCTTCTTCAATAAGACGTGATGAAAAGATTGTATGAACGCTGGCTCGCAACGAATCACCAGGCATAGGTCACCCCGGTAATGGCTCGGGTGAAGGATAGTTGTTTGTTTGTGCAGAACTCAAGGTTTGCCACAGGCAAGCGGCGGTGGATCCGCGCAGCACCTTCGGGGGCTATGGCGAGGTCAAAAAGTCAAGGAGGACGGTGACAGAGTGGATGTGTTTGACCCGAAGTCTACCACCACATACCCGGACCAAAGCACCACATATTTTCAACAGATCAGCTGCGATTATTGTATCTGGTATCATTTGATCCGCGTCAGGGGCGTTAGAGACTACGTTCGCGGAGGGGAGAAAAAGAGGAAAAGAAAAAAAATCTGTTAAATTAATGAGTTTTGCTTTGATTGTCAAGTGTTAATGAGAGACCAATTATGGCATGCCCAGAACACTCGGGTTCACATTGTCATGCTCTGTCTCCTACTTCCTTCAACCGCAATGAGCCTTGGAGGATACTCTGTATTTTTGAACATATGAATTCATTAAAAGGTCTGCTGCTGACGCTTCGGATGAGTCGTCCTGTGTGACCGATTGGGCTGCAGTCTTTAGATGTATGGAGCTGTGTTCTGCTGAATTATTCGTTCATACAGAAGAGAGCTAAGAAAAGATCCAGGGTTGATTCTAGATGGGGCATTTGCACACAGAGTCTCAAAGAGGACCACAGAAGTGTCAGGGGCCATGAAGCAGACCATCATGAGCCTGAAAAATGAGAATAAATCACTCAGAGACGTAATGAAAATGGTAGGGGTGTCAAAATCAGCCAAGGGCAGCACAGTAGGTAGTGCTGTCTCCTCACAGCAAGAAGTCCTTTGGTTCAGATAATGGGTGGGAAGGCCCCGGGTCCTTTCTGTGTGGTGTTTGTATGTCTGAGCGGGTCTCCTCCAGTTTTCTTCCACAGTCCAAAGACGTTGGAGATGTGAAATTGCTACCCAGGTGTGACTATAAATGTCTGTGTGTCTGGCAGCCAGTCCAGGGTGTTTTACCCTAAGAGCTCTGGGATTCACCTCCATACAACATTAGTTAAGAATTAGATATTAGAAGGATGGATGGAAAATAAACCAGCATAGCAGTAATAGCCTCTATGGTATAGTGGCTACACTTAAATTACACTTTTAAAGGGACCTTCCACATCCAATTTTTCTGCAAAATTGAGTGATTGAGACATAAACAAAGTCATTCAGATTGAGTTGATGTGAAGTTTGCAGTTCTAGAGTCAGAAATGAAGTACAGGAAAAGATTATGAATACCGTTCTTGAGGCCCGAGATATCGTTCGAGTACAATTTGGAGATATAATTGGAGAAAGCATTATTTTATAAATACATACAGTACTGTGCAAAAGCCTTAGGCACCTGAGAAAACTATGCTTAAAAGCTGTTCAATACTGGGCAGTGGTATTACAAAATCAATATTAATACAGTAAATGGTGGTTTTATGTGTAGCTTAACCATTTCTAGACCTCTTTCCTCAGGGAAGCCCAGTTTTACCTGTAGCTTCATCAAATCCCTGGTTTGGCTCTTTTTACTGCAGGCGATTAAATTAGATGTTGATTATGGAATTTTATTCATTCACCCAATGACTGGAGGCCCTGAGCAGAAACCTGGATACAAACCTGTGGTCTTCTAACAGCTCACAAAATATCGACTACCTTTTAGAGAAAATAAATCTTACTTTTTTTTACTGCTTGCTTGTTTGTTTGCAGTTGTTCTAATATTCAGCTGTGTTTTGCCAGCAGAAAGAAGCCCACTGCTGATATAAATGACTTCAAACAATTTGCACAGGTGCCTAAGACTTTTGCACAGTACGGTACATTGCAAAAGGGTTGAAAGCAAAATAGTACTTCAAGAAAACTTTTGTCCTGATTTACTACTGTTTCAACATCCTCAACATTACGTAAAACTTAGGAGACACATGCAAGTTCACTGGTGATTTTGCACAGTAAATAAAATGGCCATATGTTGCGTTTACATTGCAACTTCCATTCACCACTGTTAGGACTTCTGAGTCTATTCGTCTCTCCACAATCAGTGGTTTCTCATCAAACTTCTATAAAAAACGTCATGTCTCAGCTATAAAACTGTGCAGAACGTTTGAAAAATGAGTAGAGACAGTTACAGGTGATGATCATTGCATTGGCTGATTTCACTGCTACACATTTCATTTTAATATGCAACACAATTTCCTACACTCTTTCAGCTCAAGGCGGTTTGTGCAGACAACGCTGAAAAAGTATTGTCTTCCAAAACAGTGAGTTGTATTAGCTAATTTCTAAATCTGGGCAAGTGCCAAAAATGCAGCATATTACTGTGATATTAGCTTGCCGTGCTGCGAATGAGAGACACTGTTTGTCCTTTGCATTGCATTTGAATAAGAAATAATTTTAATGTGGTGCAGTCGTGCTGCTTGTCCGCGTACATCACCGCATGCAACATCTGCTTTCAGTGACAGAACAGAGCAGGATCAATTTGTTGTGTGCATGCATAACTAATTCATCACATTGTTCCCCTGTAGGTCTGAAACACACACACACACACACACACACACACACACACACAAACACGCACACACACTCACATACGCACACGCACGTTCTTTCTTTCTTGGCGAATTATGTTGTAACCTTAGATGGAAATTAAAACGTTTGGATCTGAATATGTCACATTACAAAGACATTCTCTATTGAACAAAAAAGCCGCTTCATTTCAGCATTCCAGGTATTTTTCTTTTCTTCTTACGAAACACCTGCTGCTGTTTTTTTTTGCCATCTGCTTTCGGTGAACATTGAATCCTGGAATGCTATTGACCACTAACTAAATGGTCAGGTGGCCAGATGTTTTGGCTCTGTTGCAAATGTGAGCAGAAAATTCCACACATAGCATTTATTCATGAGTTAAGCAGCAAACGCATGAGAGGGAACGCAATTCACAGCATATTTTGTTTGCAGAATTGTAGTTTGTTCGCTTCTAGCGCGATCCGGTTTGCCGTAGCTGTACAAGCTGCTTAGGGCCAGTGGAAGGTTTGGCATGCGACGTAGGCTCACTGTCCCGCTCTTCTTCAGCAACATGGGTTGAAGGTGAAATACGAACTGTTTATGAAATGTGATTTATGGCGCCGTGGGTGGCGCTGTGCCTCACACCTCCAGGGTTGGAGGTTTGAATCCGGGTCCTGGTCTTCTGTCTGTAGAGTCTGCATGTTCTTTTCGGCGTGGGTTTCTTCCAGGGTCTCTGGTTTCTTCCACTGTCCAAAGACATGTGTGTCAGTTGAATAGAGGTTTCTGTGTGTGAGGGAATAGTGTGTGTTTGTGTGCTCTGGTGGGCTGGCACCCCACCCACGGTGAGTCCCTGCCTTGTACCCATTGGCCCTGGGATAGCCCCCGGGTATCTGCGGCCCAGGTGAAGGTGAAGCGGTTACAGACAGTAAGTGTTTGTCCCGTTTTTTAAGTAGAAAATCAGTCACGGTTATCTACAGCATGAAAGAAGTTGTTAGCAAACAGTGATCGGTGGAATTCCACAGAAAAAGCAGCATGGTTTCTCAACTAATCGGATTGTGATGTTGGAACAGTTGTACAAATGAATGTATGATTATAACTGAAACGAAAAAAGAGGTTTTTAAACACTTCTGTAATTTATTTTTTAACTTAGCCCAGAATTTATTGAGCTCTAAAGCAGCGGTCTATTTCGGTGTGTGTGTTTCAAGACTCTTACATAATTCAGTGGATGAGATGTAAGCTAAAGTCGCTTTTGTACATAGTTCTGCCTTGACTCCACTCACTTTCTTCATTGCAACAAACACAACAGCAGTGGGGAATACAGTGTTCTTGATACTGTAACAGTTCTCTCTAACTCTACAGTAGTCTACAGTGTTTTCATGCCATGTTTTGGTACCTACTCGACTGGTTTGGAATCATGATGGAGTAGGTACAAAAATAGTACCAGGTACT
>JBBPDE010000031.1:5447330-5457991 GCA_037974605.1 Nannopetersius ansorgii | reverse complement strand
ACAAAGGCAACTATTAATTTTGAGTGATAAACATTGAAAGGGGTCAAATTGACCCCAAGGAGAATAGGAGGGTTAAGTGGAATTTATTCCCCAACAACAATACGAGCACACCTGGACTATAGTCAAACATGAGGCTAAAGCAAGGAAGAGCAATGCACTCCTGCAGCTCAGGCTGGAAAATCTGATACAGTATAGTTATTATGATGCTTGATATTCAGTGTGCTTTTCCAACTATATTGTGGCTATTGCCAGTACTTCTAGACCACCAAATAACCGCATCAGTATTCAAGTTTACAGCAGTTGTAGAAAGACTGTAAACTACGATCAGTGTATAATTACATAAGTGGCTTGATGGCTAATTGGAAATCAATCCATGATGCCATTACCTCATTTAAAAGGCAGTGTTCTTGTATTTCACAGGTATCTGTTTATGGGTATATTTTTGGGTATACTTGTATGGATATATTTTGGGCTTTTACAGGATATCAAAAGCTAAAGCTTACCAGAAATGTCATATTTACATTTCTATTTTCCTGTCTCTCTTTAATCCTTTTTCATGTTTTCTTATTGTGGCTTTCTGACTGATATATGTAAATGATTTGCTGACATATCAGCGCGAAATGAGATTGATATATGTAAATGATTGGTCTCAGTATATTACACTTCATTTAAAAAGCAGTCCAAGATGCCACACTTATATTAGTGTGTGTTGATACTGGCTTTTCATGATACAAGCCCTCTAATTCATTGCTTATTTTTGCTTCTTCATTTGTAAAGAAGACCAAAAAAATAATAAAGATAAGAGTTTTACATAGCCTTTTTGTTTCAACTGTGTTATGGTGATCCACTCTGTCTCTAATCTCCTTTCTTTCTGCTTAAATTTAACCAGGACAGTTTCATAATGACACCAAGCTCTAATAGTTATGGGCTGGAGGTGGCTGTTAAGTGCTAGCAAGCTGGGACATTGTTGCAGCTTCCTGAGGCCATATAATTAAACAAAAGGTATCAATTTATTTGACAACACTTTGTTTTAGAGAGCCTATTAAGGCCTTGTTATTTGTTCAGTAAAGCCCAAATGATATATTCGTTACGAGCTGTAATTAGTACATAATCAGGTGTTTTTTATGCGAACATGACTAATAATTGTATTAAATAAAAAGCACAATGTTCTTCTAAATTCTTATCTTATACTGTATAGCTGGCAATATATGATTCCTGCAAGTTCTAGGTAAGGCCTCACAACTTCTGGAATATATTGCATTATTGCAAATGAGAATTTAAGTCTAATATTGTCACGGGTGTCACGGCGCCCTGTGTGTCCCCAATGAAAACCACAAGGCAGGCAGGCAGGCATCCATGACTGTGGTTTCTAAATCTGGCTCGAGGCCCGATACATGAAGAAACTGTAACGCTAAAGCAATAGTGATGATAAAGTAACGCAATAGTCCAACGATGGACCAACAACCAAGGTCCACATAAACCGAACTTAAATACATGACAGAAACCAATCACAAAACACAACACAGCTGAACCAAGACACTAACAGACCTTCAAAATAAAAGTCCCCATAACAAAACCCAAAACGGTGACCCCTACCGGCCACTAGCCGAGACATGACAAATATTTCAAGATGTATTCTACTGTTCTGCAAGTACTGTTTTAGCCATTAGCTTTAGTCACTAGCCAAAGTGCTAAACAAACTTCGGTAAATCAGTTTACACCCTATATTCTAAAGTAAAGATTAAGAGAAGAGATATTTCGATCACATGCTAGCTGGGGATGTTTTAGGCTAGTGTCAATTAATTTTAACCATTAATTTTTATTTTTTTATTTTTTTTATTTTATTACTTTAACAGTATGACACTATTATACAATTATTATAGACTAAATGTATCTATTTATCAATGTTTTATAGTTAAATTAAGGTCTGTTCAGTTTCTGTGATATTTCAACAAATAATGTAGCTATTAATGATATTGATATAACCAATAATATTTTCTGTTAATCCTATGTTTTGCTATTCAGAATTATATACCAAATTGAAGGTAATCATGAACAAACCAGAAGTGTTTAATTAGGGCTTTATTGGATAAATAACAAGATCTTAACAAACCCCCTGTAGGTGTTCCTTGAAATAAAGGGTAACCAAACAAACTAAAACTACTCAAACACTCCCACATTACACACACATCTATCAAAATGTCCCTCCAGGCAAACACGGTGACAAAAAAAGCAGAGGTGAGCCAAGACCTGACCCCACTTCCGACACATCTGGGAGAATTTTCAAGTTGACTCCTTATGACTCCTGTGCTGCTGGTGCAATTTATGCATGATTCAAAGTGATACATTGTG
The DNA here is from genome assembly GCA_037974605.1 of Nannopetersius ansorgii. Classification (NCBI taxonomy): domain Eukaryota; kingdom Metazoa; phylum Chordata; class Actinopteri; order Characiformes; family Alestidae; genus Nannopetersius; species Nannopetersius ansorgii. The sequence goes on along the minus strand of JBBPDE010000031.1, from coordinate 5,455,639 downwards.
TAAAACCGCTGTTAAATATTTCCTTTTGCAGATGATGGAGTAATAAGATGCTAGCAGTGGCATCACACCCAGAAACACACAGTAATGTAAAAAAAAATGTTTTTTTCTCATGTTCCATTGGTCAAAAGGGTGGAGGTAGCTCAGTGGGTAGGATTCTTGCCTCCGGACCATGGACCATGGGAGGTCATGGGATCTAGTCCTACCTTCAGCACCACCATTGGGTCCCTGAGCAAGACCCTTAACCCTAAGTTGCTCCAGGGAGACTCTCCCCTGTAGATAGGCAATGAAACTCGCTTTGGATAAAAGCGTCTCATAAATGCTGTAAATGTAAATGTACTAAGTAAAGCATCATAATTTAATGTTCTTTCTCAAAACCTGGCAAAAAGCCTGTCAGGGCACTCATCATAACCTCAATGCCAAAAGGCTTGCCAAGCTTGAGGACGTGACTCTTAAGCTTATATATATATATATAATAATTTTTTTTTTTGGGTAAGCTTAGGAGTCACGTCTTCCAGCTTGGCAAGCCTTTTGGCACCCCTGACCGTTACACATATATATATATATATATATATATATGAATTATTTACAACTCTTTCAGGTTTCTCACTTTAACAAAAGCAATGTATTGCCCAGATGTGAAAAAACAGCGAATGACAAGTATTTTTCATGATTCCCGCAGGAACGACGACTGTGCCAAGACAAATTCCGCAAACGCTGTGGCTCTGGTAGTTGCACTTACCCTGGCTTCTGTTCAAAAATCTGAAGTGTTTACTTTTAGACCTGTTTACCTTAAGCAACTGTGGACTGATTTAGCTCTCGTCTGCGCTATAGTGGCCTTCGGAGATGTGCATATTTCAGCTGAGGTGAGGGTGAAGATGACTTGGATGATTTACAAGTGCCTTAATATCACTCATATGCTCGCCACCTTAGGCACTCACCCAGGGCCTGGAATCATCAGAGCAATCATACATTACATCTGATTTGCCTAATTTATGTGTTCCGTGGTCTGTTCTGTGACAAATTGGCACTGGATTGATTTTTTTTGTTCTTTCGTGATAAAGACAGGAGTCCCTTTACACGATTCTACCAGAGCACTATTAGAGCATGAGAATAACAATTACTCGAGATGCACACTCCTCACTACACGCTCCCAGTCCACGATTAATTAAATTTTCATGATCCCAAGGCTTTCCTCTTCTGTGCCCCATGTCGGACACCCTAATGTTATTCCGATCTTGCCATGCCTGATAGCTGATATAAAAGTCAGTGATATTTTTGTTGGAGAAAATGATCACAATTAAAACTCAGCAGACAGGCAGCACAGATAATGATTGCTTAAATAAAAAGTAATCTTTGCCAATTATTCTGAACTGGCTTATCAGTCATATGACCGGCCAGCTCTGTGGAATGTTGATGAGATCGTGACTCTTTTTTCTTGGCTCCCCTTGCTTCGTCCTTCTTGCGTTTGGCAAAAATGTAAACAGCTCACTTTCTGATAGTCCCTCTCAAAGAATGCCTCTTTCATTGCATAGCACTGTGCTAAGAAGCTTTTAAGGAGATGCAAATAATGAAAAATATTTGTGTGTGTATGTGTGTGTGTGTGTGTGTGTGTGTGTGTGTGTGTGTGTGTGTGTGTGTGTGTGTGTGTGCAAGGGAGGCCCTATTTCAAAGGGTTTCTGGGAAAACTCATGCACAAACTATACGTTAAATGATAAACAGACTCTTCCTGTCTGAATAATCTCATTCAGCCCATTGACCAGGATACAGAGTTAATGACTTTCCGAACGAGCTCGGAAGAAAAACACTTCCAGCATCAGTGCAATACATTTCCAGCAACACACCTCGGGTTGCACGAACAACTGCTGCTTAATGAAACTTGCCGTCTTAGCCGTAATTACCAAAAATAAACACATGGCCACTTTAAGGTGAGGCGCAAGGAATGATTTGAAATAATAAAGAAGGAAAGGGGGGAAAAAATAAACAGAGTCGAGCTGGTGGTATAATATACTGCAAATGAACTATATGAAAATGTAGGCACAGGCAATTACTCCCCTCTGGCAAACAGGTCTTTTTTTGGGTCTGCTTCTGATTATCACATTCATCTGGATGTCGGGGAGTATCAGGGGAGGCTAGTCTGGAAGTTTACTACCTGGCAACAACCTCTCCTGGGACTTCCCACACCTGCTGGGCCCCAGATGTGCTCCCTCATGTTTTTTAGGGTTCTGGCCTGCAGAGAACTCCCACAGGCCCTCCCTATTACTGCTGAGTGAGAGTTAGCAGCCGCCGACCAAGAACCGTCTACGTTCCACCACACACTGCACCCTTCTGTTAGAGCATCCCGAGCGGAGGTGTGAGGCTGCAGGTGATTATGTGAGCCAAGTCAATCAGAAAATACAAAAAAATCACATTATTATTCAGCGCTAAATGCACTGTCTTATAGCAGACTGTCAAACTACAAACTACAGTCATGACAGGCCACCATGCTCTATTTAAGGAGCCCCTGCTAAATATGTGCAGAATAAAATCAGTGTGAATAAATATTGTTGCACCGGTTTTATGTAACACCTGATACCCTCAGTGAGTGCATGCAGAGGAGGCTATGTGGTGTGTATTTCAGTTTTCAACCATTAATTCTCTTTCATATCTTCCTAAACTGCTGTAGGTCTCTTCCTAATAGCAAGTCAGAGTCTACAGAGGTGCAAATACACTCAGGGTCAACAGAGGAAACACAAATATAGAATCTCTCCATACAAAAAGGCAGTTAACAGTACATTTCTGCAGGACCTTGTGTCTAAATGCATAAAGATGCATCGATTTTCGGAGCCACTTATCCTAAACAGAAGGTACTGGAGCCTACCCCAGCATTCACAGGGCAAAAGGTTGAGAAACACACTTGAGAGGTCATTAGTCCATCACAGGGCAGACACACAGACAAACACACTCACAGTCAAGGCTAGGAGCTACTTAGCATCTCCAGTTCATCTGACATGCATGCCTTTTGACTGTGGGAGGAAACTGGAGAAACTGGCGGAACCAAGGGGAACATGCCAAATTCACACAGATAGAACCCTGACCAGGACGCAAGCCCAGCACCGTATTACAATGAGGTAACAACCACTACACCAGCATCCTATCTGGACGCAGTCTCTGGACCCCAGCCTACCTAGCAGTTGCTTACAACAAAAACATGACACATATTGTCCAATGAAATATACAGAAGATCCCATGTTTACATTTTCAAGCTGCTACAAAAAGCCCTATTACTATTTAAGGAGGAGAATTCTAAGTATCAGATGTTCTTGAGCCACAAACACGATGGTAACACTTTACACTAAGACTACGCCTGTAAAGGGTTTATGAATCATTTATAATGAAGTTGTTAATTATGTTTTAGTCAGTTTATAAATCATTAACCATCAGTTATAAACAGTTGTCATCCACTGGTGCAGACTCACTATTTTGCCAGAGCTCAGATATTGATTGTTGCTTTTCATGACTGTTTCTCAGAAAGAATGTAAAAACTAGTCTTTGTTGACATGCTACTACCATTAAAACACCAGATCGTGCAACAATGTATGACAACTGTTATAACTTTTTTATAACTCCTTATGAATGATTTATAAGCAGTCTATAACATAATTAACTACTTGAATACACATGATTTATAAACCCTTTATAAGGGTAGACTTATTGTAAAGTGGTACCAACAAGGCTGTATTGTACTGCTATTCTTGTGTTTTGTTTTTTGCACTTTTTCTTGCAGTCCTGTCCTGTCAAAACCTGTGTAGTCTTGTTATATTTCTAGTTTTGTTTTCTGTGTTGCACCTTGGTCCTTAAGTAAGTACCTGTAATTTCACTGTTTAGTGTATATATAGCTATAATTACATTAAATATCTACTTCACCTGCTTCATTCTACTCAAGTGTTGTACAACAATAACGTGTTGTACTGCCTTTTCTTAAATATTTGCACTTTTACTGCACTTTTAAAGCTATTTTATGTATTATTTTACCTTCTTTTATCCCTTTCATTACATTTATCTTTATTATATTTTCTATTCTGTAAAGCACATTGAATGACCATCTGTGTATGATAATGTGCTATATAAATAAAGCTTGAAAACCAGCATTTTAGTGGATTACATCATTCTTTTGATATATTAAATCTACGGTGAGATTTTTTTAATTCTATAAAAATAAAACCCTCATAAATAACTGTGATGTCTCCAAATGGTTTTCTTTGAAGACTACAGCAATATAGACCCAAAAGATATGCTGAAAGAATATTAACCAACACAAATAAAATGTTTCTCAACTCTCCTCCAGAGTTCACATCATGACTCCTATAACACTGATTTTGTGTTATAGCTTAGCAAATTCTGTTATTTAAAAAAAAAATCTATTCTGGGATTGATCTATCTATGCTTCCCCCTGCCTCTTAACCCAGATGCAGTCGATCAGCCTGAATATGTTCAGTGAACAAATTTTGTTTCTTTAGATTATAACTGGAGCTGCAAGGCTAACGTTGCTAGCAAGCACTACAAGCCAATACTCTCAGGAATCGTGAAAATACATCCTTAAACCTTCTCTTGACCTACACAAACCGCATCCAGCTCTCATTAAGGTAGCACAGACATACGGCGACACAGGCTTAGAAAAAGAAGAAACCTTCACTCAAAACTCAAGCACTTTTGTAAACTCTGAAACAACTTTATACTCAGTCGGTGAACAGCACTGCATATCATGGCTCTGCTGTCTGTTTTCTTTATTTTTTATCTTTTTTATCTGTGAATGTGTGTGTGTGTGTGTGTGTGTGTGTGTGTGTGTGTGTGTGTGTTGTGGCTCTAGGATCTGTTTAGACCATTTGAAGTGATGATAGCAATAAGAACTGAAGATACATAGGATGCTTCAAGCATCTGTTCAGGCTTTGTTCAGGAGCCAGCCAAAACATGCTCTTCATGGTGAATCTCACAAGGGCGCATCAATTTCTGTTAAAAAACGCTCATCACTATTTTATTTATTTTTTCCTTTCTTTCATTCCTTCTTTCTTTCCTTTTCATTTTTTAACCGGACGGCTTACTTGGTCATACCCACCGTTCTCTCCTCTTCCTTGCTGTCTTCTTGTTTTCAAAGGAGAACATTTTAAATGTTTTTTTTTTAAACTGCAGCTTCTTGAAATCCCATTAGCCCTGTGAGGGATTTGACTCGTGTCTCAATTCCTTCTTGCATTTGATATGCCACTGCAGGCTTGAATGACAGAGCCAGGTTCGGAGAGACGGGGCCCAAGGTGAAATGCGTTGGGTTTTTTTTTTCTGTTGTTGTTTTATTTTTTTTTTCCCCCCTGTTTGGCGAAAACAGGGCGGTGTAATGATAATGATCAGTGGAATTGAAGAGCACGTCTGCGGAGCTTCCTGCTTGCATCTGCCTCTTAAAGTGGATGGAGCTCGCACAAGCTGCCGAGTGTTTGCTGAGTGGCCTAATGTTAGATCTCTGGAGCCGAACAAGACGCGTGGAGGAAGCGAACGGGACCTGTCATTTGCTGCGGATGTTGCCTGCAGCGACCCACAGGCTCCTCTTGTGTAACACACACATAATGCCCAGAGGCCACTCTCTTTTTTCTCATCTCCCCTCTCATTTTATCTGTTGCATGATTTGAAGCCTAATGCCATCATATGCACCCCAGTCGCTCTCTCTCTCTCTCTCTCGATTGTGTTCACTCAGCTTTTCCTATTGCCACGAAAAGTATCCAATTGGTACATCATTCTGGCAAGGAATCATCTGGAAGACCCACATTTGACACGGTGCGTATGGAGTGCATATGGATATTGGATGCCGACCTCATTAAAAAGTCATTACAGTCACCGAGGGCACATCCTGACTACATCGCTAACAGACATTCGGCTTATTTTAGTGCCGGAAAGATGAAACAAAGTCACATTTTCCTTGATAGTTAAAGTTTACCGGAACTGAGAGGGCTTGCATATAAAAAATATATAAAAAAATGTTCTCCAAGTTCTCTATACTATGTGTTATGCATCCTGCTTAGACGTGTCATCGCTAGATCTTTAAGATTATACACATTAAACTGCTGATTTACCACAGAACATTTAACCTCAGTTTACATGGGTGCTAGTCCCTACACTATAAACACAAAAATAATTAGGACACGCCTCTTAATTATTGAATTTAGACTTAATGCTTCAGCATACCCAGACATTTTGGGCAATGCCATGCTTCCAACTTTGTGGACACAGTTTGGGGAAGAACCTTTTCTATTCCAGCATCACTGTGTCCCAGTGCACAAAACAAGCTCCATAGAGACATGATTGGATAAGTTAATTGTGGAAGAACTTGACTGGCCCACACAGAGCCTTGATCTCAACTCCATCCAACACCTTTAGGATGAAATGGAACCACAGAAACTCCAAAATCTTGTGGAACGCCTTCCAAAAACAGTGGAAGCTGTTACAGCTGTAAAGAGGGAATCAACTCCATATTAAAATCTGTTTTTTAATGCAATGCTATTAAAATCCCTTTTCGGTGTAATGATCATGCTTCCCAATACTTTTGTCCATATATTCCATAGGTGTGATTATTTTTGCTTTTTTTTAACCAAAGAAGCAGAGTTTTTACATTTGTATGTAAATGTTTCATAGAAAGTAATTTAAAGAAAGTCTCAGAGAAACTCCTGTCAACTCAAGGAGGGTGGTTAGTGTGCACAGCCACTTCTGTAACCTATTTCTAACCGGTGTGTTACAATTAGCTCAAGCCACATCTCTACCTATTGCCCCCTATTATCTCCACATCTGAAACTAGCTGGTCCCACTACACTGGCATGTTCTAGAAGATACTCAGACTGGCTGCTATAAGCTTTGCATTAATTGGAAAACTGCCAACAGTGAAAAGTACATAACCAACGGTAGTTTTAGGGACAGCAGTCATAAATAAGGTACATCTGCACTAAAGCAGTGCCGTATTTGACTGGGACTGGGCATAGCTAACCATTAATTATTGTAAGTTGTTTTTCAAATTTCAAATTATACAAAGTACACTCTGAACTCTGATGAGTTCATTAGTCTAATCAAGCTTTGAAACTTACTGGAGACTTTCAGTTGTTTGTATTATTTGTTGTGTTGAACACATGCAAGCCTATACGTTTAAACGACTCTGAATCACTATAAATATAGCGTTGCTATAACTTTTTATCTTAGTGTAAATGCCACATGCTAAACCAGAATTAGCACAGGGTTAAGCGCTCTTATGCCTTTAAGGGGACATATTATGCAAACTCATTTAAAAAAAAGTTATAATAGGTTATAATAGGTCTATGGGTTATACAGAACATGTTCAGGAAGTTCTGCACAAAATCACTCTCAAAGAAAGAGATCTCACCAGCTGTAATCTTCTCAGTCCCTTTCAAAAGGAGCCGTTTGGACGGAGAGCCCATTGTGACGTAATACTGGACCAATTTGCACAGAATCTCATCTGTCAAGACCACACCCACTAGATTAGGTGAAGATCCGCCATTTTGTCTGCTGGTTTTACGAGCACGCATAAGACACAGAGCGCTATGGCTACAGGCAAAGGCACAAGAAGTGTTGTGTTGTTGGCTGCAGAGAACAACACAAATCCCTACACTTTCTCCCAGCCAAAGAAAACCAATGGACTGCATGGCTTTCATTTCATTTTCGATGGTGATGTCCCAGCAACAACCATAAAACTTTGAATATGGAGCTGTATCTACTGTCTGTGACAAGTCAGCAAATGAGGTAGATGTTAGTACATTTAAATAATAACTTTTGTGTTTCTGTAGTAGTTAAGTATTAACTAGCCTGTTTGTTTCATTCTGTTTTGTAAGCATGGGATGGGTGGTTTTGCATAAAAGTCACAGAGCCCTTAAACAAAGCTGTCAGGAATAAAGCTGGTGAGATCTCTTCCTGTGAGAGTGATTTTGTACAAAGATCTTCATGAAACCTGATTTGTAGCCCATAGACCTATTATAACTAAAATGAGTTTTGCATAATATGTCCCCTTTAAATTAGTATTGAGAACCCCCCACACCCCTCCCTTTGTTGCAGGCACTAGATGTTTACACCAGATGTTTAAACGTTGGCTTGAGGATTTGATTGCATTCAGTCAAAAGAATGCAATCAAATCCTCAAGTAGAGATGCTGGTTGATCAGCTCAGAATTCCAACATCCCCCCAGCATATCACAAAGTTACTGTATTTTGATCCTTACATTTACAGCATTTATCAGACGCTTTTATCCAAAGCGACTTCCATTCCCTAACTACAGGGGACAGTCTCCCT
>JBBPDE010000031.1:5374516-5389539 GCA_037974605.1 Nannopetersius ansorgii | reverse complement strand
GTGTCTGACATCAAAACTCAGGCAACAATTTTCAGTAAATCATTTTCTGGAGGCAAATATCCCTGGAGTCAAATTGAACCCTGAGGGTGAAAAGTGTTAGTAAATTAAGGTTATAAGGTTAAGGGCGTGTAGCTATTTTACAGACAATATTTATATATAAAATTCACTTTTGTCTTATTTTATTCATGTATTTTCTGATCTTCCTCATGCTAACATATGACTACTAGAATCTGGCCTCTGTATCGCCTCATATTTATACCCCAGTGCAACAAGAACTCAAAGGTACTTACTTAGCTTTCCTGGACACTTAAAGCAAAAAGGTAAATATCGGTAAATAAATGGCAACATGCTTTAGTTGCAATTTGCTCCTAAGGTGCATTTAATGGAATGTTTTTTGTGTGTGTTTTCTTAGAGGAAGTAATACAATATATCTTTCTCTTATTTTCTCATCTTTTCTCAGGGTGCTTATAATTATGGAGCTGAAGGTATGCAAGAACATATAGCAAGATTATCTGGCTCATATATTTCCCCTTAGAAATGCCACTCATTGATGATTTCAAAATCCATTTACAACTGACCTTTGGATCAAATAAATAAATTACACAATGGGGATGTCCGCGGTATGCATAAACAGGTAGCATGTTTGGCTACCCTGCAGTGTTCCAAGGTCTCCTCACCTCTACCGAACTGAAAACACTGAGACAGCGATTGGATTTTTTTTTTTTTAAATCAGTAGAGACATCTTGTCAATTACAGTCCACACAGAGATGGTCACAGCACTTCCTGTAGGAAAAAGGTCAATAGCTGAGCATAATGAGTAATTGACTCAAGGCAGAACAGCTCCCTCTTTGTTCCGATCAAGTACCAAATGTGATTTATTTCCATATCATTTTCACTCTCAATTCAGGGTATTAGGTGGAGAAAGGAAAATCTGTTCTGATTCAGTTACCACTGTCGAGCTCAGTCTATCACAGCAACGGATGATTCAAATTAACTTATCAAAAAAGGTGACAGAAATCGGGCCGGCTTGCTTATTCATTTATTTATTTGCAGAGTTGTATGTGTCTGACCTCAATTGCAGTCAATTATGATTACTTATTAGGCAGTTCAATGCACCGTGGCCTTTCACATTTCAAAACAATTCTATTACACAGTCCAGAATTTAGGTAAATACACCAAGTATAGAAACATAACCGATGAACTGGGGCATATGACACTTGGACTATAGAAATAGATTACAATGGAAATTAAATACGGACAAGAAAACAGCATATTTAGCTTTTTGAACTTTAAATCCTTAAAATGCAAGAATCTAATCTAATCCAAAATATCTAATCCAAATAAATTACTTATTTAAAGTTAATATCATGTTTTCAATTAGTATCTTGAAATTTTCACGTAATTACATGTTAGGTACTAATATTGCATATAAATGAGCTTGTTTTAATATTGCAATGGATCCAAACACAGTGTACTTGTGCTTACATGTATGTATTTGTTTTCTTGCTTGTTTATCCAAATGCATGAGCCAACAAAAGGAGGAGTTTTCCTCCGCAATACATGATGAAGATCAGTCTATTTGCTATAGCCATTAGTGGGAAGACCCACTAAGCCATACTGAATGGAGCAGACATTAAAATAAAGGCTTATAGATAGACATTATCTACTTCTGAGCAGTGCTATTTGACGTTATTATGAGTCAGGCAGTTCGGAGCTTGATTTCCCCATTAAGGGTTTTTGTGGTCAGTCTGGCCAAAATGACTTACAGGGCACATTTTTTTATTACATCTGTGATGTATATTTGCAGTTGTGAGGCTTTTCTTTCCCCTTAAAAGCTAATTATTGCACTGATCCAGAGAGAGGCTATATGTGAAATGCACGCAGATCTACTTCTGTTGATTTGTTCAAATACAGGCCTGGTTTGAACTGTGTTCACAGTAGATGGTTACTTAGCAACCTGCTCTTCTTCTCTCTATTGCGCTCTCAGGGACGCACAAACAAATGGAGGAAGCTTATGTGTAGCCAGCTATAGTATTGCAGGCCAATGCAAAGTCGGGCCAGGTTGGGATGTGCAGCAACACACACACACACACACACACACACACACACAAAGACCAGTACTGGTGCAGTTGCGTCGGGTAAAATTTCAGGTAGGTGAGGTCACATCGGATACCACTTTCAGCACAATTGCATGCTGACGCTCTCCTTCATTGTTACTCTTTTGCACTTTTTAATGTCCACCAGCACCTGGTAATATATGGACTCAGGTTCGGGCTTGGGTAACGACTTCTGGGTCAGCAAATGTACATCATGGTGCGCACTGTTAGCAGCCCCTACACATGATTCAGTAAATAAGCAACACATACACATCTTAAAAAAGAGAGACATGTTGCAGTCAGTTGCTGCAACCAGCAAAGCAAAGCACTTCCCATTGTCCTCTTTGTGTCTACAAATGTTCTTCAGGGTTGCATTCGTTTGACAGTGTTCGTTCTGCATTATATGAGGGGGGCCCCATGTATAATTCTCTGTGAAGTGTACGGCACAGCATTCTAAGTGCTTTTGACAGGTCCCAGCAGGTGAAAGTTTAGAGTGCTGTGGGCATGTGGATTTCAGCTGGTTTTAATGAACAGCTAGCCCATCTCTGAGGCTTTGGCGAATGCAAATATGTCCATCCAGCACATACGCTATGCGACGCTCAGAGCTGTGGTGTAATGTCAGCTATCATTACAGAAAATCAAACGCTTTACTCCACAAGGACTGGGTTTATATGGAAAAAAAGAAGAGGAAGAAGAAGTACCTGCTGTTGGGGCTTAGATTGAGCCAGAGTTTATGGCAGACTGCAGCGGTAAGTACCATCATGCCTGAGTGGACTGTCATGTTTCATATTATATTTGAGCTCAAGAGGATACTGTAACTTTCCTTGCAAATTAACAGGCTATAATGCCAGACAGCGTAAGCTTCATTGCATGGTTTTATAATGTCAAACTTATAATTGGCTTACAACCAAAGTCATATTGAAATGAAAAATCCACAACTTTTCAGTTTCATAATCTAATAGCATTAAGGTCATATCCATTCTCTATGCTGCTAACCTTATCCCACAGTGGTTTGTCATCAGAAAATTAGACCCAGTCTGCCTGTTTTATGGGTTTCTCACACCGGAGTGAACACGTTAAATCAAATCTAACCTGAGAAATCCGTCTGCACAAATGGACGCTCATTCAGGAATGTATTTGCATTATGTGTCCAAAAGTACCCAGATAGAATTTCTAATTAGCTAATTCAGCCACTTTGCTTACACGGGTGCCCCATATGTCCAAAGGCAAAGGCAATAAAATGAGATGTTCTGGAGCTGCAACACATGAGCCTAAGGTCACAATCCAATACCTTCGGGAAACCTTTTGTGATCCATAACTAATAATCCAACATCACTGACATTTACACATTTGCTTGTACCTAGAGTGACAATTAATCTCATTGCAAATATAGGCACATGTAGTATTAGGACGCTTCGTCTATGGAGTGCTAGCCCAGGCAGGGCGTCAAATCCCAGCCTGCTGCATGAAAGATGGCAGCGTTAACACCAGAATTAGTACCTGAATTTCCCATATATGTTCAATCAGGTGTATGGGAGCAATCATGAAACGATTGAGTAACTCCTTGTGCACTGAGGATGGGGGTACGGAAGAGAAAACTCCCAGAGACCACTATCATAGGATAAGGGTGTTCAGTCAAAAACATTTCACAGGGATTCGCTGTTCTGATTTCTGTAAGTGTACCTAAACCATACCAACATACTGATCCCTAAAACCAGTCCTGCACTGTTCACTAGGTGCCACACATGCACTCACCCACTTGCAAAGTGTAAAAATTGCAAAGTGGCCATTTATGCCATGCATGGACACATCACATCATGCAGAGTGAAATTCTTTCTCTGCATTCTACCCTTTGACTCGAGTGAAGCAGTAAACACTGCGCGCGGGGAGCTCAAGAGGACACTGTGGAGATGGTACCTCGCTCAAGGGTACCTCAGTGGTTACCACTGGCAGTCCTAGGATGTAAACTCACAACCTTAGGATCACAAGGCTACATCCTGGCCTCATTCATAAGCATCACAACCACTGAATGTTTGCTTTATGCCACATTTTCCAGCCCTGTTTATTAAAGTAATGCTTATAGAACAGTCACTTTCGTCACTGTTAATGAAACACTATCCAGGTCATTCAAATACAAATTCAAAAAACTGTATTTGTCCTCAAGGGCCAATTTTAAAAGGTGCAATAGAACAGTGTACACATGTAACACAACAGATGACACACGATGACAGAAACAAGGAAAAAGCAGTGATTGGAAAGGGATGAGACAGTGACAAGTACCAGGTGCAAGTGGATTGAAATTGCATTAACTCTGTATGTATGTATGTATGTAACCATGTATATACTGTTCATATATATGTGTATGTAAGCAGTCTTCCTGACTGCAGGTTGCTCACCATTTTCATGCATTCCACAGACCATGGTAGGCTGTACTGGATCATGCCTTCATCCAGGTTAGAAACCAAGAAGTCTTTGCATTTCAATATATTCAAGAATGATTTCTATCTATAACACACAATGAAACATAAACGCTTGTAAGTTAATAGCACAAAGTTCTAAGAAGCAGGTCAGTCAGGTTTCTGAAGGCGTGCCCTATCCGCAATACTGACGGCTTACTGCAGAGGAGCTCGGGGTCATGGGTGACCTTGTAGCTGTGTGTTATGGGGAGGCTATGGACGTGCTGCTTCCATTGACATGCTGTTCAGCTCATCTCCAACCGGCACTGCGCTCAGTGGCCATTACACATGACCTTACGCCACACAGGCTGGGGAAGGTTATAAACATCCAGCTTTGTTCAATCAAAGCACATTCCTCTTCATAGTTCCTCCTGAAACGTAGTGGGGAAGGATTGTAAAAGCATTTGGAATCCCAGAATAAAACAAGGCCTGACTGAGCATATATCACCGGTATCCCAGTCTTTCCACTTGACATTTTGCCAGCAGTTGTTGCTCTTTCCCCAGATTAATTCCTCTGCCAGTCATCTCGGGCACGTGCATCAGAATGTCTCTACCGGTCAGCAGATGCCTCTCATGTAATTCTGCACTCCTTACAAAGTCATTAACTTTTACAAAGGTGACAAGGCTGAATCTTCGCAAGGCAAAAAAAAATAATAATAATAAAAATCCAAGAATTTCACAGAGTGGACTGCAGTGAGCAGGTCTGTTCTCACAGTTTCTGCAAATGAAAAGAGCAGGCAGCCTGCTAAATTATTAAATATGAAATAAGAGGCTCCGCCACACTACATGACAGATGAGACAGAGGGGAAAATGGAGATACTTTTCAGCAAAAGGCACTGCATTCTTTTTATTTATATTTCACTTTGGCTCGAAGTATATGAAATATGCAAAATATTGGATTATCAGTTTCAGCCTTCTGACACATAAGAACGTTTGGATTATTGTATAGAAAATTGTTCACTGCTCATCTCAAGGTTGTTGTTTTTTTTTCGTCAGTGTGAGGTTTTGAATGCTTGAGAGTAGCATAATAAGAAGGATTGCATCATTTCTGGTGGACAAATAGGCAGTTAAAGTCAAGAAACCAACCAGAGACTCTTGCATTAGCAACATATTTGACTTACAGGACTATAAATGAATTAATAGCAGTGAAATTTCAGGAGGCAAAAAAATACTGGGCTTCGTGTTTAGCAGAACAAACTACTTTCTGGACTCTTCCTCTTGTCACATCTGGTGCTCGGGGAGTGAGGCGAGGCGCAAGAGAGCAGGTTCCATTTGATGGAATTTTATTATTACAAAAGACACAGACTGTACATAATGAAACAAAAAGCCACAAGGCGCTATAAGAAACAAGATTACATATAGGAGCAGGGAAGGTGAGGGTCATGGTGAGGGTTGACCAGCACTTGAAATACAAACTCATAGAACTTAAATACAAAACCCCACTCAAACATGAACCAATAGTACAACACAATCACTTAAATAAAACACAGGACACCTGAAACTGAGACTCAAGACACAAACATACACTTACTTCAAAATAAGAGTCCCAGAACTAAAACCCCAATAGCGGCCTCTAGTGGCTGCTCTGTGGACGTCACACCTCTGTATAAAATCAAGCTTTGACTAGTCAGCTTATTACAACATCAACTCCTTCACATATAGCAACTGATCTAGACTTTATATATGAATGTTTATAAATCTATCATGAATAGAATTTATTGCAAAATCACATTTTTATTCTTTTAATATTATTAAAATGACTTCTTGAAGGACATTTCCATAGTATAGAACCATATACACAATAGTATATTCATTAGCATATACTGTAGTATAAAAATTTCAATGATAAAACTGGTAGTACTGAATAAGATACTGAAAGAAAGTAACAAGCTAAATTGTATTTTAAGTGTATTTTGTGTTTCTTCATAGCTGGTATATCCAGACATGAAGCCATATATTTAAATTTGCTTCAGAATCTAGAAGTTTACTCCACTGAGAAAACAGTGGAACTGGTAACCAGCACACAATGAACCCATCTATTGATTCCCGTGTCGTTTGTTCTGTATTTTATGGTCTTGATCATCAGTAACGTGTACAAAGGCAGGCACCATCTGCAATTGGTCTGAGAGCCAGTTACTGAGGGTGCAGGAGAAAGAGTAGATTAACTGTTGTTTAAAACAATGAAAGAGCTAATCCTTCAGAATCTATACTGAGCAGTTACCTTGCCAAGAACGAGATAATGGCTCTCTTGTAAAGTATGCTCTGTGGGGAACAACATTCATATGTCAATTTTGAGGCTGTTGTTGTGGCTTAATTAAGACATGCACAGAAAAGCCTGTGTCCTCAAAGCTCTGTGTAGCAGAATGGAGCCTTTTGATTAAAATGGAATTCATTGAAATGGATTTTTAAAAAAAATGAAGCATTCCATTTTTTTTACACCCTGATTACTAACCTGCATCAGGTCCAAACTTGAACACTTATGAATAGATGGAAGCCCCCACTGTGATTCAGGCAAGACACGGCAGGCATAAAATAAAACGTTGGTCTTTGCTTACAGTGTAATCATACAAAAATGTCAAAACTCTACAAAATGTAACTGGCATGATGGAATGGAATTGGATGGTAGGTTTGAAAAAGACTTTTTCTTTCACTAAGAATAAAAAAATATTAATTTATCTCAAGTCCCATTCTTAATGATATTATAATAGGATCAATATATTGATGATGACAGGATCTGTATTAGATTTTGTACAACAAAACTATGCCGTTTTTATTTTATTTGACAATAATACAATGAGATTCAAATAATGCATTATTAAAGGATGTGTCAAGAGCATATACTTTTTAAATAAAAACTTCCAAGGCAACCATATTCTATTCTATTAATTATAATTATATTATGCTGTATTAATTACAATACTATAAAATATATATTTGTTGATTGGCTCAACAACAACAAAAGAAATCTACCTTCTGTTCAGTACCACTTCCTCTTCATTATAAGTGAGAAGCTGAACCGTTTGCAAAAATGTTTGATAGGAAGAAGGAAAGTAGGCTCTAGGCTGTTTTGGCAATGTTTGTGTCGGAGGAGGTGTCAGTTCCGAGGTAGCTGGTGCCATTTGCATTGGAGCACTAGATCTCGACAAATTCCACAATGCTGCAGCTCCAAAAAGAGATTGCCAGTGCCAAATTGATGGTATGACAGGTGCCAAAAGTAAAAAGCACAGCTATAGTAAGTGCAAACAGATAACAAGGTGAATAGTAGCATAGCATTGCTACTTACTACAAAATACAAGTAAAAATCTGGAAACATAAATGGCGGAAGAAAGAGACTTTACAAATACTGTTCCTAAATGAACTAGACTGAGCACAGACTGAAAAGAGAAACAAGCTTGTGCAGTAGATTGCGTCCTGGATCCACTCAAAGGCTGTTGATGTGGACCGACATGCTCTGCTTGTCTTTACTCTGTGTTTATACACTCCCATGAATATGGATGTCACCCATTTCCCCCTCTTTCGAGACAAAAGGGATATTTGTAAAAAAGCAGAAGCAATCATCTTGAACATGCCTCTGATTGCATCCCTGTCAATTGCACTGAATGCAGCATGCAGATAACAGACTTTCAGTTGATGCCACAGGGGCCTTACCTAAGCAATCATCAGAAGCCCAGCAAGCCCGGGACAATCGTAGACGTGACGGCCATCACAAACAACAATTGGGATACACTGATGTGGACATGGTCGACTCAGGGGCACGGAAGTTTCTCCCACTGAGCTTCAGATGTTTAGCCACCGTGTCATTTATATAGGGCCGCGTAATCCACATCTTTATTGAGCTTGCATTAATCTTGCTTTCTTCAAAAATGCTTTGATAGACTTAATTAAGTAGCATCATATTAATGCACATTAAAAGCACATTGCCATCTCGCAGTGTGCTGCCAAAATAAGATTTGTAAAATGAGATTCGCTTCGGCAGGTGGTTCCTGTGCCACTGGAACATGCTGCCCTGACAGCCCAATGTGCTATCCTACAGAGTTTTGCTTTTTGCAAAAGCAGACCCGACTTTGTGTAATGCAAATGCATGTGTGGCTGCTGAGGAGAGAAAAGCAATGAAATCAATAAATTAAAAGTGCTCTAAGAGCTTCAGAGGTGGAGACATCTCCACACTCCAAAGTAACATGCAAATACACTTTGAAGCCATAATACCGGCATGGCCACTGCAATGTTCAGTGTGAAAGGAGATTATCTTTGGACTTTTGCGTGTCATTTGTGCTGAGATACAACTTTGGCTTTGCCTCAGCAGAGCCATCAGAGTTCATATCAGTAAAGGCTCATTAAAGCTGCTATCCAACTGGAGAGGGGGGATTTTTGCAACATTAATTTTAACACTGCCAATCCAGTAAATAATATTCTAGTTACAGCCTTGATTGCCTGCGAAAAAGGGGCCATTTAGTCTAAATGGCATTTTGCTCTGAGGCTGGCTTTGAAAATTGTGGCCTAAATGAGAGGAGATGTAAAGTGCTCTGTTGCTGAAATGGCACACTGAGACATTACCATTAGACTCTAGCCATGTTCGGAAAAGTATTAGCATGCACGGTCGCCTACGTTCATTCCCCTCCCTATATCTTAAAATGGAGGGATGCAGTGCTCTTTGTGTGGCATTTTATGTCAAGATGTGGTGCTGCAGGCATTGTGAAAGGAAGGTAAAGGAGCAAAACACTGCAGTTATACACCTACTGTAGCCAGAGCAATGCTTGATTAAGCCTTTGTTCTTTCTCTTTCAATGATCAGCCCTAACATTAAGGCTGTCTGCCTAACAGTGTGTCCCCTTGTGCTGCCAAAACAGTTCTGACCTACTGGGGCATGGTCTCCTCAAGACGTCTTAAGTGCATCCACACACACACACACACACGGCTGAACATGTGACGAAAAAGAATATGTGATTCTGTTGATCAGGTCGGCCTCTTTCAGGTCTATTGTAGATGTTTTTGGAGGTGCATAGAATCAGAATCATCCCAGAGGATATGGCACTGGGGTCAGCATGGGTACTCTGACTGGTCTGCAGCCTCATACACAGCATGCTGTGATGGACTATTTGTTCTGACCCTGTCTTATTATAGAAATCATGACCAATAGCTTTACTGTGGGATCCACTCAGACAGGCTAGCCTTCATTTTCCATGCACATCAGGGAGCCTTTGGCACCCATGACCCTGTCACCAGTTCACTGGTTATGCCTAATTGGATCAATTTTAGTAGGAACTGAAAACCAGGAACACCCCACAAGTCTTGCCATCTTGTAGACGTTCTGGCCCTTTCAACTTTTTGAACTATCCATTGCAATGTGGAAGTAACTGTTCACTTACTGCCTAATATGTTCCACCTTTTGACAAGTGCCTCTGTAACGAGACAATCAACATTCAGTTCGCCTGTCAGAGGCATTAATGTTGTGGCTGATTGGTGTAAAACCATATTTGTGCATTTGAATTCCTCGTCCTACCATGCGATTAGCTCCTTGTGTTTATATCTTCCCTGTCAGTCGATGTCATTGAAATGAGGAAATTGCTAAAGGAGTACTTGTGAAGATGCATACAACTGGCTATCTCCCAATTTTAATCAAACTTCCCTCTCACTGCATGAATCAATGCCATAATTAATGCGTTTCTAAAAGGAACTCTGAGTGTCATAAGTTTCAAATTAGAGCAAGGTCAGTTCTATTCCTAATGAGTTTTCTGTTTCAACAATCAACATAATCTGCCTTCTTCTTCAGCATTCTTTTTTGCCCGTTTGAATCAATAGCAGGGAGACAATTGTGTACATTATTAATAGAAATCATAGAAATTAAATACATGGCTTGCAGCCTCTGAAAGCCAAAGAAACTTTCACAGGCATCAATGCCAGTGCGGTGCCGACACCGAACAGCACCCTGATAATATGTGAAAGTATTTCTGAGTCTCTCTCTAGAGCACCCACTTTGTGCTGAGTCGGCAGTGGTGGAGTTAACTAGGATAAGTGGGCCACACCGGACCTAAAGAGTTCAGTGAGGAAAGACAGAACAGATGTTAATGATTATAGATTTCTAAGGATGGACTTGCATATATAATAAGGCACCCCTAATCATACAGTGCCAATACTAAACTTAACACTGTCTCTTATAGACACTCTGGTGTCAAAGCTGTAGGCAGAAGCGGACTTCACTCAGAGCACTTTGCCTATTCCGCACTTCTCAGAATAGAGAGATGGTTGGTTTCAAGGAAATATGGTATCCTGAGATTATACAGCAAATTAGCATAATCCGTTTTACTTGAATTTATGGTTTCCTTGAACTAAACAGTTTATCTCTGAGCTTGGCTCTTGGTGTTGATGTACCAAAAAAACAAAAAAAACAAACAAACTTTGGACGCATATTTGCATATTTAAACATAGAGATCTACCCGACTTCAACAAAAATGCCCACCATCTGGTGTGTTAAAGCTTCTCATTGGCAGAAGTTTCAGGAATCCATTTATCTCAAGATCAGAGTCAGCACACAGATGTAATGGGCTCCCAAGTGGAGCCCCTGGCCAAGAGGACTGAGTCCGACCCTGAACCCAGGCCCTACTTCTGAGAATGCGGCAATGCTGGCCAATCAGGTATGTGTGTTAGGTCACATGCCTAGACTGGTCTGCACCATTGTCTAGTCACACTACAATGTAGAAATGTGGATTAGCTTTGCCTAAGAAGGTTTCCAACATTATTCTGGAAGTTTTACGTTTTCATTGTCTAATTGAAAGTTTCAGAACCAAAGTCCACTTTAAAAAAAACAAGATGTGCTCTTGATCCAATCCAAATATCCCAGTAATCCAAGCTTCTCGGCTAGAAGTTACAGCATCAAAAGCTAGGCCAATAGCCTATTGTATTTCATAAATAGCATGAAAGCATCCTGTCAAGTTTCCAATGTTGATTTTCTTGCATATTTCAATTCTGATGCACTTATGACATGGTTCAGTACTGGAGTATTATGCCACATCTTAACCTGCAGTCCAGATAACCAGTGTTTCCGAGTCTGATGACGGTCCCTTGTCAACAGATGCAAATATTCAAGATTCTTTATTTGTCACATGCATAGTTACACAAGTACAACACACAGTGAAATGTATCCTGAACCGCTCCTTTTAATGACTGTGCCACGTTATAAAATATCTACAAATTTTACAATTAAAACAAATTTCAATAGGAGTAAAAGAACTTGCACAAGAAACACAAGTTAAAGGTAAAGTTAGAGTGTTATAAGTGAAGCAACAATCTGACAGATTTACATATGAACGATGTGCATTGTCTCATATGAGCACAGCAATGTAAACAGAAGAATGGACCTGTACAGCATCATGTACAGCATGAAATATGAGAATTAGATGCAAGAACACAGTTTTGAGTTAATTGAAATACGTATTCTCATTCTCCTACACAATGTGTTGTTCTGCCTTTTTGCCTGTGTAAACCAGAAATCACCACGGCTGCAGTAATGCTAATTTCTGCTGGCTGTGGAGTTTCAGTGTCATATTAACGCTAAGCTAATGATGTTGAGTCTTCACTTTCCCACACTGGGTTTAACATTACCCTATTAAAACACAAGATGAGTTCAGATATCTGGGTGCTCGCATAACTGCAACTTTTCTGCCCAGCCCTCTCTATCGTCAGACCAGAAGAAAGAAATACAGCATTGTTGAGTGATGGTGGTTTCCATCAACACTATTATGAACCTGGTCTCACGAGTTTTCATGCAGCCATCACAAAATACAATTTAATCAAAATACATTCTGCAATCACGATTTAGGGCTTTTTTTCCTGCTAAGACAACACTTCACTACCCTGTATTTTAATGCGCACTGCGTAAAATCACCAGAATCAGCGGTAACTGTTGAATGAGGCACAGTCTGAGAGAAATAATGAGTTGATTCCTTACCTTAACCTAACCCTAACCTTAATTTTAACCTTAACCTTAACCCTAACCTTAACCCTAACCCTAACGCTAACCCTAACAGTCACCAGTTAGCACAGATACAGATGATTTTACGCAGTGCGCATTAAAATTCAGGGTAGTAAAGCATTGTCCTAGCAGGAAATAAAGGCCTAAATCGTGATCACAGCACATATTTTGATTAAATTATATTTTGCGATGGCTGCACGAAAAGTCGTGCGACCGGTTTGCTATTATAGCAAACTATAATAAGCTGCTTTTCCAGCTTATTTGTGTTAAAGGCATTAAAGCTAAGGTAAAAAGAGAGTTGTAATCCAAAGTTTGTTTTGTTGCAGTGTACAGCCTGCCCACTCTCCCTCTCTAATGGTCTGAAGTGCCCCTTCAAACTTGAGTATTTTTCAAGCCTGAACTCAAAAACCTACCTGTTGGAACGGTGGAGGAATTCAATCAGAGCCATATCTGGAATTTAAGCTCTTCTGCTTTAACTAAAATCAGAACCACAGTTGCTTAAGGTTTGTTCAACTGTTACAAGCAACAACTAACATATAAGTTCAGCTTCCATCGGGTGACTCTGCCTCGCAAGCATCAATATGTCAAGCTCCAAAAGGTGCCTTGCTGTAATGTTCCTGCTAGATTGCCAGTACTTGCATCGTAATTGGTTCCAGGAACACACGTCTGTTCTTCAAGTTCTTCTTGAAATGTTAACACCAAAAAGATTCTTCACCACCAGGTAAGACCAGTTTGCAGAAGAGCATGTGATAATTTGATCATGTAATATTTTTACTTAATGAGCTGCAGAGGAGCGACCAATCACCATAATTGGGTGAAAGTCTTTCTATTACTGTAGGAAAATAAATAATAGATGTAGCTCTGCCATCTTAATAATTGGAAAAAAAAATACAGATGGAGGCAATTAAGGACGTAGAAAGTGTTACCACACCGGTTCGGTTTAAAAAATGGTTTGAAAATGATTAACATTTATAGCAGAATGGATGCTCTGGTGAGCACTGCACCCTACTTGACTCTTCTTTTTGTGCCCACCCACCCTGCGTTTCAGCATTTGAAACTAAGTTGACACTAAGCTCTTTAACACATCAGGCTCTGGCAAATCTGTGCGTATGTGCTGCCACAGAGAGAAGCAGAGAGTTTGTATGTGTGTGTGTGTGTGTGTGTGTGTGTGTGTGTGTATGTGTGCTCATCATGCTTGTGTGTGGTCTAAACAATTATTAGTGTTTGAAACATAGCCTTTTGTGGCAGTTGAAACGGCAATTACAGACATTAATTGTAAAACTGTATCAGTTCCAGCACCTTGGCTCATATTAATTTCTCCCCTGGTTGCTTTTATGTTTCTTAACTACACCCACAGACCAAGCCCCCACCCGCTACCCCCACATCACCACCCCCGACTATTACATCTGCATTCTAGTTGTTCCCTTTTCTCTGCCATTCTTACATTTCGAAAAACCAAGCCAGTCCTCCATAATGAATGGTCCATTTTATATCGGTAAGGAAGAGTGAAGAAAGCGGTCGGTGCCTCCTTTCAACCCTCGACATTCACAGACGTCTGCTGTATTCCCTATAATAAACCTAATCTGAATGAATTCCACTTTAGTTGGTAAATAAGGATCATGTGTTCGAACGTGTTTGTTTTAGAGCTGTGACTGTACGTGCGAGCAATTTGCAAACGAAGCCCACTAGAATAGCAAGCCCTCGCTGTTCACCTCTGAGATGCTTGGTGAGTCAATTATGGAATAGGTTTGGCACCAAAAGAAGCCAGTATGTTTTGCTCATTTGTCAAGGATTTCCAAAACACACACTGCAGCGGAGAGCCTGGTAATATACACTTGCTTGCCCGAGGTAAAATAAAGCATTGCAGTTTCATTGCTCAGTCTTTTTGCTCGGTTTTGTTTGCATGTGTCTACGATCGATTTCGAAACTATTGTCTGGGCAGCACTGTACTTTTCTCAGAACATTAAAAAATGGACTGGATATGTGCAACCAAAGCCAAATTGTGAGGGGGAGGCATGGGAAGTCATCTTTCTCACTTCAGGAAATTCATCAAGCAACATAACACATCATTTTTATTACCTGTTGTTATTGTCATTGACTTTATTTTTACTTTTCTTTTTACCTTTAAGCGTTTTAAATATGGAAGTACACACACACACACACACACACACACACATATATATATATATATATATAACTGACAAGGTGTTCACACTGTTATACGCAAAAATGTAATCATTAATTCAAAAGGTAGTGTATTGCGCACTTTTATTTTAAAAGGACTACTATATGAAGAAAAGTGCAATAGCATTAGGTTTGAAAACAAACTATTTGCAAACAAATGAGGTGCATTTTATCAGCAGTGTTCCTTTTCACCTAGTTACACAGTTGCAGTTCAAATATTTCTGTAATCTTTATGTAAACATTAATGTAATCAAATATAAAAATAGTATCGGAATGCAGTGCCATAAAGACTTATAATAAATAGTAAATGGCACTATCT
>JBBPDE010000031.1:5348384-5362460 GCA_037974605.1 Nannopetersius ansorgii | reverse complement strand
GGAAATCTGATAAAATTCAACCAATCAGATGACGACTTCAACATTCCTGAAGTGTTTCCAGTTAAGTGTACCATATGTATCAGACGTTTAGCCAACGATCCGTGGGCGTGACGTCTGAGCCTGAGACTAGCCTTCCAAGAAGAGTGAAAGTCGTTATAGCTTCAAAGGAAGGACCAGTTCCACATTAAGCTCTACGTATTTGAATGCAGTGTCATTAAAGTGTGTGTTGGTGTAATGGTCAGGTTTCCATTTCCATATGCACTTGTCCATATAGTGCATATTCATATACAGTATCACAGCCAAAAAGTAATTTTGGAGCAACACGTTAGAAAAAACGCTTTTACTTCCCTAGAGAACCTTTCCATTGCTGCTTCTTCAGTGAACCAGCAATGTGTGAAGAACCATACACTATAAACAACCTCCACATCAGTCATTGGTTCTTTGCCATTTGAAAGCGAGTTGCAAGCCAAGAACCATTTTAGGAAGCTTTATTTTTAAAAGTGTCATTATACAAATGATGCTATATATGGATGTATACAATAATTTATTGAACCCTCTTGAGATGTTTCCTGAGACGAGCAGAGGAGAGAGCATGCCTAAATTATTAAATGCCTAGGCCTGCACTTAGACGGAGCCCGGCCGCCTCTTCCAAAAAAGCACTTCTTTTCCCAGAGAGAAAGATTGAGAAAGGTTAACGAAAGTTTTACTGACAGAGATTCGCAGGTAAACCCTCATTTTAGAAGCATGGCAGGGGTAGCATCAAGAAGTGACTTCAGACATTGCATTTTAAGCTACATGTTGCAGGCCAGACACTGCAGCTCTCTGTACCCAAATGAGACATGACATTCTCTTGACAGGCTGGCATACTTGTTCAGATTAATAATTTATAACCAGCACACACAAAGTGTGTCAGTCTGAACTGCGATCGTTGGAGGCTCATTAGGTTGAAGGGCACTTGCTTGTCACTCATCTCTACAAAATTGTGTATGTATCTCTCTCAGAATGTCAATAACACCATATGTTTTCATCTCGCATATTTTGTAGTCCTTAAAGCGACCTGTCTTAAGTTGGAATTTAAAGCAGGTCTCGCTCTTCCTGAGCCTTTTGTACTGGTTAGACCATTACAGTCAATATGTACACCTTAAGTAGAGAGAGAAAAAAAAATCAATCAGCCGGGGCAAGTGGAGGAAGCATTAAGAAGAAGAAAAAGGGAAAAAAAAATAGATTTTTTAGATTAGATCTGTTTTTTTTGGGGGGTGGAAAAATGGCTCACACTCTTACTCAAGATTAGCTTGCTCAGCACACACAGCTCCTGCTTTCTGCATTCTTGCAGCCAAGCTACGTTCTTTTCTCACAATTCGGAACTGATTGAATTTAGCCTAAAACAAGCACAAGGTGTGAGTGTATGCCGTGTGCAGTTGCATTTCTTCAAGCAAGCTCAATTTCTCCACATGAACTTCCTCTGGTCCATACATTCCTTTTATAAAAGTGTCAAAAGAGTTTTGTTTTTTTTTTTAAAGAAGAACCACTTTTATTTCATTAAAAGAACATTTCAATGGACGGTTCAATCGTATTCAATTATTTGGAGAGTGAAATGTACGTGAGATAGACATAATGTAGAGGTTCTATACAAATAAAGCTTTTATTGCATCAAGGTAAAAAAAAATAAGCCTTTATTCTTAAGAACATAAGAGCTCGACAGAAGTCTCCGGAAGGCCAGTTCTATGTGTTGCTGTTTGTATCTGAGTTGAATTGTCTCAAATGTCATGCGTCAACAAAGAAGAGACTGATAGCTCAAGGCCACGCTCTATCTCTTTTCGTTAGTGTGATGATGGCTTCAAGACAGTGCCATGCATAGTAGAATGCCATTAAAAATCACAATAGCTCACATCAAATTGAGTGTGCCTGGAACGGCCTGGATTGCCAGTGCCCTCATGAAAAATAATACATGCACGATATGCACGAAAGTATTGGGGCAGATCTTTTGATTTTGGTCATTTGAGGTGGCCACTTACTTCCAGTCAAGGACAATCTTAATGCTTCAGAATACCAAGACGTTGTAGACAATGCCATTCTTCCAACTTTGTGGACACAGTTTGAGGAAGAACCTTTTCTGTTCCAGCATGACCCGTGTCTTAGTGCCCAAAGACATGGCTGGATGAGTTTGGTGTGGAAGAAATTGACCAGTGCGCACAGAACCCTGACCTCAACTCTATCCAACACCTTTGGGATGAACTGGAACAGAGACTGTAAGCCAGAACTTCACGTCCAACATCAATGGCTGAACTCATAAATGTTCTACAGAATAAATGGAGACCAATTCACCCAAAAACTCCCAAATCAAGAAGAGTAGAAGTGTCAGGGTTCGGGCCACGAAGCCCAAACCCTGAGCTACCTCTGAGTAAGGAGTGACCAGACCAGGGATCCATACTCGATGCGTTTTATTAAAGAAAACAAAGGCAGAAAGAAAACAAGGTACAGGGGCCGTCAAGGATAAACAGGAAACTAGAACTTCTGGCTAACCAGGCTGCAGACAGGGCTAAACAGATGCATGTGAGGCGTTGGACTCATCACTATACAACACACAGACAGGAACTTAAATACATGGCACAATCAGAACGGAAAACACAGGACAGGTGAAACACAAGAACACGCGACATAAGGACGCACCGCCAAAATAAAAGCCCTCAAAGGAAAACAGAGAATAGAAACAGAAAAAACAGACAGGCAGCGGCCTCTAACAGCAGCCTACCATGACAAGAAGCTGCAAAAAGAAGCTGCTATTCCATATTAGTCTATGCATTTGAATAAAACTCCCTGTTGGCGTAATGGTCAGGCAAGGCAATATATTTGTTCATATATTGTACATACTGACATTACTATTTATTATTACTGTATATCTGTTCCATTTTTTCCATCATCACCATGTCTGTCTGAACATAATCTTGTGTACTGGTAACCAAAGTAATGTAATTTTTGTTTTAATGCAAGTGAACTTACCAAGGTTTCATTCCAAGTAATTACGGAGAGACTCTATTACTTCATTTGTTAAAAAAAAAAAAACATTCTCTCAATTTAAAGAGCAGCTGCTGTTTTAAAACCAGTAAAAGAAAGACTTTTCATGCAATACACTTACACCAATCATGTCCTGGTTACAGCGTTAGCTAATAAAATGTCCAAGAACAATATTTAGTGCAGAATTTAATCAAAAGGGTTCATATTCATTTCTTTAATTCAATTCATTTGAATGCATTTACTTTCTTGATTTTAAGAGTGTCGGCACGGCTGCATAATGTATTACTGGGTAATGCTGTATGGCGAGGATAAGGAGAGCTCTACAAATATGAGATAATTAAAAGCAAATAAGTAATATATTGCCAAAATGGAGCTTGACCAAGTTTGCTGTCAGTTTGTTGTGACAGATGCTGGAATCAGAGCGATTGGCACAGTTATATGAGGTATCTGGATGACATTTCCGTCATGCTGGCATTAAAGATGACTCATAACACAGATGAGCCCAGTGGTGCAGCCAAAGGTAGGTGCAAATATATGATGAGTGTATGCAGTGTGCACATCTCCCGGGGGATTACAATGTGTACACATGCGCAGGCACGCAAACACACACACACACACACACACACACACACACACACACACGCACATACATATATATATATATATATAAAATTTAGAAAGCCCCCCCCACACACACACACACACATACACAATGTGATGAATACATACCTTTGGCCCTTAGTCACTGATTTCATTGTGTATACTCATAACTCAGCAAAGTACCTTGCAGTGGAAGTATTATGCATATAAGCAAGTCAACAGCTTAGAGCCATTAAAGCCAAGAACATAAAGCAACTCAGAAGGTCATTTAGCCAGTAAAATGAAGAATAGGTCAAAAATAACAAGAAATAAGCTATGAAATTGTATGTGGACGGATGAAGGTTATAGCATGCAACCTTCCAGTACCTGGAAAAAAATGAAAACGGGACTGAGGTTTCAAGGGGCATTAAGAATTAAAAGTAATTAACTGTGACCAATTATGTATTTAACAACATATTTCTGGTGTATTACATCATCTTATATTAGGACGCAATTGAAACGGTAGGCACCCCAGACGAGATAAAGCCATGATCCCGCAAGAAAGAGTCTACAGAGTCTAAAGAGTCTACATGAGGAACGACTGTTATATTTTGCGACCAGGGAGGTGGTGTCACTTTGCGTCGCTCCCTCAAATCGAACCCCTTCCCTGTGCCTCCATAGCTACAGTAGTCTGAGCCAGGTATCGATGAGCTGGGCTGTTATCTGTGTCGTTGAGGACTTGGGGGAAATGATCGGTCACTAGTATCTACCAGGCATTGATGTGTTTTCCTTTCTTTTTTTTCTCCACTAACAAATACAGGAAGTGCAAACCCCCCAAAAACAACATTAGCAGCCTTAAGATGAACAAGAATTAAGAATTAAAGAACTGTTCAAAGCAGGAACTGAACAATGGCAGCAAACCAGATCCCGATGATGACTACCAGAGTCTGGCTTGGATTGGGCTTCGTGAAATCAGGAGGTGATCAAAATTGCCTTGGCATTCTAGATTACACAGTAAACAAGCCAGTGCCAGGGCAACATGCGAACATTGTGTTTTGCACTGTCAGACATGAAAGATTTTCACATTCCTTCTGGAATTAAATGCAGACCTTTTTGTAGCTCTGTGGGATTTCACATGGGGGTCAATTCTAAAACTACAATCAGTGCAATCACTCAGTTTTTAAGTAATGGTAATAATATTAAAAGTAGAATGTGCTCAGTTCTTGAATAAAATTAAATTCTTAGGCTAATTTCGAAATCTGCTTCCATCTCTAAAAACAGTTCTTGTCATTCAGTGTAAGAATGTTTAGTAGTAATGCTGTATTACGATGTAATATCTTTTCAGGGTGTGTCTGAATTTAGACAAAATGTTTAAATTCAGGGCTTGAAGAAAAAAGATACTAAAAAATGCTTCACATGAACTTAAGGTCACCAAAGCCAACAGCTATGGTGTTAGCCAATGCATCCCAGATCCATCCCATGCCTTTACAATGAGTTGGAGTTGAGTTTGTTCAAGTTCAAGTGAATTTATATAGCACATGCACAAAGGTCATTCAATGTGCTTTGCAAAAATAAGATAAGATTAGAAAGAATTGTATTAATCCTGAGAGAAATTCTTTTGTCCTAAAACATGTTTAATGCAACAAGAGGAAATAAAGATGTACAATAAGTTTAAAAAGAACAGAAAACTAGCAGTAGTACAAATGTAATATCAAAATAACTCTGGCAAAGTAACAAATAACTATGAAAGATATAATAAAATAACATTATTATTATTAGTGCTGGGCCGTTATCGGCGTTAATGTGAGACTCTTATCGCGCGATAAAAAAATATCGCTGTTAATCTATTCACAAAGTTGGGTTGGGAGCTGGGTCTATACTATGCAAGATATGATGACTTTCACCTTGATATTTTAGTGCGGATTTACTCTCTTTCTGTCTGTCTGTCTGTCTGTCTGTCTCTCTCTCTCTCTCTCTCTCTCACTATCCCTTACTCTTTCTCTCTCTCTCTCTCTCTCTCTTCTTCCTGACTTTTCCGTATTCAAACCTTGGGTTTATATTTACATTTTCTGTAAGGGTAGTGTATTAAACTGAGTTCCAAATGAACATTTGGAGGCATATTTATGGTTTTCACTATAAAAATAGGCATTGGGATAATTTTTTATTTTTTTTTTTGGGGCGGGGGGGCTTCAGACCTTCGTCAGAATTCAAATGAGCCATTTTAATCTAGATTAATTCCAAGATTACAATGAGATTAATCTAGATTAAAATAATGAATCTATGCCCACCTGTAATTATTATGCAAGTGGTAATTAAAGTGACAGTGTTTGTGCCATGAATAAAAAGAGGCTATGGTATGATGAGGGGATGACACAAACATTCATCCTCAAAACAAACTGGAATAAAACAGAAACTAATAATGAAAGAAATAAAAGAAGACAGAAAATCAACAAGAGAAAATTGAGGAGAAAAATGCAGTTTTTTAAAACATATTTTAAAGCTACAGCTGTTGCAGATCTGACACTGATGGGCTGTATAGTGACTTAACACTATTTTAGCATGTTTAATTTTGGCCCTTTTCACCACTTGCTGATCTGCAACACTAGACCTACCAGGAATATACACATCGAACATATCAAAGAAGAAAGACCCAGACCATTGATTTGTACACAATGAGTAATGAGGAGTGCTTTGTGCTCTACAGTTAATGAAATAACACTGGAACCCAACCTTATTAATGCTCTTGTGGCTGTATGCAACCAAATTCTAACAGCAATGTTGCAATGTCTAGTCAAAACCCTACCCAGAAGAGTAGACAGTGTTACTACAGCAAAATGTGAATGAACACCCTGTTAAAAGCCTTTATTTCTTTAGAGACATTGAACACGAAGGTGTCTACAGATTGGGACACATAGATTGTATTTCTTTTATGACAGTATTGGAAGACATGCTGGTAAAAACACCATTTTCTGTCCAAAATGATATCTCCCAGAAGTCAGTTATGGCAACTTATGCTGTCTCCATTATCAGCACAGCTTAATACACAGGGTGCTTCGGCGACGCTGTCAAAGAAAATCTTGGTAAGTACGCTCAACGCCCTGGTATCACTCCAGTGGATGCTAGTCTAAATTGGCCACCTATGTAGAAGATGACATTGCCTTGTGTACAACCAAGCAAAGCAAAGACTTGACAGAACATTTTGAAAATTAGGACACCTGGGTATAAAAGAATGACTTAGAGGTTGATGGACAGAAGCTCTAAAGCCTGAAAAACCTAAGGCTATGTAACTACACCATGTGGATAAAAGTATTGGGAAGCCTGACCATTACACCAACAGGGAAGTTAATGATGTTGCATTCAAATATATAGACTTGGTCCCCCTTTGCAGCTAGAACAGCTCCCACTCTTCTTGGAAGGCTTTCCACAAGATTTTGGGATTCTGTGGAAATTTTGCACATTCTTTCTGCATTCATGAGGTCAGGCCTGGCTCACAGTCTCCAATCCAGTTCATTCCAAATGTGTTGGATGGGTTTGAGGTCAGGGCTCTGTGCAGGCCAGTCCAACTCATCCAACTCATCCAGTTATTATGGAGCTTGCTTTGTGTACTGAGGCACAGTCATGCTGGAATAGAACAGGTTCTTCACCAAACCGTGTGCACAAAGTTGGAAGCATGGTGTTGTCCTAAATGTCTGGGTATGCTGAGGCATTAAAATTACCCTTCAAGTAAAGGGGAAGAAATTGCTCTGGAAATAAGGGGCCTAGCCCAAACCCTGAAAAACAGGTGTGTCCCAATACTTCTGTCCATGTAAAAATACATATTTTGTTAATGCAGTTTCTAAGAGGATGCTTCTGATAACACACCACACTTTTTTTAAAACATTCATTTTAAAAAAATCCATTCATTAAACCCTTGTGTTGACCGTAACCTGATTTGGGGGGATTTGGGGGGTTGTATTATCACAAAGGGGAAATGCCAGTGCTAGCTGACATTTGGAACTTGCTATTAAGCCCACCAATAATTCATATTTTGTTTTCTTGTGCTTTTGTCGGGTAAGAGAGGGTTCTAATTAAGACGCTGACACAACTTGATTGCCACTTAATTCATATCGCAATTTGGCAACATTCCAGCTGTGCATCCTTTTTAAAAGCGCTCAGCTTCAACAAGCACTTGGCTGGTTTACAGAAGTGCACACCAGAGGAGATGATGCGAACTCGTAAATGTAATGACAGTGCCCATGTGAAATATGGACATTTGCCTATTTTCTCGTGAATTACTGCATGCAGAGATTATTTTATGTCACAGTCAATACTTGCTGCTGTGCTTCTTGCTCTGTATCCATGACTTCCAAGAGCACAGGCAGAAGAAGCAACAAGCATTTATATTGTGTCTGTTATTATGATGATTTTACAGTTTTATGCCTTATGTCTTATGTTCTTATAAAATAGTAGACCTACGCTTTTAAAAATAATGCTGTAAAAATGGATTCTTGGGAGCAAAGCCATGGACCAGGGCTTCTCATCACTGGGCCTGGTTTAGCACTAGAGTTTATTCTGCTCCAATAAACCCAGTTCACCTGAGAAAGGGCTTGTAAATTAGTTCATTAGTTGAACTGGGGATAGAGGAGATTGTTAAACGTGCAGGGCGGTGCTACTCCAGAACCACTACCATAAAGAACCTCGTTTGGCTCGATGAAGAAAATTTTAACCTCCACATGATGTTGAATCCATATCATTCTTTAGTCAAACCATATACTCAGATTAGCCTTCATGTACAAGTGCTTATGCTTTATAAAAAATATTTAAATATATTTGTTTGTTAAAGCTTTATGCCTCAAGTTGTATCTGTTCTTACATACAAACAGATGGAAAAGAAATATAAACACTGTGCACTTAGCAAAACATAGTTTGTGGGGGTGGGGGGTTGTGTGTGTGTGTGTGTGTGTGTGTGTGTGTGTGATTGTTTTGTGGCTAAATAGACGGCTGGACTTCGCAGAATATCTTAGCAAACTGACTGCAACTTCAGAGTAAAGAAAAACAATAAGCTGCACAGCTGTGGAGATTCCAAAAAGTAGTTATCTTAGATAATGAGGACCAGGTGTATGAAAGGTTTACATGTTTCAGGCACAAATAGGATGCATCCTGTTAAAAAACAAATATACAATATACAGGCAAAGACAAATCACCATATTCCTCACATGCTCACAAAAAATGTAAAACAAAAGGTCCTTTGAGAAATGATGTAGAAGAGCCATTTAGTTGCATTTAAGTACAACTCGTTTACCGAAAAGATTCTTTAAAGAAACATTCGCTAAAATGTTGTTTAGGAAACTAAAGCTGTTCTTCTGTGGCGTCCCACGAAGAAACCTTTCCAGTACCTTTCATTTTAATTTTAGTGGTTAGGGATTTTGCCCTGTGATCAGGAGGTCATGGGTTCGTATCCCAAGACTGCTACTGGCATGACTGAGGTTGAGGGTGGTGGTAGCTCAATGGGTAGGATACTTGCCTCCGAACCATGAGGTTATGGGTTTGAATCCTACCTTGAGCACCACCACTGGGTCCCTGAGTAAGACCCTTAACCCCAAGTTGCTCCAGGGAGAGACTGCCCCCTGTAGTTAGGGAATGGAAGTTGCTTTGGATAACAGCATCTGATAAATGCCGTAAATGTAAATGTAAGGTACCCTTGAGCAAGGTACCGTCCCCACATACTGCTCCCCAGGCACTGTGTTCCTGGCTCCCCGCTGCTTCACTTAGTGAATGGGTTAAATGCAGAGAAAAAATGTTGTACTGTTCACATTGTGTGCTGAGGTGTGTTCAATGATAACAAATGGTCGTTTTATACTGAAAAGTGTTGCATGAATGTTCTCTTTCTCTTAACACCAGCCATAAATTAGTGTCAAAAGCTCAAAAGCATGTAGGTAGTGTTAGTCCTTTAACAATAACAGCAGTTATATCTGCTAGACCGAGGATTAAGCGCATGCTAAAAGTAGATTAGAACAACACAATTTCAGTTCACCTAGTGCCTCGGATTGTTGTTTCCCAGATCATTATTCATTTTAAGGCTATTTTCAGACACATTATAAACACTTATAGGTGTATACTTTACTGCGTCTCCACTTTTCTGTATCACAACCAGGGCATGCTAAAGGAATAAGTCGTATCATTACAATCAAATCAGTCAAGGCTTGGGCTTTCCCTCACATTGTCGACCAGCCGACCCCCCTCTTCTCAATAAATGTTAGTATTCTTTGCAGCCTGCAGGTAGAAAAGCGCTACCTGAATTGAGCTGATTGTATACGAGTTACCACTTTGAAAAATACATGCTTGACAGCTGAAGAACAATGTTTCAGATGAAGTCAAATGATCCAAATGAAACTATTGCAGTGGACTGGTATAGGGGGAATATGTGAAAGAAATGGTGATGGATAACCTTGACTTTGCACTTCATCGTCATTTCTTGCCGGAGCCCGATGCTGACAGAATCTGAGCCGTTGCCTGTACCAATGGATTATAACCTGTGTCGAAGGGGCTGAGAGATAAAAGGCTAAGAACCAGCACTGCAGAAGAAGGTGAAAAAGATTACTGCACATCTGGCTGCTGCTGTGTCATGGTACAGGAACCCAAACACCAAGAGGCTCTTTTGAATCGATCAGAGTGTTGCTGAGTAATAAGCATTAATCTACCGTGTGTCCTTCATGTGAGGTACAATTGGTAATCATATTTAAGCCAACTTGGACAGAAAAACAGGACCTGTGTCCCTCTCTACCCACCAGGGTTCTGAGGTGACTGGAATGATGTTTTAGAGTGACTAACTTTGACTTGTCTGGTCTGTGCAACCTGACATTATTTCAAATGTGTCTACAGGGTCCCCTGCTACCTGTTAAAAAGCAGACTGAAGTCCTGTATAATTTTCCCATCTCCACCACTCCCCTTGTGCTAAATTGCATTGGAAGATGGATTTTTTTGGCATCTGAGGCTGTCAGGGCTCCACCAGGGAAGACTTTATGCACTGGTACACCCGCTATGAAAGTGGATTCTGCTGGGATGGAGAGGAATCAAAGTGTTGAGTCAAGTGCTGCCACTCCAGTAAGACGCTGGTCATTTTTCTTTGTCAGATTGTTATATTCCTTACAAGAATGCCTTTCCGGACGCTTTGGGTATTTTCTTGTCTCCTGGACGTGCTTCTTGGATATTCTCCAGTGAGATTGCCGTGATCATTAGATTAAGGATGCGCAAACAGAAGCAGCTCGTGCCTCTGATATGAACCACAGCCTTAGCAATGTATATTAAATGGGTCCATGAGATCCTATAAACCAGCCCAGTGAAGACTTGACAAAGGCTATTTCAGATGTTGAACTGGACACTGATATTCATATGAGCAAAGTCAGATCTCCTTCTGAGTCGGTGAATTGCATTCTCAGATTCATGAGATTAGTTGGAGAAGAATAAGACGAACAAGAGGGAGGGACAATGTCTAACAGAAGGTTTTGTAATGATTCATTTTATGATCTGTAATCTACAGCGATGGCTTGTTTCAAATGACAGTTAATGTATAAAATAATGCAAAACAGTCAAGTGCAAATGACATGTTTTTCTAAGGGAAAATAAGCACAGATTCTCTGCAGGGAACACATTTCAACACATTTAATGTACTGTTCATTAAATGTGACAGATTGGAGGATATCATATGTAGCCTCTGCAATATTTATACTAATATACATATCCTGCCAGCAAACATTTTGACGCACACTGAGAATTTCTACATTTGAGTGTGATTTAGAATAGTTATTAAAAAAACACTCAGTATTATTAGCTAATAAATAAATTACCATATCTTCACCATTTCACTACCTTTATAAGCTAAAACATGGCCTACTTTTTTTTTATTAGCAGTGATCTACATAAATCTACCTGTCACGGCCTGGTCAGTGGCCGGTTAGAGCCACTGCTTTTTGTTTAGGTTTTAGGGTTTCCTCTGTTCATGTTTTGAGTTCTTTTGTTTTGAAAGCCCGTTCTGTCCTGTTGTGTCACGGGATTTTGGTTCTCCACCTGTTTCCTGTTTGTGCTCCCCAGCTGCCCAGTCCTGTGTATATAAGTTTGTGTCTGTCAGTTGTTCCCCATGTGTCCATCCCCTCACTATCCCTGCCTGTACCTGTGTTTTCTGATTCTTATTCCTGGTGGCCATCGCGCCCGTTTCTGTTCCTTTGTTTTTTCCTTAAATAAAAGTCACGTTTGCATGGATCCCCGCATTCCTGTCTGTTCCATGCCACGAGGTACTTCCGAGTGCTGGCCTCGAAGCCGGCCTCATGACACTACCTAATTATAATTATAATCACCACACATGCATACATAAACTGTATATATCTACATATAATATATATATCCTCGCTGTCAGGCAGAAACCTTATATGTCCAAAACGGCTATTTTTCAGGAAACTGAAGATACTATTTATATTCTAAATAAATGAATACTGTGTCAGCAAACGTCCCAAGCTACTTTCAACACTTTTCATTGGTTAATAATTTCTCAATTTTACAGACCCAAGTGAAGACTGACCAATAGTATTGATTTATGAAAAAAAACAACAAAGACCAAAAGTGGAGTTTGTGCCTGACAGTATATATATATATATATATTAGTGTACATGCGTACAACTTGTCTATATCTACATTTAGTGTATATATGATTTTAATATTTTAATATTAATATATTTAATATTTTGCAATACAGATGTCCATATTTATATTGCTAGATTGTATAGTGTACATTTTATACTGGACTGTTGATATAGTATTTTATTCTATTCTATGGTTTTCTTTATTTTTTTCTGCTCTCAACTTTGTACTGTCCAAATTTACACAGTCATACTCACACAAACCTTTGCACTATGTTAATTACTCATAAAGGAATGTTGCAGTCCAAATGTCTCATATTCAGCATGATCATGCAAAACTGGACCATAGCTTTTGAAGGTCAAGCATAGGGTGAAGTTTCCATCTTAAGATTGTAGCTGCGGCACACAGGTTGTACATCTGCCAGCATGTCAGGTGGATGCAGCTTGGGGAGGAGCTCAGCAGAGGAAAAAGACTGACCAATCGATCTTTCTGCCTCCAGATGCACATGATTGCCTCACAGGCCTCCCTAAGTGGAGCGTGTGACGTGATTGAACAATCAGCCACATTACCCCTGAGAAATATGAGTGACCCTCTCCGACACACACTCACACAAACACCTACTCAGGCCAGACCACAGGGACAGAGCCATGCTTACAATACAGTAAAGCTCCAGTTTAATGCGGATCAGGAGTCGCGGATTCAGTCACAAGCGGATATTTTTTTAAAACAGAACTCATAGTTTTACGCGGAAATCCCTACAAAAGCACAGAAACTGCAAATATCTTCCACCTTTTTTGGCATTTTTGTGGCAATAAATATATTTTTTCTGGATGTTTTCACACAAGGGGACTCAGGGCAGGCTGTGGCCGACCTGGACGCACTTTTTTCGAAGGTGCAAGCACTCAGACACTTCAAACTTCACAGTTCAATTGATCTCCAGGAGACCTTTCCAACGATCCCTGATTTGTATTTTTAGCCCGAGTAGGCCGAAAATCGTTCACCTCGCCGTGGTGTCCCAATACTTTTGTCCAGCAACATTCCAAGTCGCATATCTCGGCGGGGAATATGGGTTTACTTTTACATTTTCTTTAAGAGTAATGCATTAAATGTAGTGTTCTGGGAGCATATTTGGGGGCATATAAAGGGTTTTCTATAAAAAATAGGCGTTTTTAGGCATTTTTTTAACAAACACACCAACATGGTTTTTCACAACACGCGGGTGCTCTTGAAAAGTAACCCCCGCAAAAAGAGGGAGGAATTACTGTACACTCAACAAAAAGAAAAAGATCTCAAATGTTTTTGAAGAAAGACTTCTATGAAATGCCATAAAAGAAGGCTTCCCTAAAAAAACTGTTTTTGTTCCAGAACCTACAGAATCTTCATTTAATATACATGTTCTCAGACTCATTGTCTCTAAATGCAGAACCGAATGCCTCAGGAAATCCTTACTCATCTGCTACTTATTTACTCATCTATAATGTTACTGAATGTTTGTTTCATCCCCTCATCATGTCTTTTTTTCATGACACAAACACTACGCCACTTTTCATAACCACTTGCACCAATAACCTGTTATCTTATTAAATCTGCTATTTTGTTATTACATTTGCACTATTACTACTGTTCTTTTTGATACTCTTTATTGTCTATCTTTATTCCTCTTGTTACTTTGAGCATGTTTCTATTAAAGGATTTTCCTAGAGGTGTACAAAGAGCCTTCTTTTCAAAACAGAGATTGCACTTCTATCTGTGAACATCTCCGTAGATGACCTGAAACAAGTGTGTCACGAGTGTGGGGGCTAGTCCCCCATGCTCGGGAGCTTTCTTGGGATTCACAGGCTGGACACCAAGGCGTCATTCTGCAGTGTG
>JBBPDE010000031.1:5289409-5308167 GCA_037974605.1 Nannopetersius ansorgii | reverse complement strand
TATCAGCCCTAGGCTGGAAAATTACCGGAGAGAATTGGGGATGTTTTAAACAGCCCCAATTCTGTCCCGCTACACTTCGAATTACCATTAGGGTTTCAGTTAACTCAAAATGCAAAGCTCAGATACTTTAATTCAAAACGTTTACATTTGTTGGAACAGTAGACGTGGAAATGTTCATTGGTTAGGTTGAATTTTCATGTCAAATTCGTTCCTTTTTTTAACACTATTGCAAAACATACCACAAAGAGTACTTCAAGCTATGCCATAGCAGAACCAGTTTCAGTTTCCTACATTTCATTTAGTTCCTTTCTGTAAAGGATTGCGAAGAACCTTAGTAAGATATAAAGAACATTCCCAAAATGTAAAGGTTCCCTACCAGTTCTCCAAGAACTTATAAGAACTTATACCAGGGGTAGCTGGTAGCCTAGTGGTTAGGGCATTCGCCCTGTGACCAGAAAGTCCGGGTTCGATTCCCAAGTACTGCTGAGGTACCCTGAGCAAGGTACCGTCCCCGGATGCTGTGTTTGCTGTGCTTCTCTTGGTGAATGGGTTAAATGCAGAGGTTGAATTTCGTGCTGTGTTGTGTTCACATATGACAAAATGATCACTTTCACTACACTTATAAGTACATAGAAGCTCTGGAAACTTTGAAAAGGTCCCTCACTTTCACACATCATATGTAAAAAAAAATTGCCATTTTATAGTGTCTCTTGTAAAAGAATTATGTAAAATACTGTATCTATTCAAGCTAACATTTTAAAGTGAATAAAGCGAAAAGTGGGTCTGTCTTTCCGAAGAGGCTACAACAATTATATTTTGACCTTTATTCCACCGGGGTGGTTTTTGAATTTTTCTAATTTGAGCTACAAACTTTGATTCCTCACTCGCGGTGGTATTTGGGAAATTGCAGGCCTTAACCCTCTTTGTGCTCGGTGAATTAGGATGTCACACAGCAATCTTCCAATACTTTCCAGTGAGGAATATTAGCCCTGGCACCACCTTTGGAAGAAAGGCTGGGGTCACCTTTAATGTTGTGTAACAAAAGAGCATTTTTATGTGTCTAGCAGCCTATTGAGGTGGGCTCAAGAGCGCGGACCCTTCGGACCAACTGAAATTCCTTTCATGTTTGTAAGCTGATTGAATTCCTTTACGTATCAGTGAACGAATCAAACTAAAGGAGAATGGAGATTTGTCTCTGTGATAAACTATAACCTTGCTTTGATATGCATCCTTATGAAAGGCAGTTTTATCTGTGGAATAGCTTTATTCTATATTTCAGCACAGTCTCACCTTAGTGTCAATTTACATTCTTGCGCCACAGTCTGGCAGTGATGGGCACAGGTGTTTGGAGGGACAGTGACTCTACACGCCCCCAGACTCCCACACCCCACTCAAGCATAGCAGTGTTACTAAGGTAATTTTGGGTGTCAAGAAAAATGGTTATCTTTAGATGATTAGGACATACTTCTTCCTTTACACTGCTACAGCTGGCTGCATTTGTAGCCTGAAGGTGGGCTTAAAGTCTCTTCTCAGTGGCTAACAAGCTAGCTAAGCTAACAATCACTAAGTAGTGATATGTAGCTTGATTGAATCTTACATTGACTGTTAACTTATGTCCTAAATATAACTAGTTAACAAGCTGGTCCACACAAAACCAGTGACCAGTTGTATACAAAGGTGTCAAAATAGTTAGATGACACACTGTCCAGCTTGCAAAGCCAGTGGATGGCAATCTGGAAATATTGCAATCACTGTTGTTTAAAGCATTTTCTTCTCATTCACATTCATGTTTGAAGGAGCCTGTGCTGTTGCAAGTGGGGTGCAAAGCCAGGGACTGCTGTAGAGAGGAAGTAAGAAAAGATTTTTATCATGGACAGGGGTGGTGGCGACCTAATTGCCTCTAGACCAAGAGGTCATGCGTTCGATTCCTACCCTCAGCATACTACCACTTGTTTCTTGAGCAAGACCCTTAACCCCAAGTTGCTCCAGGGAAAATGTAGCCTACAGTTAGCGAATGGAAGTTGCTTTGGATAAAAAACGCTTTTGATCATTATTACATAAATGAACTAAGTAATCCCTCCCAACCAGTCAAGATATTATCTTACTAGTATGTCACCCTATTCATAACAATAACTATGATGACTTTAGCTGTAATTAAAATAATTTAGCAGTTTAAATGGGTCTAACTTCAGCAATTGTGTACCACTAATGCTAATCCTAAAAATCCTTCAGAAGGGCAGCTTGGACAAAAGACGGCAAATGGACTGTTGCCTGGGCAACAATAGCACAAAGGTGTGCATGTCGTTGGTCAGTAGGCTGATTTGAGGAGGATGTGACCAGAGGCTTGGGAAAGAATTGTTTGATCACAAATCATAAAATATTTTATACGTGCAGAGACAGCCAAACAGGAAAGAACTCTCAAGGTCAAATACTTTCTTGAAAACTGTCAGATTAACCTGCCTTGTGCTTACACTCAGTGGCATTGGCCATTTTATAAGGTACAGCTACAGTATCAGTATGTTTTTCATAAACAGCAGTAATTGTCTGACAGAGGACCTGGTTGTTGGGGAAAGTCCTCACTGCCATGTCATTGTGGGCATCAAACCTAGGCCAGGAAGTGCGGCCTCACCAACACAGGCCGGTGGGTATGTCCTGTAGTTGTTGATGGGCTAAATGCCCTGCAACATGTTCTCTGTGTTGCCAGCGTTCTACAAGTAGCTATGGATTTAAACAAAAATAAAATAGCAATTGAGGAGCAGGTCCTCAATCTAAACCCCAGATGCTCCGCCCACACATTGTGTCTAATATCTCTAGTGAATTATCAGGACTACAATTATCAGAACATTTGCTAAATGTGAGTTATCTGTAGCAAACAGTTGCCTGCACTGCACACTATTAGAAATTCAGTCACAACATATTTGTTGCTTTAAAAAACTGCATGTATGCAAGTATTTTAAGTGTTTTGTTTAAAGCGTTATGTGAGAAAGAAATCTATTAGTGCTTGCTTAAAGACCACTCTGCTTCCCAATTGGCTGTTTATACAGTAGCTCCATTTTCACTACCCACCCCAATACCTCAAGCCAAAACAGCAGGTTGTTGTTGGCCATTTTCAGTCAGATTTCCTTCTCTTGCAATAGTGGCCAGTTCTTGGCCATGTTAAGTGGCAGAACACACCAAACTGAGTTTGGCATGCAAGACTACCTCTCAGTCAACATAATGCTGCTACAGTCCCAGGGTACTCCCACACTACCTGTCCTCCTACTGTAATCCTTGTCCTTATTAAGCAGCAGCTCTACTGGATTTACATTCCTGACGATGACTTTGTCTGCTGTGGCCAACCGTAATGAATGAGCCTCTTAATTCTACTCTCTAACCACTGCTTCAAGGCATTTGCAGTCATTATGCATGCTATGATGTATAAACATTTCTGTGTTTCCGCCAGTGATAATATGCACTGTGTTATAATGGAACGCAGCCCTCTGCATGAAATTCTGGTTGCCATTTAACAACTTTTTTTTTCTTTTACTGTATGAAGTTATAGCAATGCAGCCTTCTGTAAATGTTTAGAAAATGAGAGCAAGTCAAGTACCGCAATTACAGTTACAATTTCCAACATATTTAGCTTGTTTGCAAAGATCAGGCTCGACTAGCGCATTGGCGCAGACAGACAAGTGTTCCCAAGCAGACTGACACACAGTTCCTACTCTCTGGCTGGCCCCGCAGTCCTATAAACCGTTTTAGAGGAGTCACCTGACGTTTAAGCGAACGCTCTTTGGCCTTGCCCTGGCACCGAGCTCATGTGAGTTGATGACACACATCAGCATAAGCCACCATGTCTCGTAGCGCTAATTGAAAGACCAGGAACTGAATCCATTAACAGCTCTCCACAACTGAATAGCATTGTCCAGCGTTGATTCCACCAGTGTTTGGCTTGAAAGAGATTCCAGCGCGTTGTAATCCTGAGTGGCTCTCCAGGAATTCAATTTCCTTTCAATTTCTGATTTGATAGAACAAACCAATCCATTATTTAATTGCCGTGATTCGTTCTGACAGGGCGGACATGCAGAACTGCCACTTATTGCATTTTCCATTTCACTTACATGATTAAGTTTCGTAATGCGCAGCTAACAAGTACAAACGTAGAAACTCCCGGTGTGATGTGCATTTCCCTGTTGTTATTGCCTGTAGTTTTATCTTTCTTTCATAACCAGAGAACACAAACAACCTGAAAGCGCATTTTAATTGTCTGGGGATTACATTTGCATTTTCCTCTCGCAGGCGAGAATGCCCATGCCTGTCCTTATGACACAAGGGCATCTTCTTTCTGACCAGTAATTATGACGATGTGAGGGGGACTATTTTTAAATGCTACTGTACAACCGTGGTTAGATAAGTAATGGCAGGAAGCTTCATTTAAGCTATGTTTTTTTTTTTCCTAAAAAGGATGATGGTATCGCACCAGACTTTTGTAGCATACTCTTACCTAAGACCCCCATCCAAGTGAAAACCCATGACAGCAGCTCATTAATTTTGAATCACCTTTCCATATCCTGGTGGATTTTCCTGTGATCCATTCCCTTTCACATTACATTTGTCCTGCATAATGGTTCAACTAAGTGATATTATTTATGAAATTCCAGCGCACGCCCGGCCCTGCAGCTGTGCATTCGCCATCATCAAATTAACACGAGCGAGGCAGAGTGAAGGAAAAAAAAATGCTCTCTCTGCCAAGAGCGATCAGGCTCAGGCGTTGGAGATGCGTCGGCTGTGTCATGTAGGCGTCTCGCTCAGTGTGTTAGTGTGGAGGCTGCTGGGGCTGAGTGGAGCGCAGTGGCGGCCCTGTCGGTTTTTCCGGCAAGGCCCTTAGCGGCCTAAACCACCGGCAGACCTGTCAGTGGCCCGGGCGTGATCACTGCTGTGCGCCACGCTGACAAGGGTGACCCACACTTCTGATCTAGCCCTGCTAGTCTGATGCTGGCGGCCCTAATCTGTGAGCACCATCACCGTGGCACATAGCTGCCTCCAGAGGCCATACAGCGAGGACAGGTCATTACTGCGCGTCCTTCAAAGTGGCCCCCCATCCTGCGTCTCTGACTACAGTTGGACTAGAGCTGGGAGCCCGCTGTGTATTTTTACCAGCACTTTACACACCCCGAGGGGCTGTAGGTAGGGAGCCAGGGTGGGAACTGTATGCCTCCTGTTCGTTCGTTCATACGAGAGACCCAGCACTCTTGCGCATAATGAGTGTGTGAAAGTGTCTTCCTCACTAATTACACCCTCTCAGCACTGCATGCAAGGTGTCACACAGTTGTGTTTCTCTCTGCAAAAGATTCGCAATGACATATATAACAGTCTCCAGTTATCACGTCTTTTTCTTATTCCTGATTCTTTAGGGTAAAAGGAAAATGTAATGACTGATGGCCAGTCCATCTATCACAGTCATTCAATTGTTTGTCTTTAACTGCAGCTCCATTTTTCCATAAAGGAACCAGATAAGGCTTTTTTGAACCAGTTGGAAACGGTAGAAACGAGGTATAAAGGCAAGCGAAATGATGGCTGCAGGCAAAAGCAGAAGAACCTAGAGAAGAGCCATGGGCCATTGTTTTTCAGACTCCAGGCTACACGCTGAAAATCAAAGCTTTTGGAAGGGTGGATGTGCAAGCTACTATTAAAAGTTCAGTTTTGCAGCAGGTTCAACTGTGATGTAGG
Source organism: Nannopetersius ansorgii (assembly GCA_037974605.1). NCBI lineage: Eukaryota > Metazoa > Chordata > Actinopteri > Characiformes > Alestidae > Nannopetersius > Nannopetersius ansorgii. Next base: position 5,302,458 of record JBBPDE010000031.1, on the reverse strand, counting down.
ACCCAGCAATTAATCTTGTTATGCACATACCCTTATGTACTTTGAAATTACGGAATCCTCCGGTGTGTCATACTCGCTAAGCTGTCCTTTCTGTCAGATTTGTGAGTAGACACTAGACCTAAATGTGCTGTGGAATTTGAAATTCATTAAGGGTTGTGCGCAGCGGAGGGAGACGGGTTGAAGCAGGGTCTTATTATCAGGATAATCTTGATGGTGTTGATAAAATACAGATAATCTAGGACAAACTCACTGCCTTTGCACTCACTTTGAATAAATATGAGGCTGTCTTCCCTGTAGAAAGCTGATTTGCAATCAGTAAACCTAATGGCACTTGACCTTCAATTCATGACAATCAGTACAGGCAGCACGGTATGTTTGAGACGAATTGTTGGGAGTTCATAATAGATTTATTGTAACCAAGAAAGGCTCAAATGGGGACTTGGCTAAAGTTTAAACCTACAAGCTGATGACTAGTCAAGGGTTCAAAACAATGGTTCATTAGGAATTAGAAGGTGTATGTGAACTGCATAAAGTAATGGACTATTGCCCTCTATTGGTAGGAATTTCAGTGTGCACCCACAGCATTCATTTCTTGAACAAGACACTGATAAGACACTTTGGAGCTGATTGTAAAGCAACAACTGTTATGGTACTTAATCTGTACATAGGGTATATTGCCAACAGTTTTCAAACAGCTTCCTTAGTCATTTTCACAGAGCCATAATTCTATTGTACCTCATAATTACTTGGGAATCTGAAAAGACCCACCTGGGGCACATTATAATGACTGTAAATGACAACTATGGGGGGTTTCCTTTAAATAAGTGTACTCTATCTTATAAAAGATTGACCCCAAAATGCCATTCTATTGTACAAAACATTTATCAAACGCAGAGCACCTGACCTTCCCCATAATAACTAGGAGAGGATTGTACTTTTCGTATTACAGCCCCTCTGAGAAATTCTACACTTACCACCGTATTACATTTCATTTCATTTCATTTCATTTTTACAATTCACATTAGTTGCACAGCATTCCTGGGATTTCATCCAAGCTAAGCTTCTACTCATTTGTTCTTACCTTGATTAGCACTATTCATCAGCGAAAAGGCAAACATCCAAAGGTCGAAAAAGACACCATTATAAAAGCTATGCCGCAAAAAAGAAGAAAAAAAAAAACTACACCAACAGCATTGTTCCAGCTTCAGATGATTGCATACTGCAGCTTTTTTCTTGAGCTTATCCTACTTGTTTGTGTAAAAGGTTTTTAACTGCTGTAATGGCTGGGTGCTCTAAGGGGCTGTGAGAGTGAGGATCACCTATCAAAATACCTGAGAACGCTTCCCTCCGGTTGGCCAGGTTCTGTGTGCCGCCAAGGTTTTAGGGGGAACAAGGTTGCCTGGACTCTCCATCTAAAGCTTTTCTTAATGTAGTTTGGTCGGGTAATTGGATAACACAGGTTTATCCTCTGCAAGCACTTTGTATGAGCAATCCAATTTCACATCCTCCTGAAAGGAAAGCCATTATTCCTCACCAAAGGGTGATGCTGTAGTCACCCTTGAACAAAAAGCAGCGTGAGATTTTCCGTAAATCCTATCAACACTTAACCTTGTTACCAGCCAATCTGTATTATTGTTGTATAATTTTAGATTTGGTCCCATCTCCGTTGTGCTATTCATCCAGAAAGAGATGCAGCAACCCACCCCCACCACCACCACCCAATCCATATTTACAGTAGCCAGGGACAAATGGTTATTTGTGTTAAAAGCCCATGGTGAGATTTATCATCACAGGAGTATGTTTTAATAACACGATTAGGATTATTTGTTTACGAAATAAAAGACATGATAGGCAATAAAGCTTCTTAAGAAGCTATATGTGAGCCTGTGCAATGCAAAGGCCCATTTTATACATTCAAAGCAAAGGGGTTTTAGAGCAGTAAGTATCTAGGCCTCCTAATGAAGCCGTTTTGGAGAGGTGGAGGGGAGTAGACCAACCCATTGGCCATTTCCAGCCAACTCATCACTGAAGCAGTTCAAAGACACATTTTTGTTTTACTGACAAAATCATGGCTTCGATTGAAAATGTGAATGATGCTCAATGGTCCGGTATTAAGAGGTTATTTATCATTTCCAGGTAGCCTGTAGTAGAAATGTATATAATTTTTAAAGTTTCATATAACTTTTGTTGGAGCAAAAAGCAATTGCTGACTTTCACTGGTAACACTGGTAAGTTAGTTTAATGTGAATTGAAGTAAATCGCTTTAGTGGCAATTTTGCGATACTCGGATTAGGTTCGCCACTTTTCCAAGAAGAATATAGATTCCATGGTTAGGTCGTATTTATTTATTTATTTATTTAGAACCAATTAACTACAAAACATAATCCAAATAAGATCTTTCTTTGAAGCTTTTATAAATTAAAGACACTTTGATATGGCACACAAGGAGCATTAGCACAAAGCCGCACTGGCATTCTTTGAAAAATCATTTTTCATGCTAGTGCGGTGGCTTTGACTGCACGCAGCCATCCAAAGTGATTAGATTGTAGGTGTTTGATTGAATTTTGCCTAATTTGACATCAGAACCTCAGGTATTTATGTTTTGTTTGGAGAACTATAGCACGGCACAGGCTTCAAACCAGATGTCTGATATTCACCTTGTAGGTGCTTAGCAAGTTGAGCATTTTCTAATTAGGGAAATGAGCGCGCCCTTCGCCAGTTCACAATCATTTCCTCATGCACAACCACAGGTGTTGCACTGCCTATTTGTTTGATCTTCACCAAGCAAATGATGTCGGCTTCTCTGTTTATCTTTTGATTCTCCTGATGGAATGATTGTTGAAATTGGCCCTGTATTTCCCATGTGAGCGTGAAGCTTCTGCGCGGAATCTTGCGACGAGTAGACCCTATTAGACTAGCAAGAGACTAGTAAGAACTTCGAAGGCAGACACATTAAGCAGTGCATCTTGGTTGCTGTAAGTAGCAACATAATCTGTAAGTAGCAACCTAATCTCACGTATTTAGGAAAATATGCCGCTGCACTCAATGTATATCTTCATTTGTATATCTTCGTTTATTATCTTCCCTTTTTAAAGAAAAATTATTTCTGAACCAGATTTACCATTTCCAGTCAAGTGTTGCCCATTTCATTACACCTTTTTTCCTATACTACCCTGCAGAATGTTCAGTTTGGTGATAAGAATTTGACTGAGTGTAACTGAGGAAGCAAAAGTAACTTAAACCGGCTGCAGCATTTCTATTTAATCGTCCATCAGATATCAGAAGCTAGGATACACCATCTCCAGGGTCGCTATTATTGCAGCGAAGGCTTTAAGCGCTTCTCTTGAAGTGATTTGTTTAAGCAGAATGGTGGCTAAATAAATCAAGCCGTGCTTAAAGAGTACAACTGCTAAATAAGATGTAACAAGACTGGATTGGTTCAAGGTAAGCTCAAGACATCTGCAATCCCCCCGGGATGCGAACGCATGCTGTTAGGCCTTTTATTTATAGGATCTTGGATTCTTGTGGCAGATATAAGCATGTAATGCTGTGTTTGTGTGCGCTTGCAGTTAATTAACTGACTGTCAAGAGGTGCTGATCTGTTTCTGCCTCTGCCTGACTAAACTCGGCTCTACTTTCTACATGTTGTCTTTCTTTTGCCAGCTACTGCATGGTAGAGGAAGGAAAGAAAAAAAAAGAAGACAGGTGGTGGACGAATAAAAAAAATGCCTATCGTATACGGAGATGCTATTTGTAAACAAGTGTCCAATTAGGTTTATGTAAATGATTGTCCAAAATACCTCTCCTCAAACTCACTTGAATGATTGTCCTTCATCTGAAACTGGCCAGATGTTTGGTTCTTTAAATGAGCGCACAAGTATAGCCTACTTTCAGAAACTTTAAAAAAAAAAAAAAAAATTTTTGAACAAAATTTTGTTTTAAAAAAAAAGTTTACAAACTTATATTTTTGGTGTTGGAATGTAATTTGGGCACCATTTCCAGGTATTGCGGAGAAACGTTAAGGCTGAGAAGCTGAGAATCCTACATCAGAACATATTTCATGCATATTCTCATCTAATTAATGGCAAGTAAAGCTGTGCTCTTTTTCATATCTGGTGAAAACTCAGGGTGGGTACCAATTAGTCTGCTGTTAATTATCTCCTTCGCTTTTGATCTTTATTACGGCTGCTCAGTCAGACTCTCATTTATTCCTCACGTCTGCTCGAGAGTTGGACCCTTTGGAGATTGCGCAGATTGAAGCATATTAAAAATGGCTTCAGAAGCTGCCAGATCCTGGAGAGAGAAACGCACGCCGGAGCGTTCACAGTCTTCAGGTCTGATGGGGATGGGGTTGAATTCAAGCTTCTGAAGTAGCACGGTACGTGGAATTTCACACAACGTAAGGAATAGCTATGCCAGTTCCTCTCGTCTGTTGAGGTGTCTTGTGACTAAACTATACACTGAGTGCTGAACACATGATTCCAAACAGCAAATCGTCACATTTTGCATGAATTCAGCCTCAAGGTCCTCTTTCAGAAATTGTCAACCCTGTTGGCAAAAATCATTAACTGGTCTGGCTGAAGAAACTTCAAATATTAAACATTAAATGTGTTCATCAAGTTCTTCTTTTTGAGTTCATGAAATGGGTGACTTCTGACTTAATAAGGTCCCATTCTCAGTTTTATGCAAGAGGAACTGTCTATGATAGATTTACAAACAGACAGGAAGGCAGACAGGCAGCCAGCTGGAAACAGAGCATCCCAGCATTTTTAACAGTTTCTCAGTTCCTGTTTTATTTTTTTTAAATATATAAAGTAAATTTGACATATAGTCGCTATGCTTAAGATTAGGTGTAAATGCATTTTACTGGTGTTTATAATTACAACCATTATTAAATCGATCACATTTAACTTATTCATAGAGGTAAACATTTGTTAGTGGTTTGTGTTTAGACTGACCCAAGTTTGTGAAACCTGCAGATAAACTGAAATGGTTTCTGGTTTGTAGCCAATTGTTTGTTACATGTTTAGCAATCCACTAATTACACAGGTCAACAGGTCAAAATCATCAGAGAAAAGTTTATGTGGGGTTTTTAGTGTTTTTCATGCTGATCTCAGATCTGTGTTTAGTTTTTCCTGCAGGTACAGGGCTTGTGATGAAGCTAGTTCTATACTGCATGATAGTTGGTATAATGATCATATAATAATCATATGCTGAGTGTTTGTGAAGAAACAGTGGGAGCTGCCTGACACTGATCATTATATCTGTGCCACAGTGTGGCCTGTCTGACTCTAGACTGAAAATACTGAAACAGTTCTTGATTGGTGCCTGCGGTTTAAAAAAAACCGAATGCAAGTCTAATGCAAAATCTAATATTACTCATAATTCAAAAAGTTGATGTGACTGAATAAAATAGAAAACAGATCAGAAATCAGCATGAAACGCTGGTTTAGAAAGGTGTGTTGTGGTTTCTAATGATTACCAAAAAAATGGTGACCTGTGTTATTCTTTCATACCAATGTTCATGTCATTAGCAGTGTGCAAATGTTAACGTATAGCTTAAAAAAAAAAAAAGACTGAGGCAGTCACTTACAAAAGCTACATTACCCTGAGTGGAGGGAATATATATTTAATTAATTATTTCATCTTTCTCAATCATTTAAGGCTTATAAAATGGAGCAAATTATTGCCCTCATTATTTTGAATTCTACTGACTTTTGTGGGTTTATAGTGGCCAGAAATGTGTTTATTTGCTAATGAAGCAAGTTAACATGCTGAAAGGCAAAAGGGACTGGCTAAAACTAACACCACGGGAGGAGCAAAAGCATAAAATTGTAATACTGCAAGTCAGAATGCGCAGTTTAGAGCATCATGTTTATTTTAGTTTCCTTGAAATTTGAATGCCACTTTGAAAAAATACAATCAAAACCTCTTAGCACAATTATTTTTATTCAATGCTTCACACACTGAGCTGCACTTAATCCAGTCAAACAGGACTAATTGTGCTTTTTTTTATAATTAAACCAGAAAATGTTCAGTGGTCTTTAAGCCCTGGCGATATCCAGAATAAGCTCACAAAAGCACATTGTGACATTATTAATATCAGCATATAAGCCAGACCTGTATGTGAGAAAATGAACAAATATCAAAGGTTCTATGAACGCCAAGTGATGGCAATTTATCCACTGAAAAACCTGCATAAATCAGTAGAATTCAAAACGATTAAGGCAACCATTTAAGATCATAATCCTTAAATTATTGATGATACAAATAAGTTCAGTTTCTGCAGGTCAAATATGTATTCCCATTCAAGGAAATGTAACTTATGTGAGTGACTGCTTCAGTAATTCAAAATGATTAAGGCAATAATTTAATTTATAATACTTAAATTATTAAGAAACATGACAAACAAGTTGAGCTTGATGCAGCTAAAACTATTTATCCCTATTCATGCATCTACTCAAGGGCAATAGCCCACTAATAATGAATTAAACGTAGTTCTCTATGAAACCTTATTTTCAAGGAATTAGTAGGATTTTGAAATATTTCAGAGTCACGTTGCTCTTTTCTAACTTTAGGCAGTTAGATCATCTGAATCTGACATGTGGGAATGGCGAATGAGGTGATCCAAACTCGTGACTCCTAATGTTGTCCTTTTAGATTAAATTCTTAACTGTCTCTAGCTGGTGTAAGTTCGAATTTGACAGTAAAACTCTTGACAGTAAGAAAGTATTATTGTCGGGAGAAAATCCTTAATCTCTCAGAGTAAACTCTACTCTCACAAACAGTACTTTTAGACATTTGTCTTCTTTTTTGCCTGTGCAGGTGCAACAGGGAGCAATAACTTTGCTTATAACTTGTGACTGTCTCAGAATTAATAATGATGTCTGAAGAAACAATGTAAGTTTGAGGGTGGAGGTAGCTCAGTGGGTAGGATACTTGCCTCCAGACCAAGAGGTCATGGGTTCGAATCATACCTTCAGCAGACCACCACTGGGTCCCTGAGCAAGACCCTTAACCCCAAGTTGCTCCAGGGAGACTGTCCCCTGTAGGTAGGGAATGAAAGTCGCTTTGGATAAAAATGTCTGGTAAATGCCGTAAATGTAAGTATATACCGGACATTCTCTGTATATCCAAGTGTCGACATTACAGTTTTCACAGACTCATAATTTAAGATTAAAAAAAGTTTCTGACTTCAGCAGAAGTTTGGTAAAATCTGACCTTCTGAGGCCTTGAAGAACATCTCAGTTAAGTGCTTTACTTGTGGATTTAAAGTGAATTGGAGTCTTCCACTGGGACTTCTTTTTCATGTTCTGAGCTGTCTTTTCATAATTGCTCAAACAAATAAGATCAATTGATCAGCTCTGAGCACCTGCACTCTATCAAATTCATTCATTTAATATCAATTAAGTTGCTACACAAGTGTCGTGTTCCAGTGCGCATATAAATAAATCATTTCAAATGATTATAAATGGGACAAACAATGGCCCCGTAATTTAGACAGGTATTGGTTTGATGGTGGACTGCCATAAACCCATCTATTTTAATTAAACAGATGGTTTTAACAAAGAAATTAATGAATACATAATCACTGCCACACTAATCTGCGGCTTTTATTTTTTTCTGTGCCCAAGGAGTGGAACAATTACAATTTGATTGCTTTTTAAAAAGCTCTATCTCTCCGAGTTAGTTATCGGACCTGTGCCAATCTTTTAATTCAAGTCAATTAATCAATCTGCCACACTTCCTAGGTTTGCCTCTTTTTTGTGTGTGTGTGTACGGGCAGGGGGTAACGAACGACTCCGTGTGTAAGAATATGACGTTGCCTCTCATTTGAGTCGCTATAAAGATAAGACAAAAGGAACTAAAACAGAAGGGAAAGATTGCTCATTTAGCGCCTTTGATTTTGCACAGAGAACATATTTCCTCTTCAGATATAGGAGTTTGCTCGAGTGTGCCCCACTTTCAGAGAGACGTCGTTGCTAATGCATTGCTGAAATAAGCAGACTCACCACAATCTCTCCTGGGACAGGGCTAATTACGTGTTCGGAATCTGCAGCATGGTTCCGTGAGCTTTTATGCTTCTGTCACTTTCTATCCGGCGAATGGGATTGGACATATCCCAAGAACAACCCACAGCCGTGGCTCTCCTGCAAAAACAGGTCACTGTGAGTTCACAGGATGTGGAATGATTCTAATTATTGGGGTACCAATGGGTGTAGAATACTTAATAGACCCTGCTCCCACTGACCGGCTGCAGCGAGGTTGCACTGTTTCCGAGAGAGGGGCTTATGCGTTTCTCTCACAGATAGGCTTCTCTCCGACTGAAATAGATTCCTCTGAGTACGCTGGGTGGAAAACACAACAGCACAAGTTTGCACAGCAAAAGTCAGCAGGACAGCGAAAAGAAGGGAAAAAAATACATCCCTAAATCCCACAAGCAATGTGTGGACAAACCTGAGGACAAATCATTGTTATTCCGCTGGAGAGCCACCTGGGTGTAGTATATTTAGGTTTACTTCTTGGCACATCAGATCTGGGTACTTCGATTACTTGCAAAATCATGGCCACACATAAACACCATAGCATTTTTTGCTTCTCCAAAAATGATTATTTGGAGTGCTATCAAGCTGAGGACATCTAAAATTGTGTTGAAGGAACACAACCAAGCATTACTCAGCACATCTGTAAATAGCATGTCTTTGTCTGCCGTAATGATTTTGCCCAACAGTGTAGATGTTCCGTCATCTCTTCTGGGACCGAGTTACTGTGAAACTGCTAATCTAGTAACACCTTATTGGAATGCCAACTATACGGGAGTTTCTTAACATGCATAAGTACTAAGTAACTTTGTAATACTTGCGTATGCGTAAGCAGCGTGTGCCAATAACTGTAAAATATAATATGTATTAAATTACATTGTCTCGAATTCAGAGGCCTTAAACTATAGAAAAAGTCATATTTTACATTTATATGAGCATTAAGAACATCATTCTCAAGTATTAGAACTCACCAAAGCCTAGGTAAGAACATCTTGTTTCAATTCTATGGCAGATTTTAGACTTTTTATTATACATATACATGCATGAAGCAATTTCTTCTGGGTCCAGTTTTCTGATGCTGATTTTGATTTATACATATGTACATTCCTGTCCTTGAGTTAAAGCAAAAGTACCCTTGGTAAAACATTACATGATTAAAGGCAAGAGGTCTACAAAAGGACAAAAAAGTACAAAAATACAAAAAGGCACTAAAGTACAAAATGAGTTGCTTTCAAAAGAAAAAAAAAAGAGTTGCTTTCAAAGAACTGACGCATCAAATGTCAAGTTCAATTATTTTTATTTAAAAAAATCTATTAATAAGACCTGAGTGGCTGCAGTCATGGAAAACAGCATTAGTTGATAATTTCTGCAGGTATGCATGTCTCATTAGTGGAAACTGTACTTTTACTACATTAACTGAAATAGAAACATACAAGATTCAAGATTCTTTATTTGTCACATGCATAGTCATACAAGTACAACACACAGTGAAATGTATCCTGAAGCGCTCCTTTCTGACTGTGCAAACATTATAAACAAAAGGTAAAATTTTAATTTGAAACATGAAAGTGACCATTTGTCATACATGAACAGCAAAAAATTCTTCCTCTGCATTTAACCCATTCACCAAGTGAAGCACGGGGCAGCCAGAAACACGACACCCGGGGAGCAGTGTGTGGGACGGTACCTTGCTCAGGGTACCTCGCGGTCTTGGGCATCGAACCCAGACTTTCTGGTCACAGGGCGAATGCCCTAACCACTAGGCTACCAGCTGGAAATGTACTAAAACACAGATAAAATAAGAGACAAGTACAAATAGATATAAGTATAAACGTAAGTAAAATTTTAAATTTTAAAAATATAAATCTGAGATTTTCTAAAACAAATCTAAAGTAAGTGACTTAACTGATACACTGTCAGCACAAAACTTACTGAGAAAGTTTAAGTGTTAAGAGATTGTGTTCTCAATCATTTTGGACAATATCTATTGGTCCATGGATCAGTATTTTAGAAATACTGTAAACAGCAGCTGAGATTTCAGAAAAATTATGAAATGCAAACGTTCGTATTGTGGTCTTAATTATAAATGGAATAAATGTCCGTCATTTTTGTTAAAGGCCATTAATGTCAATACAATTTAAATAAATTAAAAAATCTTATGCTTGTGATTACTAGCATAAGCTCAAATCCTCAAGGACTGCTTTATGAAGACATTAAATAAAATAAAGTGTCCCTTTATAGTGAACACACCACATAACAGCACACAGTGTGACATTTTTTTCTTTCTCTGCATTTAACCCATTCACCAAGTGAAGCAGTGGGCGGCCCGGGGAGCAGTGTGTGGGGACGGTACATTGCTCAATGGTACCTCAGTGGTGCCACTTGCACGCCTGGGATTCCACCTCATGACCCTGTGATTGCAGGGGCAACTTTCTAACCACTAGGCCCCAGCTGCCCCAAATAATGCCCAACATTATTCATTGCTTACACATGTATTTAAAAATTCTAACAATGGCTGCTTTTAACTAAAGTTTTACTGGTAATGACATAAACTGCACAAAGGATGAAGATGTTTCTACACTGTGTAAACGCGATCAGATCTGTTCACACTAAACGCCGGTTTCTGCTTATTTCCTGGGAAGCATGAGCGCACCTCAGCGTAGAACTGGAGATCTCACATTCCATGTGTTCAGTCTTCAAAGAACAAAGCCACTCAGTGCTGGATGCATGGAGAAACAAATCCGACATGACTGCACAAATGGACACAGCGTAAGAAATCACTAATTGGGATTCATTGTGACACCTCTCCCTATGAAAACCCTTACATAAGCGGTTTCACATTAAAAGCACATGGCCCAGTCGAAGGAGGTATCACTCGTTCTATTCCCTCACCAAAATGAACCGGCAGGATAAACACAATTACACTGACAATGGCTGATAGCACACTGTTAGCAATCAAGCACTACAGTAGATAATTAAATCCACTCTGACTGTGATGTCTCTGATAACGGTTTGACCTTGACTGCTGTTCATCTTCAAGTGTATATGCGGATAGGGAAGCACGAAAAAGGCAATTTATCGTCCCCGTGTTTATAGTTTTCTCAATTGCAGAAGACATTTAAATGAAACTGTGGTTTACACAGCCAACACAATAACCCCAATGATCAAACAAGGGATGTTTTTATTGCATATGCACAAAATTCAAGAAGAGGAACACTATTTGTTAAACAAAATACATTCTAAGCACATTTTATCATGTCTAGTATACAGAAAATTGAATGATTCATTGTATAAATATTGTAACCACAAATTATGATCTGTAAACCTAAGAATGTTTTTTTTACTGCATTTGTCACTTTTCTTGCACAAATGTGATTATAATGTCCATATAAAGTCTGCAAATCTATCAGAGAATGATAACCCAGACCACTGAAGGCTTTATGAGTTTTTTCGCATTGCATACATTTCACATTTAACAGTCAGCCTCTTGTTTTCTAGCTTATAGATACGTCAGTGAATCCAACCATTAGTCACAGCAATTACGCTAAAAATGTATCCTGGGCATGCTGCATGAAGACACTGTAGGTTCCTTAGCTTAGCCATGACTAGCAGATGAGGATTGGCTACTACACAAATGTTACTCAGCTCAGAACTAAAAATCAATAGAGACACTGAGGTCAGCAACAGCACTGTGAGCAACAACAGAACTCACTCATGTAGCCTGCTAGTTTATTTCCAAATGCACTGGGACCTAGCATCAGTAGATTAAAGGAAATAACCAGTCATTCACACCATAACGCTCTTTCCACATAACACGGGTGTTTCTTCTGGTTGGTCAGGGTAAGGACCTTCCAAGACAAAACACTTTCATTGAGCCTGAAAGATCATTTTACATTTTCAGAACTGTTAGTCTGTCGGGATGCTAAAAAAGATCTGCGCTGGTGGATCCCTGCTGAGCTTCATGAGCTCATCTAAGCGAATTTAATGGTTTCTGTTATCAAAAGTTACAGCAATGACGCAAGTAGTAGCACGACCAGAGAACAGTGTTTTAACTGGTGCACATTACTTCAGAGTGAAAACAGCATCAGCCTTTTGCAAAAGGCATCAGGACTGATGTAAATAAGAGGTTATGTTTCTTGAGAAGAAATTTTGGTTAACAGTCAGTTCTAAGGCATAGAGAGCTCAGGCTGTGTTCGAGATTACTAGCCATGTTGTCTAAGTATCAGTGATCATGTGGGACCGAGTTTTTACATTCTTAGATTACGATACCCAGTAATATCCACTGCCACTAGTGTGAGGCACCCATTCAGCCATTTATCAGAAACATAGCAAACAGTAGGAACGCCATGATCTGCTCAAATGTAATCTAGACTACTCTGCGTAGATACTGGAAAAAGGGAAAATTATTTTTGCAGTCTTTAATGTCAACACAGTGATTTTTATTGAGTAGATTTCAGAATCAGAGTTTAATAAGTTAATCTTTGAATTATGCAATATAACAGCTTTTTTTCTTATTACTTCTACTATTATTATTTCTTTATTGTTTACTTCTGTGTTTTTTTCCCCTTAAAATGTGAAATGAAAGGTTTCCATGAGGAAAGGAAATAGCTAAAGCACTCAATATAGTTAAATACATTAACTGCAGCTACTAGACTATGAATTACATTTAGATTCCTTGTCAGTGGGTGTGCTCTTTTGAGTTTGAGTCTGTTAATGTTTATGTCAATACATGGAAAACATGCAAAGCAAGACTGCGCACAATTACACTGCCTGTTTAAAAATTGAAATCATGGAATTTTTATTTTCTTAAACTGCAGTCCTATATTATGAAGGCCATGATGTCAAAGGCAGCGATGTTAGCTGTTAGCTAGCTGTGCAGCCTAAAGAAAATGCATTTTTAAAGTCTATCGGTTTAAAAATATTTATTGCTTGTGTAGCGGGACAGAATTGGGGCTGTTTAAAACATCCCCAATTCTCTCCGGTAATTTTCCAGCCTAGGGCTGATAG
>JBBPDE010000031.1:5230055-5241463 GCA_037974605.1 Nannopetersius ansorgii | reverse complement strand
TCTCTCTCTCTCTCTCTCTCTCTCTCTCTCTCTCTCTCTCTCTCTCTCTCCCTCTCTCTCTCTCTCTCCCTCTCTCTGGTTTAGTCGAGCTCCCTGCATGTTGAAAGTGCATACACCGCTTAAACTTTGTATTCATATTCCAGTACCTGCTTAAAAGAACCATCCATCCACTGGAGGAACTTTATGAAGTTTTTGAATCAGTCTACTTTACATAATTTTACTTTACTAATGTCTACATTATTTTTATCTACAATATTTTAACAAAATGAACTAGATCAAAGAGCAAAAATTACAAAACAAAGCACAACCAACAATAAAATAAGGCTTTTTCAGTTTCTTTATGTATTCATGCTTCAAATCAATTGAAACCTTCATTCCTTTCTATCATTCCAAATCTTGTGTACTGACTGGTTACTTGAATCCTGTGATATAACGGGTCGGCTGAATCGAGTCTTTCCTGTGATCTGATTAGCTAGGTTTCTGCCAAACTCTGATTGGATAATTGAATCCTCTCCATCTGATTGGCCCATGTAACTATTACAATCTTTGTTCTAAACCAAACAAAGACGTTTGTATTTGTTAGAATGATGAATTTGGCTAAAAGCTGGACAGTAGCCTCCTCTAGTGCAAGACAGCTGCATTAAATAAAATAATGAAAATAACCACCCTGTTTAGCAATTAAGTAAAAGTAATGAGAATATTCTTTAGGAAACAATGCACTCTTATCTTTCTTGGCCATTAAACAAACTGTTCATACTGCTCATTTTGACAAAGTGGCAATGTTAGCTCAGAAAAAATGCAAGAACCAAAAAGCAATGTAAGAAACAGCATTTATATGGATCACATATGGATCACATATGGATCGCATTTCATTACTGTAAAGCATTGTGTTGTTCTGTGATTGTTCTAAGTCACTCCAACACCATCAGTTGCTAATAAGTACATGAATAAGTTTACAGAGTGAAACCATTAACCTTATCAAGCAAAACACAGCAAGCTATATATCAAAAGAGTACAAAAGAAAATGACTGATGTGATTTTAAAGCCCTGCCTTAATGTGATCACCTGTTTTTTGGGGGGGGTTTTTGGACTAAATTCCATAATTTTACTTTGCTTCATATTACACTGGGTAACACACTTTTATGAATGGTCTTTTTTATTGTGATTTTGTGATGATTCTTTGTCAGCTTTTGCTGATTCAGAAAATCACATCAGTTTTTCCTTCCTTCAGTAGTTTTAGAGATAAACTAAATAGTAAATAATATAATAATATTATTTTCATATTAGTCTCTGATGCGTGTGTCTCATCCTCAATGTGTGAGAGTTGGCACCTCTGTTATCTACATGTACAACAAACAAACAACATATTAATATGCAAAAGTTATAAGTTCTTCAAGGATTTCTAACTAAACTCTTGAAGCGACATGAAAATAAACGTTACCATCGAAATCAGCGCACCTTAGATCATATTTTCTTTGCGAATGTGCCACTTGTGTGACTTATAAAGGGTTATCTTATCTTATCTTATCTTATCTTATCTTATATTTTTTGTAGTTTGGGCTTGTAGAGCTACAGCAGAGAAGGCAGGGGTGTGGCCAGTTGGGTCCTTTTCCCAAAAAATGGACCTGTTAATTACAAGTACAGGGTCTCTTACATAGGTCAGTGTTTGATCCGAGGCTACTATTGCATCATTAACCAAAGCACATTAGGCAGGCCTGTTTTTTCCCCCACCCTTGTCAAGCACTTCCAGTATCTCTACATAATTTATTATGTTTCTAAGAATATCTCTAAATAGACCTTAGGAAATTAATAGACGACAATGATAGACTTTCTAGGAAATTTGGCTGCTTATATTTAGATTGTAATGAGTGCTGCAAAAAAATCATAGGACTGTATCTTTGTTAATTACAGTTGACTTAAAATAACTAGAAGTATGATATCAAAGTCTACACAGAGCACTTGCATTATTACTTATTATAAAAGAATCTACCTTAACTTTAAAAAGTGGGCCTATTTTAACTTTAAATGTGGCTCTATATTAACTTTAAAGGTGTTCACAATTTAACTAGATTTTGTTGGTCTGTGTTACTTTAAACTGGGCCTATTTTAACTAATTTTGTTGGGTTTATGTTGTCTTCAATGTTGGGCCTATTTTAACTAGTTCTGGTGGGTTTATTTTAACTCATAGGTGGGCCTTAATGCTCAAAAACAAATAGAAAAATTCATTTTCTCTTTTCATTCACCCATGCCCAAACTGTACACACAGGAAAAACTAAACACAGATTTGATAACATGAAAAATACTACAAACCCCACATGAACTTTTCTCTGATGATTTTGACCTGTTGACCTGTGTTATTATATATTTTAATATGATTTAATCTCGTGTCTTTTCTTAGTTAAGTAGGTAAATATTTCCTTCATTAGCTGAAGAAAATGACATCAAAACCTCACAGGTTCAGTTCCATACGCTACAGTGAAATCAAGTTATCGCACACTTGCAATCAGATCCAGCTTCAGTTCTGGCCATTTATAACTTCATTTTACTCTGGTGTTCTCTGTCTGCATTAATTTCTGTCATTTTATTGTGAGTTTTGCCTAAAAATAGGTTCAGTTGGATTTTCTGAACTCTTATCATGAATTTCTAATTTTCTCTGCTGCACTTTAAAATATTTAAAAAAATGCATGTAACTGTTTCTGTATTTGTATTTAGGATAAAAAGATGTTTTATGTCATTGTGCCTCCAGTCAGTGAAGGGAGGCACAGACACAGACTTCAATGACTTAAACTATCTGTTATTTTCAAAATAAAAAGGCATGAGGGCCAAAACACAAACAAATCCTGAGACAGGACAAGTGACGGCGAAACAAAGCATGAAGTCAGTGGACCAACACCAAAGGTCCCACACATTTAAATACACATGAACTAAATACAAGAACCAATAGAAACCAAAACTCACATAAACAAAAAGTGCTGTAACTAATTAACTCCAAACCCGGTGAACAGAACTTCAACATAAAACTTCACTTAAGAAAAGGGTGGCCACCTAGTGCCCTGAAACAATTTAATGTAATGTTTATACCTGAATACTATGTGTGTCTGTTTTTTAAAGAATTGCATTAAACACACCTACTACTTTTATAAAAATAGTAATGAATGTATGAGGTACATGTAATGTAAAACATTGACACCCATAGAAGTCAATTATAAATAGTGTTCTAAATATTTCCGTTTTACTGTACAAGCACCAGACAAGCCTGAATTTTATTCAATTTTATAAACATAACATATAAAATATAATGCCATTAAAACCTTTGAACATGCATTTTGTATGTGCATAAAGTGTCTATTAGTGTTTTTTTAATATCACCCTCTAACATAAAGTGATGATGATAGTAACTGATTCAATGTTGTAATGACAATGAAAAGTTAAGCATATGTTTGTGTTTTCATTTTCTATTTAATTAATTTGTAAAGCATACTGCAGCTTATCAAGAAGGATAGTTAATATAAGCCAGTAATTACACAAACATTCTAAAATGCATAATAACAATAAATCACATTCATTAAGAAATTAAGAGTAACCTTTAAACAGTAAACAATACATCCATTTAGATTTGTTTTTACTAGGAAGCTTACAATGCATATGCATATTTTGTATGCTCTGTTTCACCCTATAATGCACAGAAATAGGACGTTTTTTAAAGACTGGTTAATATTGGACTTAAATAAATACAATTTTTTACATCATTTTAAAGAGCACCTGATTTTCCTACGATGTGTGTAAATTCTATTTATTATGTATCGTAATCAAACAAAATGAGGTTTCAGGAGGTTTTTCTGAGTCGGTGCACATTAGTGTCATAACATTAAATATTCGGCTCAGACAGGAAAAAGGGAGAGTGTGGATTTACTTAGAGGGGAACGACTCTTAGATCTGTGCACAAAGCCCATTTACACACAAACCCGAATCTGGATTTATCCCTTTCTCTTCCAGTTTCACTTAGCCATTTATATCATTTATTCTGTGCAATTCTTCTCCTTTTCCCCCCACATTTGTGGAGTGAATTATAGTTGATTGTGTGCAGCTGAAATAATCTTGCTTTGAATTCCGTGGATTCGAAAGGAGTCATTGTGCTGCATGGTGACTTTTGTAGGCAGTATTGTTTGTGTGGTTGAAAAGACACTGTGCTTTCCATTTGATGGAGTTTGGGGATCTACACTGGACATGCATAATAGAAAAAAGGCATTTAAATGTGCAAGCCAGCATTGATCTGGGACCCCTTTTGGCTGTCTTTCCCAATAGAGCCAGCATGGCTTATTAGAGGAGCATACTGTCTGCTCCAGCACAGCTGCAGAGCGAGATTATCCAGACAAAGCTGGCCAGCTGTTTGTCAGACACACTATCAGTGACTAATTGAGACCAGCAAACATTGACAGAGCAGGCCCTTGGTAACACTTAATTTGTGTCCAGAATGCACGACCAGTGGAGAAGGTTAATTGCTGGGTTGGTTTCTGCAAGAGTGAGGCCTGATTAGACATAAATACATATTCAGCACCTCTAAGGAGAATAATTATTGAGACCCCTGGAGAGGCGGCTGCCTCTGGGCTAGATCAGTAAAATTATTTGATTTGTGTATGCCAAATGCCTGAAGTGAAATATCAATAGATGAAAGTCGTGTCAGCTATATGAACATCATTTGGACCCCAATGCTTTTATGCTGTTGCATGTCTGTCGGTCCTGCAAAAGTTGGAAAGAGACTGTGTGTAGAAATTAGCAGTAATTTATATGTAAATGATTAAAAAAAACTAATATCGAACTAATAATTGTTTGCTGAAAGCCCCCACTAACACGGAAACTGTGATGTCCATCCGCCATGCCCCCTCGTACTCGTGCTGGGCTGCTAAGCACCAAACATAAACAACCCTGCACAAGGGGGTGTGGCAGACAAGCCCGGATGTCACCGCTTTTTTCGTGGCTTTTTATCATATTTCATGCATTTTGGTGCATAATAATTAAGATGAATATAACATTTTGTAGCATGACTGCTCCGCATGTTGTCCTCGTATTTTAGTGTTTTAACCACCCCCCAATTTTCAACAGTTATCTCAGTTTTTTTAGTATTAGTAAGCTGTGCCCTGTCTAAACATGCATTAAACTGAGTTGAACACAAAAACACATATTTTGGAGCATATTTAGGGTTTGCACTATAAAAATAGCAGGCATTTTTAGGCATTTTTTTTACCAGAAAGCAGGGGATTACTTTATTGGTATTTTACATTCTAGCACTAGAGTTCAGTGTAAAGAGTTTATATGGGTTTACATTTACATTTTCTTAAAGGGTAATGTATTAAGCTGAGCGTAAAATGGCATATTACAGGGCATATTTACAGTTTAGACTATGAAATTTTTTGGCAATTTTTTGCCACATCATAACATTGCAGTTTTTCACTGTACGCGGGTGCTCTTGAAACGTAAACCCCTTGCAGCATGGAAAGCAAAATATGAAAGACTCATATAAAGCTGTATTTCCTCAATAACATCATCCATCTTAAAGATAGCAAAAGTTCATAAAAAACATCACAAAGAAACCAGAATCTCTGAGACGGAATAAAGGATCGCCCCTCCATGCTAGCACTTTGTGGAACCACCTCTCACCTTTTGATTTAATTACTACTTTGTTGGAGCCTGTTTGGATTCTTCCAACTTTGCGTATTCAGACTGTGCAGTATTTGCCCGCTCTTCTTTACAGAACTGTTCAAGCTCAGTCAAATTGCTTGGTGACCGTTGGTGGACTGCAATCTTCAAGCCATTCCACAGATTTTCAATAGGGTTTAAGTCTGGGCTTTGACTTGGCCATGCTCGGAGATGCACCTTTTTCTCTTTCACTGTATGGTCAATTTTCCTGTGTGCTTTGGGTTATTGTCATGTCAGAAGGTGAATCTTCTTCCCATTGATACGTTTTTGGCAGAGGGCAACAGGTTTTCCTCAAGAATTTTCCATCTATCCTGACAAGTGCCCTGCAGAGAAACACCCCCACAACAGGACTCTACCGCCTCCATGCTTTACTGTGGATATGGGTTCTTTGGATGGTGAGCTGTATTGGATATCTGCCAAATGAACTGTTTGGTGTTTGCCCTCTTCCCATAGTGCATCCTGGTGACATCTCCTCCATGGTTCAGTTCTGAAGATGGTGTAGCCATTAGCTGCGATGCATTGTCTTCAAACACCTTACTGTCACAGCAAAAGACAACTTTTTCAGCAATTTGTCCTTCAATAGCTCTTCCGTGGGATCAGATGACATCCACATATTCCAGTGTGCATCGGATGCGCTTGACCCTGTCATCAATTCACTGTTGTCTTTCTGTTGGAGGTACTAATCACGGCATACCAGAAACACCTCACATGACATGCTCTGATCCAGTCGTGAAGCCATCATAGTGTGACCCTTATGTTTGGCTATAAAGTTGCCTGTCCTTTCATTACATTAGTTAAAGCAGACACAGAACCTTTTGGTGCTGTAAAAACAGCAAGAACAGAGAGAATAAAGAAGCATTTGCAGTCCTGTGGCATACTTGAAACATTTGCATCAACCCGTTTGAGAATTCACTAAAGAATTGATTGCGAAAGCTTCAGATTCACACTTCAGATCGTTGGCTTACCTTGTGGGTTAAAAGCAATGATTGTGGTGGACTGACCATGGCTGTTCCTCATACATGTTTGGACAAGGGCCTGTCTGCTGTCTGGACTTCTAAGCTTCTTTTCTTCTGCTTTTATACTGTTATAAATGGCTTGAAATCAACGCGATAATACACTTGGCCTCCCTCTGCATTGAAAAGCGTGTGAAAAAGGTTGCATTCACGGGGCTGCAGGCGACTTGCAGTGTCAACAGACTACATTCCATGCAGATTCTTACCTTGACTATCAAAGTTGCTATAACAAAAGTTAAAAGCAGCCTTTGATTCGCACACATGAATGCTACTAGTGGTTGAGCCCTGTCAGACACCGAGCTCTCATCTATCAAGCTGTGTTAACAGGGTTGCCATGGTAATGTTTTGACTCTTGCAGCTGCGGTTTGTCTCTGTATAGGATGACACCTCCGTGCGTATCATAGGCTGTCAGATAATCGCCTCTGTCTGTCTGCTAGTCCTCTACCCAAACACCTGTGCTTCATGCGTGGCCCAGATAAATCCCCACCCCCATCCTCACACCCCTCCACCCCCAACTCCAACTCCCAGCCCCTCAGTATATGATGCTGTCATTGGCAGTCAGACTAATCTCCTTTCCAAGTTAAAAAAGAATTTTACTTTGTAGCCTACCTGCTAGCAAACTGATGCAATTTAATGCTCCCTCTGATAGCTAATGGGGGAAACTCTTTAAACTTCACAGCTTATAATAAGCTTGTCAGCTTATCATATTATGCTTGTGAGCTTATGATATTAGCATTTAAATATTCTCAGGATTTTGAAAATGATTTCAAAGGCAAGTGCGGCCATTTGACTCGCGAAAGAACAGGGAAAGTCAATATGCAATGTGACTGGGGCGGTTTGACACATTTGTTTATTCAATTTGAGCAACCCTATTTACTCCCATTTGTCACGCTATTGTAAGGATGTTATGCTCCGAGATGTCTGCTCTCTCATGGCTATGGAATGGATCGGTACAAATCTCCACTATCATGACACCGCATGTATTCCTTTAAACTGGGTGAGCTGCAATAATTGAGCCAGGGTATCTTGGGAACTGCTGTATAGCAAATAACAAACAAACAGCCACTACAGGCTCTCGAGCTGGGCGTATGGAGGCTGGTTTAAAATGAAGGAAAATGAGGATTCAGAAACTGGTTATGAATACATTTTAAATTTATACACGCCCCTTGATGTTGTAATTATATGAACAAGGTATGTATTCATAAGCATAAACAAAGAAATAGCTACAAATGTAATTGATAAGGGAAAAATGGGTACATAAAATGGTGCCTGTGGTGACATTATAAAAGGCATTGGTTGGAACAGTTTCACAGAACAAGTAGCAATCATGCAAAAATATTGTAGAATGTCCTGAAACAGCAGGAACAAAAAATAATTAAGTGCACTGCAATCATCTCTGGTTCTGCGTCACACGCTAGGTTAATACACATCTTAAATTTGCACAAAATATTTTAATCTATTTTGGAACAATGGGGTCTAGGCAGACTGCACAAAAATATAGCATTGATATGATTTGTCGTGTTTATTAAAAGAGAAACTGAGCATGTGATCCCAAGAACACCATAGCTACAGTAAAATATGGTGGTGGGAGCATCATTATATGGGGTGTCTTCTTTGCAATTGGTCCCAAAAGGTCACATCATCAAAGGAAACATGACTGGAGCAATTCACCAGGAGCTACTAAAAGAGAATTTAGTCTAACTGACTGTAAAAGGAGTCAAAAAAAAGAATGTTTCAGCAAGACAGGAACTTTTGATATGCAGCTAAAATCATCATTCAAATTAATACAGGGTGCTATTATTTTGTGTATACATTAAACATTTCTCCTAATGTTTGTTAGCGCAAAGATATTAGGTGTGGAAATTTAAAGTGGAAATATATACACTGGGCATGCATTCTATTAAATAAGAAAAAGATATCTGGATACTTACATACTTATTTTCCATAATTTTAAGCTTTACTTTGTACCGGAGTGTAGGGGGGGGTACACAAAATCTATCAAAATCTGGCAGTTAATTTATCTCAAATTAGATCCGTGTTTGTCAGATCAGCCTGATAGTCCCTTCATTTTATGTTATATTTTTTCATTTGAAGCTGTTGGTTTCTAAGACTATTGGGGATTGCTGTCTTTTTTTTCAATTAAAGGCACAACAGGAGGGGCTCATGTCATCATGCTGCAGATTGGTGACACAGAGCTGCAAGCTAAAACTGAAGGTGTCAGAAAGGTTTCTTTGGAGAGTTCATAGAAGCACCACTTTTTTAGTCTTTTAGTGGGAGATGCTTTAAAGAAAAATGTTTGTAAATGAGACTTATAGAACTCTTTTAATGTTTAAGGAACTTCGATACCAGTTAAAGCATTTTTTAAAACCTTGCCAAGTCCAGAATATTTTAAGAGCCCTCATTTTTAATAGTGTGCAAACTCAGTAAGAGTCTATGAAAGACATATGTGAGCTAATTTATGCCTGTGTTCACCAACATTTCTAGATTTCAGTATTACTTGTCTTTGAACGAGTCAACTAAACACCTTGCCTCGGTACATTTGCTGAAGCAGAACTGCGTAGAATCTTGATGGATCTCAAGGTTTGTCCTTGAGCAGTCATATTCATGTGCATCGACTTAACCCATTGCGAAGGTGCGGTAGTCGCTGAATGAATATTGTCATTTTTATATGCATAAAATATGATTGGAAGCTATTTACCATACATGCTGTATAAAGAATATCTAACAAAATATTATATTATAAATGTAAATTTATTACACTTTGCCGTCAGGTTCATGTGCCATGCATCAGTAAAGACTATTGCTGCATTATAATCTGCACTTTATACTGTTTCTAAAGTAAATTGTTTTGAATTTATATATCATCTAAAAAGTCGATCTATACATTGAATCAAAGAACTGGTTCTCCTATGGCATCGCCCTTAAATTTGTCGGCCAATAAGAATTGTCTTGTTCTAATCTCCTTATTATAGTACAGACCAAAGGCTCTTTAACAAACTTTTCTGTTCATTTCCAACATTTAAATATGCAAGAGCTGAACATGTATGGCACGTATGGCTTTTGTTTATTTCTGTTTCTGATAGTAGAGCTGAAAAATGTCACACAAAAACATCACAAAGCTTTTTTTTTTCTACAGAACTGCTCTGTGGTGTGAGATGAAACTCTGCAGCACAGGATAATCACTGAAGAGAATCAAGGCTAGCAGAGAAACGAGCGACCATGCCATTGGAAATCAAAGCACCGCAAACAAGCAGAATGTGCTGACAGTTGGGAGTCAGTAAAATGACTGTGAAAACATGTGCCCTGTCATTACAGCTCTTTTTGCATCATATGCACGATATGGCTCTTTTATTCCAATCAGATCTGTGCAAATAGCAACACCGAGATCAGTAATTAATGATCCTCCTGGCAAGATCCAGCATTAAACAAGTGAGCAATTTTCGGATTGACAGAGATTATGAAATAAAAGTAATTATAGTCATTGTAATAGAACAATAATATCCTGTATATTAAAGTATTAATGTGCTAGATTAAAATAGGCCTATCCATTAGAGCACTGATTTTTCATTTAATCTTTATGGGAAGGAAATAAGATTTATAATCCTTTGATTTGCTAGGAAATGGGAAGCGGAGTAATATCTTTTAATAACCGGGGTCCCCTTGACAGTCAAAGCGTTCAGTCTCCACAGCCGTGAACACTGAAGAGCAGACAGACACCAGTTGTTCTCCTCTTCTTCTGGCTGCATAGCAGTACAGGAGCACAGCACAAAAATCAGCGGCTGTACTTAAAAGAAAGAAGTGATGGACTGAATATACTTGATGCAATACATCATTTCCACACACACAAACATATACACAAAATACACTCATACACACACACATGATATTTGTTACCATACTTCCACTGCAAAGTTACAGTGCAATGATATATTTTTTACGTGACTACTTAATTTATCTTTAAATATTAAGACTTAAAATATTTAAATATTTAATTATTAATTTTAACTCATTATTATAGCATTAACACATTATTTACTTAACCCCGGCAAATATTTTATTAAGTATTAATGCAATGTTTGAAAGTTCATTGTTTTTTTTTGTGTGCACGGAGTACACGGCTGGTTTTCATGGCTATGGTAAATAGCTTTGGTTTTATATTTGATTATATTAATGTTTAAGATGAGATTTACGGAAATATTTGAACTGCAGCTGGGTCAATCCACGAAATCACTACATTTTCAGCTTTAAATTTTTTTTTTTAGCATTAGCATTAGCTCAAGGTCACAAGAGCAGATGTCTTACAGTTTGAAAGGATATTACTTATAGATATGGTAAATATCAAGTTACAAAAAATATTATTTTAATTAATATGTTAAAAATTGGTAACAGGGTTGACGTGGTATGATCTCTCCTCCCCCAACAATCTCATAAAACAACAAAATTCTTCATTATAGAAGAGAGAAACCTACTTGTGTTTTAAATGTTGGAAACCCTCTTCCTGTAAATGATGTAACTTCATGTAAATGATGTCACTGCTGGAATGTGCCGTTATTTTACAGGGGTTTTTTTGTGTCAGTAACAGGGTTGACTTGAAATCAGGAGACGCTGATAAAATGATTACAATTTTATAGAGATGACATGTGTTCATGCTGAAAACATTGCTTAACAATAAGATTACTTTTAGAACAATATACAAAT